>JAQGDG010000137.1:0-323709 GCA_029844215.1 Przewalskia tangutica
ATCAAGGCTTGAGACCGAGTGCATGATCTTGGTTCGCATCGGCTGCGTGTCCCCGCGATCGATTGGTTTTGATTACGTGGCGAGCTTTCGGGAAAGCATCGCTTTGTACTCCGTGATATGGGACAGTTCTGGAGGCTTTCTCACTCACTTCTTGCCTCCGCGGATGATGAGGAGACGCAGACACAAGTTTACATTCTTTGAAGGCAGAGAGGCGCCTGATTAGGAGTACAACATGAGTTTGATTCTTTGGCTCGATATGCCACTGCGTTGGTAGCGGATATGGAGGACATGGTACACACCACGTCAGGGCTAGATGATTATATGGCCAGAGTCTTGTCGCGGGTGTTTCTTTGGCGGGTATGGACATTACCGCATGCGAGCTCATGCACTTGGATGTGAGGCGCGAGACGGCGAATTCGCGAGATATCGGCGGCGAAGAAGGCCCGAGCGGTCCGGATCTTTTGGTAGCTCGGGGTGGGCGGCCTCGTGACGTCTAGATTTGCACCTGGCCGGCTGAGCACTCCTACGTCATTTTGGTACAACGAGCATTCGGGCGGTCGGGGCCCGGGACTTGATTTCGGGGTAGCAGGGTGCTAACGATCGAGAGTCATCGGTGTGTCGATGTGGTATATTCCATTCGGGAGGTTGTGAATGCTCGCCGGGAGCTTGCTACGCGGCGGCGGAGTCATTATCGCGAAATCTGTCGGAGCCGAGCGTGGCGCGATGGTAGGAATAGGCTGCGGTGCATTGCGGGTCTTAATCCCTTGATTTTCGCCGGAGGCGGGTGCTCGTGGACCAGTGCGCGGTCGTGGCGGGTCGATTCGCGGTCCTCAGAACGCATTTATGCCTTGTCGGCCGAGCGGGACGGGAGGCGTCGCTGGCGTCGTCCGCAGTGCTTTATCGGTTTACGGTTATGATGTATGCGCCCTTGATAGATCGGGTTCTGTGCATCATATATCTCCCATTATTGCTAGTAGGATAGGGATAGAGCACGAGTCCATAGACCACTTCGAGGTAGCTACGCCGATGGGTGATTCGGTGGTAGCTCGGCGGATATATAGGAGCTTGTCCGGTGACCGTATCGCGATTCGGACCACTGGCGGAAACTTGATAGAGTTGGATATGACTAATTTCGATACTCTGTCATGGTATGGATTGGCTAACAACTGCTACGCTAATGTGAAGCTGCGAGGAAAGTAGTGCGATTCGGTTTCTGAGAGCCGGTTGTCGAGTGGGAGAACAACTGTATCGCCGGTGGTTTATTTCCTAACCGAGGCTAGGAAGACATCTACCGTCTCGTTCGGGTGTTGATCACGAGGCTGCGATGCAGATTTTCAATCGATTCCGATGGTCGAGAGAGTTCCCAGGCGTGTTTCAGACGACCTCCTGGTATCCCTCACGAGAGAGATAGATTTTTGTATCGATGTCTTTGTCGGACACTCGGCTATTTCCATTCGCCCGTACGAATGGCATGCCGAGTTGAGAGAGTTGAAGGACCAGTGAGAGATTTCTTTGGAGAAGAGGCTTCATCGGGCTAGTGTTTCTCCACTGAGGCGTCGGTATTGTTCGTGAAGAAGAAGAAGGATGGGGCCAGCTGCACGTATTGATTCTGACGGTGAACAAGGTGACTATTACAAACGAATACCCCTTCCGGGATTGATGATTTGTTCGACCAGTGCGGAGTGCGAGATGTTTCTCTAAGATTGATACTGCGATCGGAGCTATCATCAGATGCGGTCGAGAGGCGGATGTCCCTAGGGTGCATTCGGACGATGCGAGCATTATGAGTTGAGTCATGTCTTCCGGATTGACGATGCTCAAGGCCCGGTATTATGGATTTGATGAGCAGAGTGTTCAAGCCATTTTGGACACGTTTGTGATAGTGCTCATTGATGACATCTTGGTTTATTCTGCTCGGGCGGGGAGCATGCGGGCATTTGAGGACCGTCTTTGAGAGTTCTCCGGGACTGCGATTATCGCGAGTTTTCCAAATGTGAGTTTTGGTTGAAAGCGGTGGCATTTCTTGGGCATATTGTAGGTGATGGTATTGGTGGATCGACCAAGATCGAAGTGATCGAGGACTTGGCCTAGACCAGCTACTCCGGACAGTGCGTAGCTTTACGGGCCTTGCGGAGTTCTATCGGCGGTTCGTGGAGAAGTTTGCTTATCTGCACCGGTGACTGGTGACTTCGAAGCGGCTAAGTTTGATGGTGATGCTTGTGGCGGGGTTTCGGTTCTTGAAGGAGGCCCGGCGGCGTACCG
The DNA here is from genome assembly GCA_029844215.1 of Przewalskia tangutica. Taxonomy (NCBI): domain Eukaryota; kingdom Viridiplantae; phylum Streptophyta; class Magnoliopsida; order Solanales; family Solanaceae; genus Przewalskia; species Przewalskia tangutica. Next base: position 2,263 of record JAQGDG010000137.1, read on the forward strand.
TTCTTACTCTTCCGAGGAGGAGGGTCAGGCGGCTATGTAGTGTATTATGATCGTCGAGGCATCGATTTGAATGTGTTGATCGGCGGGGCAAGGTTATAAGCGTCACGCGTCAGGCGGCTTAAGAAGCGTAGGAGAGGCTTTCCCGTCCAATGATTTGGAGTTAGCGTGGTGATTCAGCCTTGAAGATCTGGAAACACTATTTGTATGGGGTTCATGTGGATATTTATCTGAGACCACAAGAGCCTCGGTATATCTTCGACGGAGAGGTGAACTTCGCGAGACGGTGGTTAGAGTTTCTTAAGGATTATGATGTCGATATCTGTACCACGGGAAGGCGATGTTGTGGCGGATGCCCTTAGTCGTAGGTCGATGGATAGCCTATCCGGATGTGCGGCCGGAGAGGAGGGGGCATGGTTCGATTTGCATCGATTAGCGAGCCTTGGTGTCCATTTGATTGATTACGATAGCGGTGGGGTTGAGTTCGAGAGGTTGCTGATGCTTCCAGTGTCGAGTGAAGAAGCACGATTTGAGGATCCGGTTTTGGCGAGTGCGTGATACGGCTCTTACGTGAGGAAGAAGTCGCGAGGTAGCACGATGGGGTGCTAAGGTTTGAGGCGAGTTGTGTGTTCGGATATTGCGAGGACTTGGCGGAGTTCTAGGAAGCTGCGGCGCCGTTACTCCATCCGTCAAGTCGACCAAAATGTACCACGAACTTAGATCTATGTATTGGTGGGATGGCTTGAAGAGGCGTTGCGAGTTTGTAGCTCGGTGCGTGTTGTCGGCTAAACGGTGAAGATAGAGCACGGAGGCTGGTGGATTATTGCAGACGATAGAGATCCCGAGCACGGAAGTGGGAGGTGATCAGCATGGACTTTATCCGCGAGATTACCTCGCGCTCGGAGGAAGCGTGATTCTATCTGGGTTATCGTCGGCGGTGACGAAATCGACCCACTTTCTTCCGTCGGGGCGACTTTACCAATTGGTGAGGATTATGCGGACTTTACATCAGAAGATCGTCAAGCTGCATGGAGTCCCTATTTCGATCATATCAGACAGAGCGGTTCACGGTGGCTAACCTGGAGTCGCTTCCGAGAAAAGGGTTTAGGGAAAGCCTTGTGGTGAGCACGATCGCATTCCATCCTGAGGAGCGGGCGGGGCTGATACTTGGCTATCGAACTCTTGAGGATATCTTTGCGAGCTTTGTGTTATTGACCAGGTAGCTGGGAGGATCATTTGCCTCTAGTTGAGTTTGCGTATAATAATAGCTACCGCTCCGGTATTCGGATGGCGCGCTTATGCGTCGCCTTGTATGGGAGGAAGTGCGAGATCGCCGATAAGGCTGGTTTGATATAGGCGAGTGCGATTAGTAGGACGGTTGGTGCGTGGCGATGGATAGGTGAAGCTTATCGGGAGAAGCGATTCTTGCGGCTCGAGTCGGCGAAGTCATATGCGAGATCATCATCGTCGGCATCCAGAGTTTGAGTTGATGATTGGGTTTTCTGAAGGTCGCCCGTCACCGGCAGAAGGGTCCCGATGAGGTTCGGGAAGAAGGCTTCGTCCCAAATTGGGCCACTATCAGTTGTCGGGGGTAGGCAAGGTTGCCTATGAGTTAGATCTGCCGTCCGATCTAGGGTAGTGCATCAGGTGTTTCATGTTTCTATGCGATGAGATGTATCGGGGATCGTCTAGGGTGCACCCGATTGGCGATGTCAGTGGCCAGGAGTTATCGTATGAGGAGAGTCCCGTAGCGATACTCGATCGTCGGTTAGGAGGTCTGCGGGCGAAGGATGTGGCCCAGTCAAGGTCTTATGGCGAGCGAGCGGGGAGGAGATGGCGTGGGAAGAGCGAGAGAAGAGGAGACATGAAGCGGTATCCTCACTTATTCCCACACCTCGGGTAACACTTTCCTACTTGGTTTTTAATTATCGTATTTGCTTAAGTGTTATATTATGGCGTGTGTAGCAGCACAAGCTGTTAAGTTGTGAGGTACTTTATCGTTAAGCATCTTAGGAAGGAACATTCGGGGCGAATGTTTCTAAGGAGGAGAATGTTATACCCGTATTTCCAGTATATGCGTGAGGCGTGCGTCAAAAGTTGCCTTAGTTAGACACTTTGGGCGAAAATATTGTGCATATCAAAAGAATCATTTTTCGGAAGCGTTTTACAAAACTTGCGAGAGAAGGAAAATTACGGCTATGTCATTTATATATGTTTTGCGGATTTTTTAGAGAGGCGAAATACTTTGGACAGCGAGAGGCGACACTTGTCACCTCTTGGCGGATGTGTGACGGCAATGGGGCCGATTGGAGGTCTTGGAGTAGGTAGGATATTTGTGATATTTTGTGTGGTAGTTGGATAAGGTACACATGGATGAATCCTCACCCTACACTTGCATAACGCTTGGCTTCATCTTGGCCGTTGGTTGGCTTTATAAATCCCACAACAGAAGGTTTTCTTCGTCCACAAATCATTTCTCAGTCTTGAAAATCTTTCCCCTCTCTTGTAGTGTTTCGTCCAGCACTCCCCTCCACCAGAGAAAGCTGTAAACACCCGCTCCCCTCCCATAGCACAGTGGCCAGTAAGTACACCCCGGCTGGTAGAAAGTTGTCTTCAGTGTAGTTACTATTCCTAAATGCCTAGCCCAATCCAGTTTAGTACTTGGTAGAAGTTGTGAAGAACTTCTAAGGGTTTCTTGGAGCTATCGGGCGTCTGATTAGGAGCTAAACCTTGCTGAGGATCGACGTTTAACTTGGATAATTTTGGGCTTATCGAGGTAAATACTCTTGTCCTTCTATTGTAATTGGATATTACATATAAGAATAGTTAAGACTTGAGTATAAGATATGAAGGATATTAAAGAATAGAATTGGCTGTTATCACGATAGAAGGGTTTAAAAGAATAATTGTTTGTACTTACATGGGAATTTGTTTTTCTGATGAACGAGTAGCTTGTGGGTAGGAAGTCTTGCCCAATTTTCCGTAGAATAGAAACCTACGCTTAGAACTTTATCGGTATAGTCAGGCGTTGATAGGCGTATTTGGTATTATAGGTCGATACTCTGCGCGACATATTGGACTTGGCGGTGGTCTTCGCCAAGAAGGTATGTGATTAACTACATACTCTTGAGCATGATATTTTAAGAATATATATATATATATGATGCGGTAGGCGTGCGTGTGTTAAGCGAGCGTAGTTTCAGCTGATGTCTTTTGACTTAAGCCTGAATAATAAGAATCTTGAAGTATTTCAAAAGAATTATGAATCATTTTTGAAAGAAGAGTAATACTTGACTTTTAAACAGAAAGCTTAAGAGTTATACTAGATTTATGGGAAGTTAGGTATATGACTTAAGAAAGATAAAAGGCAGTTTACTTATTTGTTTATGAAAATCTTGTATTGACTTGTACACCGTATTTACGGGACGTATTTTAGAGCGTGCGTAGAACTCCAGTGTTAAGATTTGAGACTTGTAAAATTTATCGGAATTATGAAATTGTGGGAGCGTGCTATTGTGACGAATGGGAGGCGTGCGTGTCACCGCAGTGATGCCTTGGTCGAATTTGGCGTGGCCAAAATGGTGAGTGACCGTAGTCTTGGATGACTAAGTCTTGCAACTTGAAGCTTGAGAAAATTGACTTGGTCAAAGGACCATGAAGTCTTGATTTTTGCTAAGACCTTATCACAGCCACCCGATTGTTCATATCATGACCTTCCGATATGCGTTATATTACTACTAGTAGCAAGAGAGCTAAACAGCAGAAAATTTCCACAAAAAATTGGAAAACCTGAAGCAGCTCTCGGGTTCCATAAAAAAAAAAGAAAAATATTTGTTCACTTGTTCTTTTAGCTCCCGTTTAAACCAAGGTTCTTAAGTGTATTGTGAACATATCTCGATAGAAAAATCTTGGAAAAGATAGTTTACGGGTTAGTCGTAAAGCGAAAACCTAGTTGTCTTTCTAGGTTTTGGATTGGAATTTGAAGGAAAGTTGTTGGTATGGTTCTAAGGGTCTCAGTAGCGGATTGCTTGCATCTTGAGGAGGCTCTAAGTTGCTGGGGCGACTCGGATTCGAATTTGGGTTAAGATTAGTTGAGGTATAATCTTGTCCTCTTAGAAGTGTTACAAAATTATTTATATTATTTGTTATCTTTACATGTTGCTAGCATGAAGTATATGTGTTGAAGTTTATAGGATTATGGATTGATTGTAGCCTTGAAATCCGAAATGTAATGTAAGCCATGTTAAGTTGGATTGCAATTTAGTCGTTATTAGAAGATGTCGCGTGTTGTTGACTTGAAGATTATAGTAGTTATAGTTGATTGCGAAGCTTGATATCATGTATTGCTAACAACTTGGATTGAAATGGAATTTGGATAAGAATTGGTATTGTTGAAAACAATGTGGCGAATTTGGGCATGTAGTTTGTATTAGTTGATATCTTTTTGTGGGGCGGAATTTTACACGTCTAGTAGGCGTGTAATCCTATTGATAATTACCTTTGTTTGGGCCTTAAATGTGGCGTGTTTGGTTATTGTATTCGGCCTTGAAAAAGGTGGCAAAATGCGTAAAAACAAAGGAGGTCTTTGTCAGATTTTCCGTAGAATTTAGTGACTTAGCACCTAGAATATTCTACGTTTGAAGTAAGAGGTTAATGGGCGTGTGTGACCATTATAGGTTGAAGTACTAAGTATAGTGTATCCTACTTGAAGGATGGATTACCTATCAAGATTGAAGTACTTTGGAGCATTTTGCTACTTGTCGATAATCGTCATGAGGTATATGAACCTCTTCATTCCCTTTGGCGTGATTCTATGTATGAAATATACGGGTGGTATCATTTCATATTTCCTTCTACTCTTAGAAGTTAAGAGGTAGTTGTGTGATTTGCTCTATGTAGAACTTTTCCTATCTTTTGAGCATGACTAGTTGAAAAAAAAATGTATGTAGTGCGGTGAGCGTCTGACACATGATATCCTTTACTAGTTTTATAAATAGCCAAGTCGGTGAGTTAGGAGATTAACTCATTTCTTTGAAAGAATAAAGGATGTCTTAAGTTTTATTAAAGTTAAGGGACTTGAAGAGTTTTGAAGTATGTGATACTTGTTAGTTTTAAGCGTATAAGTCCTTGGATAGGAAATTGTATTTGGCTAGGCATAAAGTGAATATAACGGCTTTATGGGAGTTGGTTATATTTTCTTTATGGAAAGATAAATGACTTGATTTTTAGTAAAAGGCAACTTGATTTTAAGGCATCGATTGCCTAAGGTTTTATAATAAAAGGAGTCACTTGAGTTCAAAGGTTAAGAGACTAATTGTATTTTGAAATTTAAGAGAATTGAGTTGAAAGTATATAATACTTGGTTTCAAAAAGTAGAAGTCTCTTGGTTAGAAAAGGAATGAGTTTTGTCTAAAACTATAAAGGGTTATAACGACTTTATGGGAAGTTGGTTATAACGACTTTATGGAAGAGTAAAGAGAATGGTTTCTCTAATAAAAATTCAAAAGAATTAACTTTTGTATTAAGGAAGGGCAATGTGATTTAAAGGTATCACTTGCTTAAAAGTTTTAATGTATGGGTCACGATTTAGAAAGTAGAAATGTATTTCTAAAAGTATCGTGACTTATGTTGTCGCGAAGGGTCCGGGCAGTGGTGGTGCCTTACCGGGCACCACAGTGATAGCATCGAGTGTCAGTGAACATAAAGCGTCTGAAGACATATTATGAAATATGAAACAATAATGCGAGAAAGACTTGCCTTTACGGCATATATATAAATAACAACTTTTTCAACGTGACAGGTTTAATCCTTTTTTTACAAACCACCTTGCAGCGGTACTCTGATCACAGAATGATATGACAACAATGGCGGAGCAGGGCCACCAAACCCACGAATGTAAACACTTACTCTGACGAGGACTATACGTGATAAGCCTCGGAGAAGCGGAGCTTCCCCAATGTTTGTGACCACGAGCTAGGATCAGCGGCGGTGTACCTCGACTGCGGCATGAGCAGCCCGAAGGATCTGGCAGTGCGAGTATGTGAAACTAAAAATCGTAAATGAAATCATAATAGTCTATAAGCGGGAGGCGTATGATAAGCAAACTACGATTCACAACAAATAGCGGTCATGTCAAGTCGAGGACTCGCGCCTCAAAGTAAATCGCAATAAAACCGTGCGGGGCAAATGCGAAGGCAGCTGGAACTCTTAAGACCAGCGGTACCAAAAATACCAAGCGTATCCGAGGTCTTTCTAGACGCACCACGTAATGTCGAAGGCGGCCTTCGCCCGCAATATCAATGTCTTGCGTCTATCCACGGAACTCTCGCGACTCATGGAGTCCGCGGACCGCGTGAGTATTCCTCGAATCGTGGTCCCAGGACGCACGAGGTATACCCGCGTCGAAGGCGGCTAACCCTCGGTATCGCTAGGCTCCATGACCAGCGTAGTCTCGAGGCCGCGTAGTCTCAGCGGGCCGCATGGGGAATCCCCGCGTCGGGCTAAACACCGGAATGATCAATCACAGAGCTACGCTCCGCGTAGTACGAGGACCGCGTAGGCCGTAAGAGCCGCATCGAGGTGGCAAGCCCTCGGTATAATAAGTCGAAGGGGTATGTGATACAATAATAATTACAGCGGGCTTAGCGACAACAGCGTAAGCACAACAAGAATGACCCCTTTACGTCACGATCACGCGAAGATGCTAACCACGTAGCATCCTAACATTTTCACTTATCACGTGACAGAAAGTATTTACAAGGCTATCTCGAGCCAACCTGATCGAGTTATTCACACAAGTACTTTAAGCTAACAAGTTCGGGTATCTACCTAAGTACTTCATACATTAAATCTTTTAAAGATCCGTTGCTTTCAGCATAAGTCGCTGATACGTAGTATAAAATAGAGTAGTGTCTTTTAAATAAACCAAAACGCTTACCTTTGTAAAATCAAGTAACAACATTTATTTTCCAAGCGTCAAGTTTGCCTAATTTCAAATATTCACGTTTCTTATTTTAGAAAGGTTTAGTAGTTCATAGTCTTATTCGTTTAAGAATATAATTCTCTTTTAAACAATCAGAAAGCATAAGTCTTATATGTGAGTAGGATATTCTTGCTTATAACAATCTTATTACTAGTAGTGATCTAGGAAATATCATTTTGTCTCGTCTTAGCTTCATGCGGATGGAAGTTTCTCTTGGTTTAATAATACTTAATCTGTCAAAACATTTCCTTTTATTACTTACTGCGGTGGTTTGTCGATACGTTACGATTTAGAAATCGATAAAACGTTCTTAAGCGTTATACCTAACTTCCGTAAAGCTAGTATAACTCTTAAGTTTTCAAAAACCAAGTATTACTTCTTCTTTCAAAATGATTCAAAATCTTTTGAAATACTTTAAGATTCTTTATTAATACATAACAAGCCGATTATAGTTCAAACGATTCTTTTAAAAACCACAAGTATCTTACACCAACATAAAAATTTGTCATGTAACGACTTCCCATAGCGTTATAACACTTTATGTTTTAAACCAATCAAATACATTTTACGTATAAATCTGCAGTACTACATAGTTCCACATATCATGCTAGAAGAGATAGGAAGAGGTTCGCATGTCTGGCGACAGTATCGACTAATAGCAAAGCGCTCAAGTATGACGTCGGCTACTCCTTGCTTGATGGATCGCGCCACGTAGTCTTGACTATAAGGCCCAGTGACTTATTAACATTTAGATCGCCGTAGAACATTCTCTGAAAAATTAGTGACACACCACATGGCGGCGTAAATCTCCTCGCTTTATCGGTAGGCTACGAGCCAACCGGGGTTATCGTCTAACGAGCAGTGCAATTCTACTCAGAAAAGCTACGCAAGTCTCTTTATGTCTGATCTATGTAAATCTGATTCGAGTACTCTTCTTTCGAAAAGGTTTCTTATTATTGAGGCTTAAGTCCAAAGACATTGCCGACAACAGCGTTGATTCTATATATATAGTATCTTGACTATATAGTCTAACAATCATGTAATTTCCAATTACAATAGAGGACAAGATATTTACCTCGATAAGCCCGTAATTATCAGAGTTTAAATGTCGATCTGAGCGAGTTTAGCTCACCTCAGTGTGCTCGACGGCTCGACCGACCCTTAGAAGTTCTAACCAAACTTCTTGTCTCCGACTAGCGTGGAATTTTCCTTAGGGTTCGGTTTTGTGACGGAAGGGAAGTATAATAGTATTTACGGGCTTTTCGTATAAGTATAACCTTAGAATACTACAAGGTATCTGACTAAGGTAATTTGGGCATTATAACAATACTTTTGGAGTATTTCTACCAAGAGAGGGGTATTATCTGAAGCAACTAGGCTAGGGGTGCCAATTGTAGCACCGAGGGGTGGCTACCCTCGGCCTACCATTGGGGAACTCTCGGCCAAAGGGAAGAGGGGCTCTCGGCCAAAGCACTACACTAAGGGAGGAAGAAGCTTTGAGACTTAGGCAATTTGTGGATGAATTAGTCTTGAGGGGTATTTATAGGTCTGTGAAGGCCAACCGATGGCGAATCTTGCCAAGTGCAAGGCAAGTGTAGGGCCAAGATCTTGCCAAGTGCACCAACCAACTACACCAAAATATCCTACCAACTACTTGACAAAATAGTCACCATTACGTCCACTCTGCCGCCGCTGATGAGAGGGTGCCAAGTGGCGCCCTCTTATTGGTCCAAAATGTTTCGTCTACCGGGAAAAATCCATAAAAATTAAAAATGACATGGCCAGGAAATTCCCCTACGGTGAAAACATTTAAGTCAACGACTCTAATCGGGTGTTGTGCACAAATAAATTTCAGCGACTCTTTCTCAAGTTCAAATTTTCTCGTGCGTCATACGTGCATACTGCGGAAATACGGGTATAACATTCTCCCTCGTAGAAACATTCGTCGAATGTTCCTTACAGAATCTCAAAACAAGCGTCTTGATATAGTCTTCACTACCATACCACGAAACAATCACGCCCGCACAGCGCGAAACAAGCTGCGCCAAAATACTTACGTCAAGTCCACGAGGAAAAACACCTCTAATCATCGCCCAAAACACTTCTCACGGGGTCTAAAATATACTTCCTTATGCTTTCTCCCGCAAAAGAAATGATCGCATCTGCATCGCCATACTCGCTTCTTCCGCCGTGTAATTACCGCCTTCGTACCTCGAATTCGTACCACATGATACCACTTTTGTCACTTTGCGGCGTAAACCCTTCGAGACCCGACAAATGATGCGGGTGCGTCGATCAACTGCGGTATCGTGCACGAACTCTTGATCTTGCTTGTTTCGAAACTTCGGGGTTACTATCTCGCGTGGTCATCATTAAGCGGGAACACTGGATGGACCTCGATACTTTCCGATCATAACAATCTGAAGAGGCCGGACATCTTGCCTCTAAGTCGGACGGCAAAAGCTAACATATAAGCGGCGCGGCCTGCTATTCTTACATGGACTCAGCGGCCCCGAAAGTAACTTCGGGCTAAGTTCCCTCTGTCTTTCAAAACTCGTCACACCACCCGGGGTGGTGCTTTCAAAGATCGGCCGTCGGCCTAAACTCTGGCGTCGTCGCCGATTATCGCACGATTTCTAGTGCGGAACCTCTTACGACAAGCTTTACTCTATCCGCGGTCTGCTGGAACAAGCTGAACCAACTATCCGAATCACGCCAACATCGAACCAATCGGCGACTCGCGCATCCGCCCTACAAGGCCGTAAGGCGACATCAGAACAACGAAATGGTAGCTTAAACACTCCTCGGAGACAACAATTCTATACTATCACGAAATCGAACAACGGCAGAGGCGAATGTGATCGAGACTTACTCGAGTTCTAACCTTGCACAGTAAAACCTCGAGAAAAGCAGTATGACACAGGCTCATTTATGCGACATAAGGTGAAGGTAGGCACCGTGCTGACCTTACAACACCGATATCATCTGCGTAACCTGCCGAGTACGGTCTTTGCTAGAAAACAACACGGTGACCTCGCCGACTCTTGGTCGAATCGTCCACGAACTTCGTCTGTTTGGTCAACTAAACTTGGGCCTAACACCCTGACCTAACACCTGGCGGGACCACCTGACTAACCCGCGCCAAACCTACGCGGGTTGACCCGCAGCGTGGCCTCCGACCCGGCCAGCGCGCGCGATACTAGCTCGATCCGAACAATCTACGCTAATCGCGTTTGAAAACCTAGCGGTCTTAGCTCGACTACCCTTTAGTTCCACTACTAGGGACTATCCCAACATAACTCCGCGTGCTATGCACTTAGATAAGTCAAACATAACATTACACCTTTTCTCGAGATGGCCTACCTCACAAGATCTTTCGTAGAAGCTCTAAGGCTCGCGCCTCTATCCCCCAATCTTACTCGGTTAAACAACCAGATCTAATCACGACTAACACGGCTATCGAACATAGCACAAGGTATACTCACTTATCACATGTCTGAGATCTCTAGAGGTTAAAGATATATTTATATCTCTTTTCCTCCGCTTAGTAGTTCTAATCAAACATGCCGTGAGCGTAGCTAAGGAAGGTGACGAACTACCCGCGATGCGAAGGCAGGTCCTCTGCTAGGTCACCCGTTCGACACATGTACGGCGGCGCGAGTGCAACAAGTACCAACTAAAAGCGACATTCCGGGATGGCGTGCGCCAAATGAGCGGAAGCTGGAGTTCTAACGACTCCTGCGTACCGAGCGTCCACGAAATCGGTGGAAGACCACTTCCGCATTGTGGATGTGCATAATCAAATCTCTTTGGTGGTGACTGCGCCTCGAAAGTTACCAAAGGACCTTCTTTGCTGCGGCCTCTTACTTGTCGCGGTTAACCGTCGATCTCTACGTTTCTCGACTGCGTGTATAAGCTCGTGCGCGAGCCATGCTCAAACTAAGCGAAGAACTACTCTTGCACAACCTACCGTTGATATTCATCAAGACTCGCGGTACATCGGTATACTCTGGTAGTTAAATCCATAGCTAATGTGGTCGCCTCTTTGCAATCCATATTCTGTTCAGTGGTGGGCGAAGGTTCAAATATCATGCGCGATGGGCTGCGCGCCGTGCTAAACTTTCGGGGCTAGTGATGTCGCGAAATCCCGAATGAAGCACCTAACTCGGTGATGATTGGGCACGTGCCTCGTAACCCTCGAACTCTGCTCGCGACTCGCCATTGCGCCTCTGGGCGGTTTGCCTGCTGCGGAGCATAATGATAAGAAATAATTTCGTCGAGAGGTCCGACTTACAACCGCTACTCTAAGGCACGATCTCGAGTGAGAAGAATAGAAACCAATCCTAAATACCTATAGCCTCGATTATTGATGTGGTGCGCAACACAGATGTCGAACTCTGCGGATCTGATGCATGAACTTTCAGGATTAAGCGCTCGATACCACTTTTGTCACGACCGATTCGGGCGTGGTATTTGGTGCCTACCAGCACACAGTGATCTGTAACATCGAGTGTCAGTGGAACATAAAGCGATCTGAGACATATTATGAAATATGAAACAATAATCGAGAAAGACTTGCCTTTACGGCGTATATGTAAATAACAACTTTTTTCAACATGAGCAGTTTAATCCTTTTTACAAACCACACTTGCAGCGATTACTACGGACCTCAGAATGATATGACAATGGCGGAGCAGGGCCCATGAGCCCTGAATGTAAACCACTCTGACGGACTATACGCTGATAAGCCTCGGAGAAGCGGAGCTTCAGCATTGGCGCTGACCACGAGCTAGGATCAGCTTGGTGTACCTCGACTGCGGCGTGAGCGGCCGAAGAAGTCGATCTGCCAGTGCAGAGTATGTGAAACTAAAAATCGTAAATGAAATCATAATAGTCTATAAGCGGGACATGTATGATAAGCAAACTGATTCCACGACAAATAGCGATGCGTATCGATCGGGGACTCGCCTCAAAGTCGTCACAATAAAACCGTGCGGGGCAAATGCGAAGGCATAGCCGACTACTAAGACCAGCGATACCAAAAATACCACAAAGCGTATCCGAGTCTTTCTGACCGCGCCATGTCGAAGCGGCTCGCGCGATATCAATGTCTTGGCGTCTATCCACTGGAACTCGCGACTCGCATGGGTCACCTGCGGACCGCGTGAGGTATTCCTCGAATCGTAGTCCCAGGACGCTTTGGTATACCGCGTCGAAGCGGCTAACCCTCGGTATCCGCTGGGCTCCATGACCCGCGTAGTCTCAAAGGCCGCATAGTCTCAGCGGCCGCGTAGGGAATCCCCGTCGGGCTAAACACCGGGAATGATCAATCCACGGAACTCTGCGCTCCGCGTAGTCACGAGGACCGCATGTAGGCGTGAAGACCAGCGTCAAGGGTGGCAAGCCCTCGGTATAATAAGTCGAAGGGGGTATGTGATACAATAATAGTCTGGAACGGATGACTTAACAGCGTAAGCACAACAAGAATGACCCATCATCGCGATCGCGCAAGATACTAACAGCGTAGCATCCCAACATTTTCACTTATCCGTCAACAAGAAAGTATTTACAAGGCTATCTCCAACCAACCGATCAAGTTATTCACACAAGGTGCTTTAAGCTAACAAGTTCGGGTATCTACCACCAAAGTACTTAAATACGTTAAATCTTTTAAAAGATCAGTTGCTTTCACATAAGTCACCTGATACGTAGTATAAAATAGAGTAATGTCTTTTAAATAAACCAAAACACTTACCTTTGTAAAATCAAGTAACAACATTATTTTCCAAGCGTCGAGTTTGCCTAATTTCAAATATTCACGTTTCTTATTTTAGAAAGGTTTAGTAGTTCATAGTCTTATTCATTTAAGAATATAATTCTCTTTTAAACAATCGAGAAACATAAGTCTTATATGTGAGTAGGATATTCTTGCTTATAACAATCTTATTCTGTAGTGATCTAGGAAATATCATTTTGTCTCATCTTAGCTTATGCGGATGGAAGTTTCTCTTGGTTTTAATAATACTTAATCTGTCAAAACATTTCCTTTTATTATTGCGGTGGTTTGTCGATACGTTCGATTTAGAAATCGATAAAACATTCTTAAGTTATACCTAACTTCCGTAAAGCTAGTATAACTCTTAAGTTTTCAAAAACCAAGTATTACTTCTTCTTTCAAAATGATTCAAAAATCTTTTGAAATACTTCAAGTTCTTTATTAACACATAACAAGCGGTTATAGTTCAAACGATTTACACTTTTAAAAACCGCAAGTATCTTACGTAACGTAAGGTACATTAACCAACTTCCCGTAAAGCGGTTATAACCTTTATGTTTTAAATAATCAAATACATTTAGCACGTATGCGTCTGCGTACTACATAGTTCCACAGCGTATCATGCTAGAAGAGATAGGAAGAGGTTCGCATACCTGCGGCAGTATCGACTAATAGCAAAAGCGCTCAGTACTTGGTGTCGGCTACTCCTTGGCGGTAGATCGCGCCACGTAGTACTTGACTATAAGGCCACAGCGCTTATTAACATTTAGATCCGCCGTAGAACATTCTCTGAGAAAATTATGACACCTCCCCCATGCATAGCGTAAATCTCTCGCTTTATCGGTAGGCTACCCGAAGCCAACGGGGTTATATCTAACGAGCGGGTACAATTCTACTCGCGGAAAAGCTACACAAGTCTCATGTCTGATCTATGTAAATCTGATTCGGATCTTCTTTCGAAAAGGTTTCTTGTTATTGGGCTTAAGTCCAAAGACATTGCGAGCAACAGCGTTGATTACATATATATAGTATACTTGACTATATAGTCTAACAATCATGTAATTTCCAATTACAATAGAGGACAAGATATTTACCTCGATAAGCCCATAATTATCGAGTTTAAATGTCGATCTGAGAGTTTAGCTCTACTCGGTGTGCTCGACCCTCGACCGCCAGAAGTTCTAACCACTTACACTTAATACTCCAAACTAGCGTGGAAATTTTCCTTAGGGTTTCGGTTTTGTGTGGAAGGAAGTATAATAGTATTTACGGGCTTTTAGTATAAGTATAACCTTAGAATACTACAAGGTATCTGCTAAGGTAATTTGGGCATTATAGCAATACTTTTGAGTATTTCTACCAAGAGAGGGGTATTATCTGAAAGCAACTAGGCTGGGGTACCAGGCTAGCACCCAGGGAGGGGTGGCTACCTCCTGCCCTGGGGAACTCTCGGCCAAGGGAAGAGGGGCTCGGCCAGAGGCACTACACTAAGGGAGGAAGAAGCTTTAGACTTAGGCAATTTGTGGATGAATTAGTCTTCAAAGGGGTATTTATAGGTCTAGCAAAGGCCAACCAATGGCGAAGATCTTGCCAAGTGCAAGGCAAGTGTAGGGCAGATCTTGCCAAGTGCACCAACCACTACACGAAATATCCTACCGACTACTTGACAAAATAGTCGCATTTAGTCCACTCTACCGCATGATGAGAGGGTGCCAAGTGGCGCCCTCTTGTTGATCCAAAATGTTTCGTCTCGGAAAAATCCATAAAATTAAAAATGACATGGCGGAAATTCCCTACGAGAAAATTTGTGAAAACATTTAAATCGACGACTCTGTCGGGTGTTGTGCAAAATAAATTTCGACTGACTACTTTCTCGAGTTCAAATTTTCTCGTGCGATACGTACATACTGCGGAAATACGGTATAACATATGTGAAATGTACAAGCTTTGGATCTACGGTGTTAGTATCTTGGGGTTTTACAAAGGAGTCTCTTGAAAAGAGATATCACGTAGTACTTTGACTGTTTAATTGAGAATAATTCTATGTGATGCCTTGATTAGTACTTTGGCTTGATTGAGAATTAGTCTAAGTGTGCCTTGATTAGTACTTTGGCTTGTTCAATGAGAATTATTCTATTTGTGCCTTGATAAGTACTTTGGCTTGATTAATTGAGAATTAGTCTAAGTGTGCCTTGATAAGTACTTTGGCTTGTTAATTGAGAATTAGCCTATGTGTCTTGGTGATAGCCTTTGAGTGCAAGTATTATGTTTTATTACGTTCTGTGACTCTCGGTTGGAGGAGTCTGCCTTGTTATAAATGCTTGGAGCGTCTGAAAGCGATGATGGGATTCACGGGTATGTAGTTATTTGTAGTACTTGGGTTAAATTCGGATTTTTATAGAAGACATGGTAGTGCTTGTTTGTTTGTGGCCGGTCGAGATAGGGTAAGAGTATAAGTGAGGGTAAACCCACAGATGCTATACCACCTTCTCGGTAAGAGTATAAGTGAGGGTAAACCCCAGACATTATACCCACTTGTTTTGTTTGATGGTCGGTCGAGATAGGGTAGAGTATAAGTGAGGGTAGACCCCAGATGCTATACCACCTTTACCTTCTCCGGGGTAAGAGTATAAGTGAGGGTAGACCCGAGCGCTATACCAGGTGGGACTTGGTGTTCATGTATGCTATTGGTGTATTATTATATCACAGTGCATCGGCGGTGATGTGGGATTCCAGGCGGGAGATATATATATATGTAATTGTGTATGTGTGCAGCAAGCGGTGAGGTGGGATGCCGCGCGCGTCACATGATTATATTTTACACTTATAGATGTCGGCAGTGATGGGGGATTCCACGGACACGCTTGATATTTGTGTGACTTGATCGCGTCCCAGATTGGGTCGGGTAGTAAATGTGCCCTCCTTAAAGGGCCGAATTATACTTATGGAAGATAAGTAAGTTATTGTCACGACCGGACGGGCGTGTTAGTGCCTACCGGGCACCTAGTGAGACAACATCGAGTAATCAGCGGAACATATACAACATGAAATAACAAGCGTCAACGATTATCTTTTAGAAAACTTGCCTTGGCGTAAATAATAATAACAACTTTCAAAATGAGCAGTTTAATCCTTTCTTTACAAACCACACTTGCGCGGTACTACGGACCTCCGCGAAAGATATGGCAACAACGGCGGGGCGGGGCCGTCGTACCACGAATGCTTTCGACAGGGGACTATGCGAATAAGCCTCGGGCGGAAGCGGGCTTCCCAGCTGACTGTGACCACAGGCGAGGATCGGCGGCTGGTGTACGCTACTGCGGCATGAAACGCGGCCCCGAAGGAGGTCGTGTACAGTGCAGAGTATGTGGCTGAAAATACATCTTGTAAATGAAATCATGATCATATAAAGCGGGAGCATGTATGATAAGCAAACTACGATTTCTGACAAAGTAGTCATGTCAAGTTGAGGACTCGCCCTCAGTCATCACTCAGAGTATAACAATGGGTCCGGGCCTGCATCATTCATGCGTGGAATACGCCGCCAGCTGCCGCGATCTATGATATAAAAGCACCGAACACGTGAACACGGGTCCACGCGTGTCATAATAAAGCGTGCGGGGTATGCGAAGGCATGGCCGACTACTAAAAACCGCGGTACCAACAAGGTCATGAAGCGTATCATAAGATCTGTCTAGACCGTCACATGATCAAAGGCGGCTTGCCGCGCGATATCGATATGCGCGTCTAACCTGGAACTCCTGACTCGCGTAGGCCAATCTCGTCGGCGCCCGCGAGGTATTCCCGCATCGAGGTAGCTACCACGGCATCCGCGTAGCCCGAGGGCGCGTGCCCGTAAGGGCGCCGCTAACACGGAACTCGTAGCTCGCTGAGGCCCCGAGGACCGCGTGAGGTATTCTCGAATCATGGTCCCGGGCCTTTGAGTCTACCCGCGTCGGAGGCGGCTTACCCCGGAATCTCGAGATGAATGCCGCAATACTATCATAACGGTGATAGTTAATAAGCACAATCAAGAAACCCCTTTACCTGGCGTCGCGAATACTAACAGCGTAGCATCCTAACACGTTTACTTATCAAAGCAACAGAAAGTATTACAAGGCTATCACAAGCAATACAATCAAGTTGTTCACCTGTACCTTCTACTATATGATTAACAAAATCGGGTTTTATCCCAAGTACTTCATACATCAATTCTTTTAAAAGATCGTTACTTTCGCGATGTCACGCGATACAGTAGTATAAAATAGAGTGACTATCCTTTTAAAGTAAATCAATTACTTCTCTTTGTAAAAATCAAGTATGACATTCTTTTCCGATGATCAAGTTTGCCTAATTTCCAATGTTCAAGTTTCTCATTTTAGAAAGGTTTAGTAGTTCATAGTCTTATTCATTTGAGAATATAATTCTCCTTAAAACTATCAGAAACATAAGTCTTATATGTGAGTAGGATATTCTTGTTTATAACAATCTTATTATACAGACCGTGTCTAGGAAATATCATTTTGTCTCGTCTTAGCTACATGCGGATGGAAGTTTCTCTTGGTTTAATAATGCTTAATTAGTCAAAACATTTCCTTTTATTATGACTGCGGTGGTTTGTCGATACGTTCGATTTCGAAATCGATAAAACATTCTTAAGCGTTATACCTAACTTCCCGTAAAGCTAGTATAACTCTTAAGTTTTCAAAAACCAAGTATTACTCCTTCTTTCAAAATGATTCAAAAATCTTTTGAAATACTTCAAGTTCTTTATTAACACATAACAAGCGGTTATAGTTCAAACGATTACCTTAAAAACCACGTGTATTTTCTTACCAACGTAAATTTGTTATAACGACTTCCCGTAAAGCGTTATAACCTTTTATGTTTTACATAATCAAATACATTTAGCACGTATCGTCTCTGGTACTACATAGTTCCCACGTATCATGCTAGAAGAGATAGGAAGAGGTTCGCATCCTCGCGGCGAGTATCGACTAATTAGCAAAGCGCTCAGTACTTCCAATGAAGTACTCGTAGCCAAGTAGATCGCCACCGTAGTACTTCAACCTATAAGGCCACAGTAGCGCTTTAACATTAGATCCTCGTAGAACATTACGAGAAAATTGGCGGTACCTCACATGGGCGTAAATCTCTCTATCGGTAGGCTATCAGCCAGCGAGGTTATCGTCTAACACTAGCGGGTACAGTGCGCTTCCGGTCTGCTACGAAGTCTCACGTATGTCTGACCCTATGTAATTCTGATTGATAATCTTCTTTCAATTCGGGCTTAAATCATGAGACATTCTGTAAGTATTAATCGAGCTTAAGTCAAAGGCATTGCAGATAACTACGTTCGATTCTATTTATATATATAGTATACCTCAGTATAGTCTATGATCATGTAATTTCCAATTCTGATAGAGGACAAGATATTTACCTCGATAAGCCCGTAAGTATCAGTATAAAGTCGATCACAGGCAATCGTTTAGCTCGACTCAGCGCTCGACCCGCTCTAAACCACCCTTAGAAGTTCTAACAACTTACACTGATACTCCGAATTTATGGAAATTTTCTAGGGTTTCGGTTTGTATTGGCGGGAAGTATAATAGTATTTAGGCTTTTCATATAGGTATAACCTTAGAATACTACAAGGTATTAATTAAGGTAATTTGGGCATTATAACAATACTTTTGAGAGTATTTCTACACCTGAGGGGGTATTAAGCAAGCAACTAGGCTAGAGGAGAGGGCTCTCGACCAGGGGCCTTTCAAAGGGGAGAGGGCTCTTGGGCGAGAGTGACAAGAAGGGAGAGGAGGGATTTTAACACTTAGGATTATTTAGGAATGGATGAATAAGTCTTGAGGATGGGTATTTATAGGCCAAGTGAAGGCCCCGATGGCGAATTGAGCCAAGTGCTACACAAGTGTAAGGCGAATCAAGCCATGTGCACCTAACCCTACTCACAAAACACTCCCACAAAACACTCCCTTAAAACAAGGCACAAAACAAGGCACAAATCAAGGCCGTAAGTAGCCCGGTCGACGAGGTTGCCGCCCGCTTCGATGTGAGGTGACACATGTCACCTCCCGTTGATCCCAAAATGTTTAGTCTCGGAAAAATCCATAAAATTAAAAATGACATGGCCAGGAAATTCCCTACGAAAGGTGTGGAAAGCGTTTAGTCGGCGACTCAAGCGGGTGTTGTGTACAAATAAAATTCGGCCAAGCCACTTTCTCAAGTTTCAAATTTTCCTACGTACGTCCTTACGTACATACTCTGGAAATACGGGGTATAACAGTTATATAGAAATAAACTTAATGATTTGTCCTAGTCATGTGCGTAAGAATGGGGCTATAACCTTTATTGAAAATGGGAAAAGATAATAAGGTGCGATTAAGTTCATAAGTGGTAATGACACGGCAGGATCTGGTATGTATTTTTATACTTGTCCCTGTCTTTCTTTTGTCTGATTATGATCACATTTCGCATGCGTTATTTGTTCCATATTCGATACTGTTGTGCGACTCCGCCGAGGCTGCGTTAAATGCCGCGGTGTTAGGTGCAGGTTGGTGATCACTTGCTCTTAGGATCTCGGTTCGATTTGAAAAAGCTCCATTTACTCGAGGCTTATCTCTTGTGCGGTTTCCACGGTAGTAGATTCATGTATATATTGGTATGGCGGGGCCACTGTCATACAGTTATTCCGTTAAAAATTCTTAAGTGCAGTCACATGTTGTGGGTGGTTTGTAAGGAAAGGAAGGCAGCTGGTTGTATATTTTATGTCGGGAAGGTATACATCGGCTAACATTGTTGTTTACTATTTGTTTATTTTATATAGTTTCATGTGTGTTAGTTGAATATCTACGATGTATACGGAAGGGTGCACATTTATACAGTATTTCGGAGTATATGCGTGAGGTGTGTCGTCGTACAAAAGTTTAGCCTTAGTTAGGCATTATGGACGAAAAAGTTTGTGCCTGACTCGCTAAAAGAATGGTTTCCGAAGCGTTTTACAAAACTTGCGAAGGAAAATTACGGCTATGTCATTTCTAATTTTTGCGGATTTTTAGAGATGAAACATTTTTACCTTGAGAGGCGACACTTGTCACCTCACGGTGGTGGTGGGCGTATTAGGCGGTAATAGGACAAATTGGGGTTTGTTTTGTCAGGAGAGTTGGTAGGATATTTTTGTGTAGTAGATGGATAAGGACATTTGCCCAAATCTTGACCTTACACTTGACTAGCCGTCTTGGCCATTGGTTGGCCTATAAATACCCCTTAAGATGAAGAGTTCTTCATCCACAAATCAATTCTCAAGTCTTGAAATTCCTCCTCTCTTGTTGTGTTTTAGTCAACACCCTCTCCTCCTCCCTACAGTGGCTTTGGCGAAACCTCCACTTCTTTGAGTCTGGCAGAAACCTACCCCCTCATTGGTAGAAAAAGTTGTCTTCGAGTGTAGTTACTATTCCTAAAATACCACTAGCCCAAATCTCGTATAGTACTTAGTAGAAGTTGTGAAGAACTTACAAGGGTTTCGTGGAGATATCGGAGCGTGCAATTAGGAGCTAAACCTCATTTCGGGATCGACTTTTAACTTGGATAATTTTGGGCTTATCGAGGTAAATAATCTTATCCTTCTTTTGTAATTAAAAGAATACATCTTGTAGAAGTATAGGAATAAGTATAAAATACTTAGAAGGATATTCTGAGAACATAATTGAGTTGTTATCACGGTGAAGGGTATAAAAGAAGAATAATTGAACTATACTTACTTAGAATTTGTTTTCTGATGAACTTGAGTAGCTCGGCGGGTAGGAAGTGCCCCAAATTTTAGTAGAATAGAACCTCTCTTAGACCATTTTACGGAATAGTCTAGGCGTTGATAGGCGTATTTGACTATTATAGGTTGATTCTCTGTGCGACATATTCGACTTGGCGGTGGATTTGTAGAAGGTATGTGATTCTTCCTATACTCTTGAGCATGATATTTTAAATATATATATGGTGCGGTAGGCGTCGTGTGTTAAGCGAATAATAATTACGGCAATGTCTTTTGACTTAAGCATGAATAATACTTACGATGTCTTTTGACTTAAGCTGAATAATACTTACGTCGATGTCTTGTGACTTAAGCTGAATAATAAGGATCTTGAAGCATTTCAAAGAATCTTGAATCATTTTTATCGGAAGAAATATTTGGTTTTTACACAAAAAGCAAGAGTTATACTGGCTTTATGGGAAGTTAGGTATATGACTTAAGAAAGATAAAAGGCTGGTTACTTATTTGTTTATAAAAACCTTGTATTGATTTACGTAAGTGTAATAAGATTGTTTGAAAAGTAGACATATTATGATGCTTCGTGTGTTAGTGTCTTGTGATGTGGTGAAGGGGTCATTCTTGTTGGGCTTGCGTTGCTAAGCATAAGTCGGTTATCTTGTTATTATATCACCTACCCGCTTGACTTGTTATCTGAGGCTTTCCGCGCGATGCGGGTCTATCACGGCTATCGATCTATGTGACTATGCGGTGCGGGAGTTCGAGTTGATCATTCGGGTGTTTTATCCGTCGGGATGCCTATGCGATGCGTGTGACTATGCGGTCTATTGAGACTATGCGGACTACGAGAGTCGAGAGATGCAGGGTTAGCTACCGTCGAGAGAATACCTGCATGCAGTGCAGTGTGTGACCTATGCGGACTACGGAAGTCGAGGTTAGGCGCAGCTTAATGATACTATAGGCGATTAGCCTTGCTTGATCATTCGCGGCCTAGAAAAGACATTCTGATTTACTATTATTGTTCTTGTTTGTGATATGTAATATGCAATGGCCCGATTGTATTTGCAAATGGTTTAAAATACTTTGATTTCATTTAAGTACTTCTGATTTCACATACTTGGTACTGTTATCTTGACCTCCTTGAAGTGCGTTCATGCGCATGTAAGAGGCAGCGGTGCTAGATCCACGTCCTTGAGATCTTTTGCTTTGGTGTCGAGGAGCTCAATGCTTATAGGAGAGCTCGACTTTTGGGTATGATCTCCTGTTGTTGTATATAGTTTTGTACATTGAAGGGTATGGCGGGGCCTGTCGCCATAGTTGTTATCTTCTTAAGTGCGTAGTCTATTATGCAGTTGGGATGTAGCTGAAAACTATGTTTATATATATATGCGAAAAGCGACATTTTCTCACATAAAGCGTGTCTCGTTTGCAAGTTTCATGTCTTGTTTTATATTCCGATTACTCGATGTATGACTACTTGGGTGCCGGGTAAGACACGATCCACGGGCCGAATGAGTCGTGACAAAAGTGGTATCAGGCGATTAATCATCGGAAAGTTTCTGGGCCGTATCTGGTAGAGTGCTTGATTATCGGTGTGTTGTGCACCACGCTGATAACGAGGAGGCTATAGGATATTTAGGATTAGTTTCCATTCTTCTCACTCGAGATCGTGCCTTGGAAATGTGTTATAAGTTGGACCCCTCTAACGTATTCCTTTACATAACATTTATGCCTCCGTAAAACAACAGGGCCAGAAGGGCAGCGTAGGAGGCTGCTAGTAGGACAGGGATTCTGAGGCTCGGGCCCGATCTATGCAGGCCGAGTTCCATGGCCGCCCGGCCATGAGACCACAGTACCGCCTCACATCCCGCACGAGGCGGAGGAGTTAGGAAGTAGAGAGATGGCGGCTATTGCTTTGAATCGTGGCGAACGTGAGGCAGTGAATCTGGCGATTCGATTCGGCCCAGTAGTACAGTGGTTCACCCAGGCGAATAGTTTGAGCTACGAGATTTCTGAGTTGTAGCCGCGAGTTTTGGTCGGCGGAGGATGATCGCGAGTTCATCCGTCGATTCTGAAGGATTATGAGGTGATCGGGCGTCGGAGAGTCAAGTGATCTTGATTCGCATCGGTTGCGTGATACGCGATCGATTGGTTTGATTCGTGGGAGTTATCGGGAAACGCAGCGTCCCGGCTACTAGGATGAGTTCTCGGAGGCTTTCGCTCCTCGCTGCTTGCCTCGCGGATGAGGAGGGCGCGGTAAACAGATTTTATTGTGCGAGGCGAGGGCCTTGGTTAGAGTACAATGTCGAGTTCGATTCTTTGGCTCGATATGTCCACTGCATTGGTAGCGGATATGGAGGGCGGTGCGTCGCTCGTCAGGGCTAGATGATTATATGGCGAGTCTTGTGCGGGTGTGGCTCTTGACCGGGCATGGACATTACGTATGAGCGCCGTGCGCTTGGATCACGAGGCGTAGAGGCAAAGCGAGTCGCCGGATATCGGCGTCGAAGAAGGTCGAAGCGGTCGGTTCTTTTGGTAGTTCTCGGGTGGGCCGGCCTCGGCGGCGATCTTTGCACCGGCCAGCTCGAGCACTCCAGCATCATTGTCGATCCTGACGAGTATTTGGGGCGGTCGGGGCCCGGACTTGAATTTCGAGGGTATGGTGCTAACCGATCGAGGAATACTGCTCGGTGTGTCGTTGTGGTAGATTCCATTCGGGGCTGTAGTACTGCCGAGAGCTTGCTATACTTGTAGCAGCGAGGTCGTTATGCGAGCTTGTCAGGCCAGCGGCGGTGGTAGGGCTCGGCCTACGGGTCATTCTTGGTTCGTCATCTCCTACGATTACTCGCCGGGCGTGGTACTCGTGGACCAGCGAGTCACGGCGAGAGTCGTGGCGGGTCCCGATTCTGATCCTCGAACGCATTTATACCTTGTCGGCCGTAGCGGAGATCGGGAGGCCTCGCGATGTCGTCCGCAGTACCTTATCGGTTTACGGATTCGATGTGTATGCCTTGATAGATCGGGTTACTACTGTCTATATATCTCCGCTTATTGCTAGTAGGATAGGGATAGAGCACGAGTCCATGAACCACTAGGTAGCTACGCGATGAGTGATTCGATGTGCTTCGGCGGGTATATAGGGCTTGTCCGGTGACCGTATCTGATGCGTCGGACCTGGCGACTTGATAGAGTTGGATATGGCCGATTTCGATGTGATCATGGGTATGGATTGGCTAGCTTCTTTCGCCAGCCCATGGCGAGGAAAGTAGTGCGGTTCGATTTCTGATGGCCAGGTTGTCGAGTGGGAGGAACATGTATCAGCCAGTGGTAGGTTTATTTCTATCTGAGCGGGAAGATGGTGCGAGAAGAATGCATCTACCCGTCTCGTTCGGGTGTTTGATCACGAAGTGCGATGCGATTTTGATCGATTCGGTAGTCGAAAGTTCCCGGCGTGTTTCGAGCGACCTCCGGGTATCCCTCACGAGAGAGATTGAGTTATGTATTGATGTCTTTGCGGACTCGGCCTATTTCCATTCCATCTGGTAATGACACTGCCGAGTTGAGAGAGTTGAAGGACGGTGAGATTTCTTTGGAGAAGGCCATCAGACCTAGTGTTTCTCCGCAGGCGCCCGTGTGTTCGTAAGAAGAAGAAGGGCGGGGCCAGCGCATGTGTTGATTCTGACGGTGAACAAGGTGACCATTAAACGAATACCACTTCCGGGATTGATGATTTGTTCGACCGGTGCGAGTGCGAGATGTTTCTCAAGATTGATGCGATCGGGCTATCGTCAGTGCGAGTCGGTGAGCGGATGTCCACTAGGGTGCATTAGGACGATGCGGGCATTATGAGTTGGTCGTATGTCTTTTGGGTTGACGATGCTCCGTGATATTCATGGATTTGATGAGCCGAGTGTTCAAACCATTTTTGAACACGTTTGTGATAGTGTTCATTGATGATATCTTGGTTTATTCTCGCTCGGTCTGCGAGGCATGCGCAGGCGTTGAGGGCGTCTTGAGAGTTCTCGGGACCCAGCGATTATCGCCAAGTTTTGAAGTGTGAGTTACGGTTGACTTGGTGGCTTTCTTGGGCATATTGTGGGTGATGGTATTCGGGTGGATCACGGCGAGGTCGGCGATCGGGAGTTGGCGGGCTCTACTACTCAGCGAGGTTGCGATTTTACGGGCGCTTGCGAGTTGTGCTCGGTTCGTAGAAGTTTGCCACATCTACGCACCGTTGACAAGTGACTCGGAAGGCGCTAAGTTTCGATGGTGATGCGTGTGGCGGGGTTTCGATTCTTGAAGGAGAGGCGAAAGCGCCCCGTTCTTACTCTTCGGAGGTCGGCGGTTATGTGATGTATTGTGATCGTCGGGCATCGGGTTGGGATGTGTGTTGATGCGGCGAGGGCAAGGTTATAGCGTATGCGTCAGCGACTTAAGAAACACGAGATGAACTACCCGCGTGATTTGGGTTAGCGGTGATTCACGCCTTGAAGATGCTGAAGCACTATTTGTATGGGGTTCGTATGGATATTTATCTGACCACAGGCGCCCGGTATATCTTGACGGAGGAGTGAACTTCGGCGAGGCGGTGGTTAGAGTTACTTAAGGATTGCGATGTTGATATCTGTACCACGGAGAAGGCGATGTTGTGGCGAGATGCTCTTAGTGGAGTCGATGGGAGTCTATCGGATGCGACCGAGAGGAGGAGGCATGGTTCGCGATTTACATCGATTCGCGAGCGCGGTGTCAGATTGATTGATTACGATAGCGATGGTGTTATACCGTATTTCGGTATGCGTGGGGAATACGTACAAAAGTTTGGCTTTAAGTTAGCCTTGGGCGTTTTATTTGTGCCTGACACACTAGAAGAATCGTTTTTCGGCGAAAGCGTTTCCCACTTTTCGTAGAAAATTCCGACATGTCATTTAGTATTTTGCGGATTTTTAGAGGCGAAACATTTTGGACCAGCGGGAGGCGACACTTGTCACTCCGATTGGTGGACTTGACACGGCAATAGGGCGATTGGGTTGGCTTCTTTTGTCTTGGAGTTGGTAGGATATTTTGTGTGCAAGTTGGCGAGGACAACTTGCCTAAATCCTCGCCCTGCCTTGCACTTGTCTTCATCTTGGCCGTTGGTTGGCGAGGCTTGGCTATAAATACCCTCTTGAGATGAAGAGTTCTTCATCCACAAAGCTTTCAAGTCTAAAATCCTTCCTCTCCGCTTTGTTAGCAATTCGTCCAGCCCTTTCCGCCTTGAGAAGCTTGGTGAGGCCTACCACACACTGCTAGCCGAAATCTACCCATCGTGGTAGAAAAGTTGTCTTCTAGTAGTTATAATGCCCAAAATACCTAGCCCAAATCTCTTAGTCCTTAGTAGAAGTTGTGAAGAACTTACAGGTTTCTTAGACTCTGGGCGTACAACTTAGGAGCTAAACCTTGCTCAGTGCGACTTTATCTAGGATATTATTGGAGCTTCTGAGGGTAACTAATCCTAACCCTCTTTTGAATTAGAGAATACTGTTGTAGTATTAGAATAAGTATTAGATACTTAGAAGAATATCACGAGAATAGAATTGAATTGTTATCACGATAGAAGGGTTTAAAGAAGAATAATTGAGCTGTACTCACGTAGAATTTGTTTTCTGATGAACTTACATAGCTGTAGGGTAGGGTTGTGTGCAGACTTCAGTAGAATTATGAACCCCTGTTTAGAATGACCCTCAGGCGATCTTTGATAGATATACGCGACTATTATGGTGACCTCTGCGCGACATATTGACTTGGCGGTGGTTTTTGAGAAAGGTATGTGATTAACTTCCTAAGCATGATATTTTATAATATATGAATGCGGTAGGCGTGCGTGTATTACTGAATAATAACTACGGCAATGTCTTTGACTTAAGCTGAATAATACTTATGTGATACCTGGCTTAAGCTTTGAATAATACTACGGCAATGCCTAGCGGCTTAAGCAGAATAACAAGCGAAAACATTTCAAAGAATGCTGAATCATTTTTAATGAGAAGATAAATATTTGGTTTTAAAACAAAAAGCGTAAGAGTTATCATGGCTTTATGGGAAGTTAGGTATAACGACTTAAGAAGATAAAAGGCTATTTACTTGTTTTGTTTATAAAAGCCTTGTATTGATTTACATTAAGTGTAGTAAGATTGTTTGATAAGTAGACATGTTATGGCGCTACATGTTAGTGTCTTGTAATCTTTGTGTAAGGGTCGTTCTTCTTTGTACTTACGTTGCTAAGAGTAAGTCCGTTATCTTGTTATTGTATCACCTACCCCGCCGATTTGTTATACGAGGAGCTTGCCCGCTGATGCGGGTCTATCACGGCTTTATCTGGTCTGTGAGACTATGCGGGCAGCGGTATGCTCGAGATTGATCATTAGGCGTTTAGCTTTGATCTGAGGACTCACATGCGGTCTGTTGAGACTATCACGGTCTTTTGAGGCTATGCGGTGCGGGAGCCTAGGCGGATCTGGGGTTAGCTGCCCCGATGCGAGAAATATCTCATGCGGAGTGCGTGTGGGACCTATGCAGCTGCGGAAGTCGGGACTAGGCACGCAGAATGATACTATGGGCGATTGGCCTTGCTTGATCATTCAGCGGCCTAGAATAGACATTCTGATTTTCCTATTCTTGTTGTTGTTTGTGATGTGTACTTATGTGCAATTGGTGATTGTATTTGTGAAAAGGTTTTAAATACTTTGATTTCATTTAAGTACTTTATAGTTTCACATACTTGGTACTGTTGTCTTGACCTCCTTGAAGTGCGTTAATGCGCGGTAAGAGGGCACGCAGTCTAGATCCACATCCTTAGGATGCTGCGTTGGTGTCGGAGCTCGTCTTCTCAGGAGGCTCTACTTTTAGGTATGATCTCACTGTATTGTAGATAGTTTTATCTGATCGGGGTATGGCGGGAACCTGTCCGCCATAGTTGTTACTTCCTTAGAAGTGCAGTAGTCTTATTGGGCGGTTGGGATGTAAGCTGCAAAACTTGAGTTATTTATATTATGCGAAAGGCAAGCTTTTCATCGGATAAGCGTGTCTTATTTTATAAAGCGTTTCTGTCTTGTTTTATATTCCGGTTACTCACGATGTATGACTACTTGGGTGCCGGTAAGGCACGATCACGGGCCGGGCAGATCGTGACAAAAGTGAGTATCGAGCGATTAATCCTCGGAAAGTGTCTGAGACCGTATCTAGTAAGTCTTGATTATCGGTGTGTTATGCACGCGATGTCGAGGAGGCTATAGGATATTTAGGATTGGTTTCCATTCTTCTCGTTACGAGATCGTGCTTTAGAAAGCGTGTTATAGGTTGGACCCCTCTGCAATTCCTTTCTATGTGATTATGCCTCGCGTAAAACGGCCGGGCGAAGGCAAGCGGCGAGGGAGGCTAGCGAGACACCCGAGTTACGAGGCTCGGGCCAGTCTATACGAGGCAGCGAAGTTCTATGGCGCCCGGCCCAGCGAACCACAGTACCCACCCCGCTTGTCCCGCGGCTGGGCGGAGGTTAGAGTGAGAGATAACCCGGCTATTGGCTAAAGTTGTGGCCGTCGAGGAGAAGGCTGGATCACGGCAGTTCGGCTCGGCTCGATCGCGCCGTGTAGTGCAGGCGAATAGTTTGAGGCTACGAGATTTCTTGAGTTGTAGCCGCTTGAGTTTTCGGGTCGGCGGGAAGATGATCCGCGAGAGTTCATCCGTCATTGCGAGGATTATCACGGGTGATCGGGCTTGAAGGCCCGAGGCGTGACATTCGGTTCGCGTCGGTGCGTGATACATGATCGATTGGTTTGATTCATGGGAGCTTTCGGGAGAGCATGCGCCTCCGGTATGGGATGAGTTTTGAGGCTTTCTCACGCACTTCTTGCCTCGCGAATGAGAGAGCACGCAGTGATAGATTCTTGTTCTTTGAGACGAACGGGAGGGCGCGCGGTGAGGAGTCTGATGTCGAGTTTGATTCTTTGGCTCGATATGTCCCGCATGGCGTGCGAAGATGGAGGGCGGGTGCGTCGCTATGTCGGCTGGGCTAGATGATTACATGGCGGAGTCTTGTGCGGGTGTGTCCCGCCGAGCATGGACGTAACCGTATGCGAGCTCGTTGCAGGTTGTGAGGCGTAGAGACGCGGGTAAGCGATATCGCGAGAAGAAGGCGAGGCGGCGGTTCTTTTGGTGGTCCTCGGGGTGGCGTCGTGAAGTCGGTGCACCACGGCCCGGCGCGAGCGCTCTACCTCATTCGGCCAGCGGCGGCGAGGCGGTCGGGGCGGTCGGGGCCCGGGACCAGTTTCGAGTAGCGAAGTGCTAACGTTGAGTGCCCTCGGTGTGCCGTTGTGGCGAATACCGTTAGGAGGCGTACTCGGGAGCTTGCTATACTTGTGGCGGCGGTCACTTTGTGAAGTTTGTCAGGCCGGCGCGGCGGTGGTAGGGCTCGGCCTACGAGTGCATTGCGCTTCCGTCCCCGATTACCTGCACTCGCCGGAGCAAAGTACCACGTGGATCGGCGGGTCGCGGCGAGTCGTGGCGCGAGTCGATTCGCGGTCCTCGAGAACGCGTATATGCTGTCGGTAAGCGGGATCGGAGGCTTCACGATGTCGTCCACGGTACCTTATCGGTTCTGGGTTTGATGTGTATGCTTTGATAGATCGGGTTCTACTACATCACATATATCTCCACTTGTTGCTAGTAGGATAGGGATAGAGCACGAGTCCATGGACCGCTCGAGGTAGCTACGCGATGGGTGATTCGGTGGTAGCTCGGCGGGTATATAGAGCTTGTCTGTGACCATTTCACGATCGTCGGACCTGGCCGGCTTGATAGAGTTGGAGATGATTGACGGCGTGATTATGGGGATGGATTGGCTAGCTTCTTGCTACGCCAATGTAGGCTGCGAGAGAAAGTAGTGCGGTTCCGATTTCTGAGGAGCGATTGTTGAGTGGGAGGCGCAGTATCGCAGGGGTAGGTTTATTTCCTACCTCGAGGCTAGGAAGATGGTGCGAAGGGGTATATCTACCGTCGTTCGGGTGTTTGATCTTGAAGGCTGCGGTACCAGATTTTGATCGGTTCGATGGTCGTGAGTTCCCAGGCGTGTTTCGGATGACCTCCGGGTATCCCTCACGAGAGGAGATTGAGTTTTGTATTGACATATTGCGGACACTCGGCTATTTCCATTCCGCCATCTGAGAATGGCGCCGAGTTGAGAGAGTTGAAGGATCGACTTAGAGATTTCTTTGGAGAAGGCATCGGGCCTAGTGTTTCTCCACAGGGCGCGGTTTTGTTCGTGAAGAAGAAGGGCGGGGCGCTGCGTGTGTGTTGATTCTGACGGTGAACAAGGTGACCATTAAACGAATACCCTTCCGGGATTGATGATTTGTTCGACCCGATTGCGAGTGCGAGATGTTTCTCAGATTGATCTGCGATCGGGCTATCATCAGTGCGAGTCGAGAGGTGGATGTCCCTGGGGTGCATTCGGGACGTGCGGGCATTATGAGTTGGTCATGTCTTTTAGGTTGACGATGCTCGTGGTATTCATGGATTTGATAGGCAGAGTGTTCAAACCATTTTTGGACACGTTTGTGATAGTGTTCATTGATGATATCTTGGTTTATTCTCGCTCGAGCGGGGAGCATGCGGAGCATTTGAGGCTGTCTTGGTGATTCTCGAGACAGCGATTATGCGCCAAGTTTTCCAAATGTGAGTTTTGGTTGACTTAGTGGCGTTTCTTGGGCATATTAGCCGGCGATGACATTAGTGGATACGGCGAGATCGGCGATCGGGACTTGGCCTGAACTGCTACTCGGCGAGTTCGCGATTTTAGGCCTTGCGAGGATGTGCTCGGTTCGTGGAGAAGTTTGCTTATCTGCGCGTTGACTAGGTGACTCGAGAAGGCGGCCGAGTTTGATGGGCGATGCTTGTGGCGGGGTTTCGATTCTTTGAAAGAGAGGCGGCGACCGCCCCGTTCTTACTCTTCCGGAGGTCGACGGTTATGTCGTGTATTGTGATCGTCGAGCATCGGGTTAGGATGTGTGTTGATGCGGCATGCGGGGTTATAGCATATCGTCCGACGGTGAAGAAACACGAAGAACTACCCGCGTGATTTGGAGTTGGCGGTAGTAATTCACGCTTTGAAGATGCGGAGGCACTATTTGTATGGGGTTCACGTGGATATTTATACGGACCACAGAGCCTCAGGTATATCTTGACGGAGGAGGCTGAACTTCACGGCGAGCGGTGGTTAGAGTTCTTAAGGATTACGATGTTGATATCTGTACCACGGGAAGGCGATGTTGTGGCGGATGCTCTTAGTCGTAGGTCGATGGGAGCCTATCGGATGTGCGACTAGAGAGGAGGGACATGGTTAAGTGATTTGCATCGGTTAGCGAGCCTTGGTGTCGTTTGATTGATTACGATAGCGGTGGGGTTAGAGTTCGTGAGGTTGCGAGTCTTCCGTGTCGAGGAGGTGAAGAGCAGCGATTCGAGGATCGGCTTTGATTCGATATCGTGATCGACTCTTACGTGAGGCAAGGAGTCCTTTTGGTAGCACTTTGATGGGAGTGCTAAGGTTTGAGAAGCGGTGTGTTCGGATGTTCGGGACTTGGCGAGTTCTTGGGAAGCACGCGTAGCGCGTTACTCTATCCATCCGAGTCGACCAAGATGTACCACGACCTTAGATCTGTGTATTGGTGGGATGGCTTGAAGAAAGGCGTTGCGAGTTCGTAGCTCGATTGCGTGTTGTCGGCGGTGAAGGTAGAGCACGAGAGGCACGGTGGCTTATTCTGAACGGTGAGATCAGGCACAGAAGTGGGAGGTAATCAGCGTGGACTTTATCACGGGATTACCTGCCTTTCGGAGAACGTGATTCTATATGGGTTATAAATCGGCGGTGCGAAATCAGCCCACTTTCTTCCGTCGGACGACTTTTGGTGAGGATTATGCGGACTTTGCATCAGAGAGATCGTCGGTGCATGGAGTCCTATTTCGATCATATCGGTGAGGAGCCGGTTCTGGCTAACTTAGAGGTCTTTCGAAGAGAGGTTTAGGGGCGGTGAGCACGAAATCTGCATTTCATCCTGAGCGACGGACGGGCGAGCGCCTTATCCGGACTCTTGAGGATATCTGCGAGCTTTGTGTTATTAACCGATGGTAGTTGGGAGGATCATTTGCCTCTAGTTGAGTTTGCGTATAATAATAGCTACCACTCGGTATTCAGATGGCGCCTTATGAGGCCTTGTATGGGAGGAAGTGCGGTCGCCTATAGGTTGGTTCGATGTGGGCGAGTGCGGCTAGTGGGACGATTTGGTGCGTGAGCGATGGATAAGGTGAAGCTTATCAGGAAGCGACTATTGGCGGCTCGAGTCGGCAAGTCGTATCACGAGATCATCGTCGTCGGCATGCAGGTTCGCGATAGATGATTGGGTTTTCTAAAGGTGTCACCCATGAAGGGTGTGATGAGATTCGGGAAGAAGAAGCTTCGGCCCAGTACGTTGGGCGTTTGATTGTCGCGAGGTAAGCGAGGTTGCCTACGAGTTGAATCTGCCGTCCGATCGGAAGCGATGCATCCGTGTTTCACGTATCTATCTTTGAGAGATGTATCGGGGATCCATCTAAGGTACACCGATTGGCGATGTCCAGTGTGGGGGTTGCTCGTATGAGAGATTCCATGCGCGATAGTCGATCGTCGGGTTAGGCGTCTGCGGGCGAAGGGCGTGGCTTCGTCAAAGTCTTGTGGCGGAGCGAGCTCGGAGAGGAGATGGCGTGGGAAGCGAGGAGGGCATGAGGCAGTATCCTCGCTATTCCCCGCCTCGGGTAATTCACTTTCCTACTTGTAAATTTCCATTATCATTTATGCCTAAGTGTTGTTTGTGGCGTGTGTGGCATTTGCTAGCTGTTTAAGCTTCTTCGATAAGCTGTCTTGAGAAGGAACATTCGGGACGAATGTTTCTAAGGAGGAGAATGTTATACCAAGTATTTCGGTATGTGCGTGGGAATACGTACAAAAGTTGGCTTTAAAGTTAGCCTTGGGCGTTTTATTTGTGCACGACACCTAGAAGAATCGTTTTTCAATGAAGCGTTTCCACGACTTTCGTAGAAAATTCCGACTATGTCATTTAGTATTTTTGCGGATTTTTAGAGGCGAAACATTTTGGACCAACGGGAGGCGACACTTGTCACCCTCCGATTGAGTGAACTTGACACGACAATAGGGCGATTGGGTTGGCTTCTTGTCTTGAGTTGGTAGGATATTTTGTGTGCAAGTTGGCGAGGACACTTGCCTAAATCCTCACCCTACACTTGCCTTGCACTTGTCTTCATCTTGGCCATTGGTTGGCCAAGGCTTGAACTATAAATACCCTCTTGAGATGAAGAGTTCTTCATCCACAAAAGCTTTCAAGTCTAAAAATCCTTCCTCTCCCTTTGTTAGCAATTCGTCCAGCACCCCCTTCCCTTGAGAAGCTTGGCGGGGGCTACCACTAGCTGGCGAAATCTACATAAGCCATTGGTAGAAAAGTTGTCTTCTAGTGCCGTTATAATGCCCGAAATACCTAGCCCAAATCTCTTAGTCCTTGGTAGAAGTTGTGAAGAACTTCAGGTTTCTTAGAGCTCTGGGAGCGTACAACTTAGGAGCTAAACCTTGCTCGGTAGCGACTTTATCTAGGATATTATTGGGCTTACAGAAGTAACTAATCCTAACCTCTTTTGAATTAGAGAATACTTCTTTGTAGTATTAGAATAAGTATTAGATACTTAGAAGAATATCACGAATAGAATTGAGTGTTATCACGATGAAGGGTTTAAAGAAGAATAATTGAAGCTGTACTCACGTAGAATTTGTTTTCACGATGAACTTACATAGCTCATGGGTAGGGTTGTGCTGCCGACTTTCAGTAAATTATGAACCCCTGTTTAGAATGACCCTCAGGCGATCTTTGATAGATATTTGTGACTATTATGGTGACTCTGCTGCGCGACATATTGACTTGGCGGTGGTTTTATTTGAGAAGGTATGTGATTCTTCCTAAAGCATGATATTTTATAATATATGATGCGGTGAGCGTCATGTGTTACTGAATAATAACTTCGGCAATGTCTTTGACTTAAGCTGAATAATACTTATGGCGATGCCTGTGGCTTAAGCTTGAATAATACTTAACGATGCCTCGCGGCTTAAGCAGGAATAACAAAAGAAGCGAAAACATTTCAAAGAATCTTGAATCATTTTTAACAGAAGATAAATATTTGGTTTTTAAAACAAAGCGTAAAGTTATCGGCTTTATGGGAAGTTAGGTATAACGACTTAAGAAGATAAAAAGGCTGTTTACTTGTTTTGTTTATAAAAGCCTTGTATTGATTTACATTAAGTGTAGTAAGATTGTTTGATAAGTAGACATGTTATGGCCTTCTGTGTTAGTGTCTTGTAATCTTTGTGTAAGGGTCATTCTTTGGCGTGCTTACGTTGCTAACCGTAAGTCCGTTGTCTTGTTATTGTATCACCTACCCGCGATTGTTATACGAGGCTTGCCCGCATGATCTGGTCTACCTCGGCTATCACGATGCAGTGAGACTATGCGGGCGGCGGTATGCTCGGGATTGATCATTCGGGAGTTTAGCGATCACGAGGACTCCTATCGATCTGTTGAGACTATCACGGTCTTTTTGAGGTTATGCGAGCTGCGGGAGCCTGGCGGATCTGGGGTTAGCTGCCCCGATCACGAGAAATATCTCATGCGGTGCAGTAATGGGACTATGCGAGTGCGGAAGTCGAGGACTAGGCACGCGAGAATGATACTATAGGCGATTGGCCTTGCCGATCATTCGCGGCCTAGAATAGACTGTTACATTTTTCCTATTCATTGTTGTTTGTGATGTGGCCTATGTGCAATTGGTGATTGTATTTGTGAAAAGGTTTTAAATACTTTGATTTCATTTTAAGTACTTTATAGTTTCACATACTTGGTACTGTTGTCTTGACCTCGCCCGAAGAAACTGCGTTCATGCGCGGTAAGAGGCAGCGGTGCTAGATCCACGTCTTAGGATCTTTGCGTTGGTGTCGGGAGCTCAATCTTCTCGGAGCTCTGCTTTTAGGTATGATCTCCGTGTGTGTAGATAGTTTTATCTGATCGGGGTATGGCGGGCCTGTCCGCCATAGTTGTTACTTCCAGAAGTGCATAGTACTATTGGGCGGTTGGGATGTAATTGCAAAACTTGAGTTATTTATATTATGCGAAAGCAAGCTTTTCATCGATAAAGCGTGTCTTATTTTATAAAGCTGTTTCTGTCTTGTTTTATATTCCTGGTTACTACGATGTATGACTACTTAGGTGCCCGGTAAGGCACGATCCAGGCCCAGGCGGATCGTGTGATGGGATTCAGTTCGAGAGGTTGCAGAAGTCTTCCGTCGAGGAGGTGAAGAAGCGATTTGATGATCCGGTTTGATGCGATGCCGTGATACGGCTCTTCGTGAGGAAGGGTCGCTTTTGAGTAGCACGATGGGGTGCTAAGGTTTGAGGGCAGGTTGTGTGTTCCGGATGTTTGAGGACTTGGCGAGTTCTTGGGGAAGCACACAGCGCGCGTTACTCTATCCATCCAGGGTCGACCAAGATGTACCACGACCTTAGATCTGTGTATTGGTGGGATGGCTTGAAGAGGGACGTTGCAGAGTTCTGTATTCATGTTGTAAAGTTAGGATGTAACTGTTCACTCTTTATATATATATATGCCGAAAGGCGACATTTTCTCAGATATAAACTGTGTCTCAATTTACATTTGTTTCATGTCTTGTTTTTATATTCGATTACTACGATGTATGACTACTTGGGTGCGGGTAAGGCACGATCCAACCGGGCGAATCGTGACAATATCTGTATAAAAGCATTCTGGTAAGTGTAAAAAAGTAAATACGAACTACCATGTCATTACCGTCTAAGTGAACTTAATCGTACCTTTTATCTTTTCACGTTTTAAATAAAAGTTATAGTCACTTTCTTACGTGCATACTTAGGAAAATCATCAAGTTCATTACCATATAACTTACTTACCTACATAACATAATCCGACCTTTATGGAGGGGCGCCTATCTTGCGGCCCAATGGGATGCGATAAAGTCACGTAGATGCGCCCGTAAAGGTATCTTGCACAGCCCATTCACGGGGCCTTGATAATGTCATATAGTCTGCCCGTAAAGGTATCTTGCCGGCCCATTTTGGGGCGCGATAATGTCATATAGTGCGCCCGTAATGGTATCTGCCGGCCCATTTTGGGGCAGCGATAATGTCATATAGTCTTCCATAAAGGTATACTTCGGCCCGTTTAGGGCCGCGATAATGTCATATAGTGCGCCGTAAAGGTATCTTGCTCGACCCGTTTACGGGGGCGATAATGTCATATAGTGCCCGTAAAGGTATCTTGCCCGACCCGTTACGGGGCCGCGATAATGTCATATAAAATCAGAATTTAACCCAGCGTACTCACGTGCCTCTACTCCTTTTAAAAATGACTCTTTTTCAAATAAAACTTCGCAGATACTAAGATACGTAGTATCAAGTCATGTCTACTTTTCAAGACAAGTCACAATACCTTTTAGAAATACATTTAAACACAGATCAAGTGACTTCTTTCTCAAAAACCTTAAGCAATTGGTACCTTTAAACAATTTGCCCTTCTTTATTTCAAGTCATTCTTTGTTTATATTACTAGAAAACCATTCTCTTAACCTCATAAAGTTATTATAACGACTTCCCATAGCGGTTATACTAGCATGCCTTAGACTAATTCATTCTTTTTATAACCAAGAGACTTATACTTTCAAATCAAGTTCACGTAACTTTTAAAATACTTGAGTCTCTTAACTTTATAATTTAAAATCTCTTATCTTTAGAATATCGAAATCCATGCTTTCCAAATAAAGTATTCTATACATTTAAATCAAGTCATTTCTTATTTAGAAATCAAGTCCATGCTTGAAAAAATAAAGTTTCTTAACCTTTTAAGAATTCAGGTTCAAAGTCTTAAAAACTTCAGTAAACTCTTTTAAATTAAGTAACATATACTTTGATGCATTGGGAATAAGTTATACTTATTTATAACGATCTTATTCAGTAGCCATGATCTAGAAAATGTAATACAATTTTGTCTTATCTTAGTTTCTATGCGGATGGAGAATTCTACTCATTTTAATATAATCGATTGTCATTACATTTTCCTTTATTAGCATTGCAATGGCTTGTTCGATATTTATTCTTATTTGTCTTAGTAAAATTAGCCAAGTCGACTTGGCTCCAGCTACCTCCTAACTCTTCTCTTGCAGCGTCCCGTAAGACTTGGTAGAACTTGGGATAACTAGACATAACGCTTTACATAGAGTAAATCACATACGTACCTCTTAACTTCTAAGAGTAGGAGGGAACATGAAATATTACCACGTGTATATTCCATACATAGAATCGTGCCAAAAGAAGGAAGAGGTTCGCGTCGCCGCATGACGATTATCGACCAGTAGCAAAATGCTCCAAAGTATACATCACGACCAGGCCGGGCGTGGTAGTGCCCTACAGGCACCTGTCGGTATATATCGAGAGAATAG
This sequence comes from Przewalskia tangutica, assembly GCA_029844215.1. NCBI lineage: Eukaryota > Viridiplantae > Streptophyta > Magnoliopsida > Solanales > Solanaceae > Przewalskia > Przewalskia tangutica. The sequence continues at coordinate 39,392 of JAQGDG010000137.1, forward strand.
CGTGAACATACACAACACGTAAAAACTTAGGCGATGCATGACAGGCTAGCCAGATAAGGCCGCTCAGTAAAATATACACAATCTAGAAATCGAGCAGACATCTTTCTTTTTTATTTACAACACAATCATGTGACTCTGAACTCTAAGAATAACTCTTTGTGATGGGGCGGGCCCGCCATACCACTGAATATCTGACAACCAACCATACGAGGATAGGCCTCGGGTAATGGAGATTCCCCAAGCGAACAATGATCCTAGAGTGAGGATCAACAACATACTCTACCGCGGCATGAGCGGCCCAGGAGAGTCGATCAATGTACCAAATATGTGGCCCAAAATCTTGTAGTGAAATCATAAGTCTAAAATAAAAATTTGGAACACGTATGATAACTCAAACAACGGTACATTGTGCCTTACTAACAATGAGAGTAAACAAGTATATCTTTCTTTGCGTAAAAATAGGAGGCTCGTGATCAAAGCAGGGTCCTGCCAGTAGTATCGATAAGAAATCCTACTCACGGGACTATTTCACTGCGTGGGTCTGTGGACCGCGTGAGTATTCCTCGCATAGTGTACATGCCGTATGGGACTATTTCACTGCGTAAGCCCGTAAGGACTCGCGTGAGGTATTCACCGCGTCATGGGTAGCAAATCCACGGAGCAGGTGGTATAACGTCTTGAGGGTTTACCGCCGTTTATACTCTTACCACAGGCGGGTGGTATAACGTCTTGGGGTTTACCTCATTTATACTCTTACCGGAGAAGGTGGTATAACGTCTTGGGGTTTACCCTCATTTATACTCTAACCCTAACTCAATGACCATCATACATAACGTAAGCCCTCTTGGGCATCATGCATAACATAAGCACTCTTGGCTTATCATCTGATAAATAAGCAAGTTAAGAAATCCCTAACTTTTATTAGTCTTATTCATATACACTCTCTTTTATTTTACTTAAGGCACTAACGTGTCATTATAAAATCAGAATTTAACCCAAAGTACTACGTCTTCTATTCTTTTAAAATGACTCTTTTCATATAAAACTTCCAAGATACTAATAGCAGTAGTATCAGTCATAACTATATTCTAAGACAAGTCACCATATCTTTTAGAAAATACATTTTGGGCTTAAATCAAGTGACTTCTTTCTTTTAAAACCTTAAGCAATTGATGCCTTTAAATCAATTTGCCTTTCATTATCAAGTCATTTATCATACTTATATTACTTAGAGTAAACCACTCTTTTTAACTTTTCATAAAGCTATTATAACCAACTTCCCATAAAGCGTTATACTAGCTTTATACTTTAAAACTTACATTCTTCTTTATAACCAAGAGACTTAAACTTTCCAACAAAACAAGTATCAAAATACTTTGACATACTTAAAGTCTCTTAACTTTTGAAAACCAAGATATCCATAATATTTAAACAAGTGAGTTAATTCCTAACTCAACCAACTTGGACATTCTTAAAATAAGCCAAGGATATCAAATGGACTAGATTGTCAAAATCTTGTGCGTCTAAATCTTATCATTTACAACATTCATGCTCGAGAGATAAGAAAGTTCCACATACCTCTTGGTTTAATCCACTTGCTAAGTCGATCGCCGTGTAGTATGTCAACCTATAATGACCATAATCGTCTATTAACTTCTTACTTCAAGCGTAGAATATTCCAAGTGCAAAGTTACTAAATTCTCACGGAAAATCGGGACGACTTCCTTTGTTTTACATGCTTTGCCACCTTTTTCAAGGCGAATTCAATAACCAAACCGCCACGTTTAAGGCTCAACAAAGTAGTTAACAATGAGGATTACGGCTTAATCAAGGCGTGTAAAATTCCGCTAATAAATATCAAACTAGTCCAACATATAATGTCCATTCGGAAATAGGACAATGATACAAATTCGTTTCCGATCCTTTTTCAATCGAGGGTATAATATAACATGTTATCTAGCCACGATTGATTACAACTACTACAATCCTCAAGTAGGTAAATGTTACACCGTAACTCAGGACATGTTTAAGAGAATGTATGTAAGGAACACAAGACTTGAAAAGTGCGAAAGAAAGAATTGTTTCAGACGGAAAATCTTCGGACGTCGGAAAGGAAAAATGTTCGTTGAGGAGAATTGGATTCTCAAAATGCATTAATTGAGGATTATGGAAATTTATTTCACAGATTTGGTAGTGTGGGGCCCACGAGAAGTTTACGTTTGTGGGGCCCGAGAGATTCTGGAATTTTATGGGCCGAATGGGAGAAGCGACCGCGTGGCACCCTCCCACGTGGCTTGGTCGAATTAATGCAAGGGTATTATGGTCATTGACCATGGTAGAAGACTAAGTCTTGCTAATTAAAGAGCTTGACATTGTTGACTAAGTCGAGGCGGCAGCGATCTCTTCCCTCCAAACTTAACAAGTGTTATAATATAGACCCTCCGATGTTTTATATAAGCACCTAGTAGCAAGACTTGTCTTGACACTTAGAAAAATTGAGAGAACTTGTGTATGCCATTGTGAGCTCTCGGGTTTGCTATGAAAGAAAGAAGAAAAATTTTCGTTTGTGGTTCATTAGCCACAAGACTTTAACAAGTTCATGAGTGTATTGTAAGTGTATCTCGATAGAAAAATCGGGAAAAGATGGTTTCGTGTTAGTCGCAAGAAAACCTAGTTGCTTTTGTAGGTTTTGTTTGGAAGATTGAAGGAAATTTGTTGGTGTTGTTCTAAGGGTCTCAAGTAGCGGATTGAAGTGTCTAGAAGAGGCTCTAAGTTGCTAAGGAGCGACTTCGGATTTGAAGTTGGACTAAGAATCGTTAAGGTAATAATCGTGTCTCTTAAGTGTTACAAAATTATATATTGTTGTTAGCCTTACATGTTTGCTAGCATGAAGTATATGTGTTGAAGTTTTATAAGTATTATGGATTGATAGTAGCCTTAAATCCGAAATGTCATTTAAGCCATGTGAAGTTGGATTACAATTTGGTCGTTTATTAGAATCGTCGCATGTTACTTACTTGAAGGTTATAGTAGTATAATCGATTGCGACTTGATATCATGTTATGCTAACAACTTGGATTGAAATGGAAATTGGATAAGAATTGGAAAAGGACTTTGTGTTGTTGTATATACTTAGCCAAGAATGGCTGAAAATATGGAACTAGTTTCGTATTAATTTGTGGGGCGGAATTTTACACGTCTTGTTAAGGCGTGTAATCCCATTTGGTTAGCGGAATTGTTGGGCCTTAAATGTGGCGTGTTTGGTTATTGTATTCGGCCTTGAAAAAGGTGGCAAAGTATGTAGAAACAAAGGAAGTCTTTGTCCAGATTTTAGTAGAATTTAGTGACTTTGCACTTAGCATATTCTACGTTTGAAGCTAGAGGTTAATGGACGTATTATGGCCATTATAGGTTGAAGTACTAGGTATAGCGTATTCTACTTGAATGATGGAATAGCTATCAAAGGTTGAAGTACTTCGGAGCATTTTGCTAATTGTCGATAATCATCGCGAGGTATGTGAACCTCTTCCTTCTTTAGACATGATTCTATGTATGGAATATACATGTGGTATTATTTCATGATTCCTTCTACTCTTAGAAGTTAAGAAGTATGTATGTTTATTTACTATATGTAAAAGTTATGTCTGAGTTATCCTAAGTTCTTACCAAGTCTTATGGGGGATGTTGGTAAGAGTCGTTAGGAGGTATTTGGAGCCAAGTTGACTTGGCTAATTTACGGAACGAATGAGAATAAGTATCAAACAAGCCATTGCAGCGTTAATAAAGGAAAATGTAATGACGATAAATTATATTAAAACAAGTAGAATTCTCCATCTGCATAGAAGCTAAGATAAGACAAAATTGTATTACATTTTCTAGATCATTTGCTTTAATGAGATCGGTATAAACAAGTATAACCTATTCACACATATAAGGCATATGTTGCTTAAATTAAAGAGTTTCACGTTATGAAGTGTTAAGACTATGAACTCTGAAACTTGATTCTAAAAGATAAGAGACTTGAAGTATTTTGAAAGTATAAGTCTCTTGGTTATAAAAAGAATGTATTTGCCTAAAGTATAAAGTTAGTATAACGACTTTATGGGAAGTGGGTTATAATAGCTTTATGGAAAGTTAAGAGTGGTTTACTCTAAGTAATGATAAATGTTTTGAAATAAAGGAAGGCAAATGGATTTAAATTTCTTAAGTTTTAAGGAAAGAAGTCATTTGATTTAGAAGCCGAATAATGTATTTCTAAAAGTGTAGTGATTTATGTAAATGTAAAAAAGCCTTGATACTACGGGTGTTAGTGTCACGACCCGACCAGTCGTGGCCGTGCCTTGACCGCACCCTCGTGACCTGATATCGGAGAAAACGGCGGAAATAAACTCGAGTAAAGCGGCCGTAATAGTATAAGCAGTCTAGCCCAAAATGGCTACCCCAAAAGTACATCAAATCGAGCACTATATCCTTAAACAACCCAAGTTATGACAAGACTACGAACTCTACAGAATAAGTAACACTATGGCGGGACGGGGCCGTCATGCCCTGAATGTACAAATAACACAACGTCGGGAGAACCGTACCAAAAGTCGAGCTTACGAAGAAATGGAGCTCGACACAACGAAGATCCTAGGTATGAGGATCTACCACCGATTTCCTTACTGCGGCGTAGACGCGGCCAGGAAGAAGTCGACCTGACGTGCAGTATGTAAAGCGGAAAATCTTGTAGTAATATCACAAGTCAAAAGTAATTGAGTCATAGATAAAATCAATTTCCTTGCCTTTGTGCCTTACTAACAATGAGAGTAACAAGTATAAAACTTATAGCATAAAAATAGGAGGCTCGCGATCAAAGCGAGGTACCTCGCGGTAGTATCGTTAAGCGATCTACTCGCGGGACTATTTCACCCGCGTGGGTTCTGTGGACCAGCGTGAGGTCATCCGCCTCGTCGTGGGACTATTTCACCCGCGTGGGACTATTTCACCGCATGGATCTGTGGACCGCGTGAGTACCGTCGGCGTACTCGCGTGGGACTATTTCACCGCGTGGATCACGTGATCGGATCGCGTGAGTCACAATGCGCCGCTTTCGCGTCATGGGTAGCAAATCCATGGCATAGATAATAACCGGGGTTTACCAGTAATAATAAATATATAACATAGCTCGTCAGGCTATCATCTGCGACATAAGCACTAGGCTATCATGCCATACATAAGCACTCTGGCTATCATATCACAAGAAAGTTAAGATATCCCAACTTATTAACATTATTAATATATATCCTCTCGTTTTAGTATCTAAGGCACTAACATGTCTTTTAATAGAAAATCAGAATTCAACAAGTACCGTGTACTTTAACTTTTAAGAAATAACTCTTTTTATACAAAATTCCAAGATACTAATCACCATAGTATCAAGTTACGATTTCTTTCAAGACAAGTCACATTTCCTTTTAGAAATATAATAGGATTCTAAATCAAGTGACCATTTCCTTTAAAACCTTAGGAAACCGATGCTAACAATCAATTCACCTTTCTTAGTTTCAAATCCTTTTACCGTACTTGTTTTAATTAGAGTAAACCTTTCTTTGTGAACCTTTCAGAAAACTAATATAACTGACTTCCCATAAAGTCATTATATTAGTGTTATCCTTTGTCAAATACATTTTCCTAAATCGAGGACTTATACTTTTGAAATGAAACAAGTAGCATATCTTTTAAAACAAGTGTAGATTATAAAATCTTGTGCATTATCGTACTACATAAGTCCAACTACTCGTGCTCGAGAGATAGGAAAGTTCTACATACCTCTTTCGGTTAATCCACTTGCTAAGTCCAACTCGCAAGTAATATGTCAACCTATAACAACCGTAGTGTGTTTATTAACCTCTAACTTGATGTAGAAATTGAAATTCAAGTTATCAATTCCTAAGGAAAATTGGGCAGCATATCCTTTGTTTCTACTCACTTTGCCACCTTTTCAAGGCGATTTTCAACGTTCAAGCGCCTTATTAAGGCCCAACAACCAAACCAACACAAAGGGATTACACACAATCTTGGGTGTGTAAAATTCTACCCATAAGTTATAATAGTACACTTAACAATTCTAAGGTGGTTTTAGGCTACAACGTACTCATAATATTTCTTTAGCCAAATCCTTCATATTGACCCACATTTCTAGCATGCAATGACTCTAGAGCATTATTTACCACCATAAGTATTTTCTTCTTAACATGCGACTCTATAAACTAATAATAGAGGAAGAATCATTACCTTAGAGCTTTAGCCAAATTTATCCAACAATTTGCTAGCCTTTCTGCGAGAATACCACCACCGCCACTTTCACTAGCTAGCAAACTTCCTTCTTGTCTTTTAATTTATCGATTTTCTTAAGGCTAGAATCCTCTTGGATTTTTAGAGAAGGATGAGCTTGAAATATTTAGAGAGAAGGAAGAGGTTTTTCAAAGAGAGAGATGACAAATGACCAAGTCTTTAAGACTTGGTCAATATAATGCATGCAAAAATCAGATGGGGACACTTGTCCCCACTCGAGACCACAAAATAAAAATCGACTTTTACTAAGTTTTTCGCACGATTTCCGCCTCGGCGCGACCTGCTTCGGCGCCGCGGCTCTGCGAATCCTCGGATCTTGGCGCGCGACCTACTTCCCGGCGCGGCTGAAGCAGCAACCACCGATACTTTGGCGCGGCCGACTTCCGGCGCGGCTGCAATCACGCCGTGGCGCGTAGCCTGCCTCGTGGCGCTGAGACCTGGCCGCGGTCGGGCGAACCACGGGGTATAACATTCTCCCGTTAGAAACATTAGTCGAATGTTCCTGCAAACTTACTCGATTACAATATCGGCATAGACTCGAATAAAAGGCGCTTCTCGGCGCGAAACTCGAGCATAAATGCTAAATTTAAAGACCAACAATTTTAGAGCGTGGGTTACACAGGTATAGGGAATAAGTGAGGATATTTCTTCTTCGTGTCATCTTAGCTTCGTCATTTCCTCGCATTCACGTTCCGCCATAGGACCTTGGCGGAAGCCGCGTCTTTTCGTCGAAGTTATCTAACGACGATCGAGTATCGCTATGGGACTGCCACTCGTCGATAACTCCTGCATCGCGGACATTACGAAGCGGGTGCGCTCTAGATGGATCTCGATACATTTCATGACATGGACACATGGAAAGCGGATGTCAGCCTCCGAATCGGACGGCTCTAATTCGCAACCACGCACCACCTGCGGACAATCCGATCACGATGTACCTTGGGCTAAGTTTCCCTTCTTTCCAAATCTTATCACGCCGCCATGGGAGATACCTTTAGAAAAACCCGATCGCTAACTCAAATTCCAAGTGTCGGCCGATGATCTGCATCGACTTACGCGAGCTACAGTGCCAACAACCGCTCTGGATAAGCTTCACCTTATCCTTTGTCTGTGAACTAAGTCTGGCAGACCAACTAAACTTCTCCCACCTCGAACCAGCCTATAGGTGACTGCACTTCCTCGTATAAGGCCTCATGGCGCCGTCGAATCCGGAATGGTAGGCGTTGTTGTAAGCAAACTCCACAAGAGGCAAATGATCCTCCGGCTACCACGAAATCAATAACTCAAGCCCGCATGACATATCCTCGAGTGTCGGATAGTGCGCTCGGCTGTCCGTCGATGCGAGGATGAAATCCGTCTTGAGACTCACGCTGTGTCCCTAATCCATACGAAAGGACCTCCGGAGTTAGCGAAGCTGGGCTCCTCTCGATATAATCGACAGGGACTCCGTGCGGTCTCACAATCTCTCTAATATATAATCGGCATAGTCTTGGTGAAGCGTCGTTACCAGGAAGAAAATGGGCTGATTTAAATCGACTTTGTCGACAATCACCCAAATGGAATCATCTTCCTCTGGGTGGTAGGTAATACGTAATAAAATCCATATTTATCATCCAGCTTCCAGTGAATATCGATATCCTGCAATGACCGCAGGGCTTACGGTGCTCAATCTTAACGCGACAATTAGGACAACGTACCACGAACTTCTGCAGCGTCCTCTTTAGTCCGTCCCACGATACGCGCATGCGAGGTCACGATACATTTTAGTCGATCCGGATGAATAGAATAACGAAGCGTGTGCCTCGCCGAATCTGCGGCGAAGTCTGTCGCATCGGGAACACCTGGCCGACCTCGAATCTTAGCACCCCGTGGTACCTCAAATAGACTCCTCTTTCCGAGCAGCGGCATCTGCATGCCGTGCCAAAATCGGATCCTTATCTATCGCCTCTTCACCTCGCCGGCGATGGAAGACTGGCGACCTCTCGAACCGAATTCCGTCACTAACGAGAATCAACCAAGCGAACCGAGGCTCGCTGGTGATGTAACTCTCGGACCGTATCCATTTCTCTGGGTGAACAACGAGACGGTATCGCGACCGAACCGGATCCGTGGCCGGTGCCTTAACGGGCACCCTAGTGACACAACATCGAGAAAAACGGCGGAATATAAACTCAAGATAAACAACCGTAAGATATAGAATAGTCTGGCCCAAAATGGCTAACCCAAAAGTACATAAAACCGAGCGATACATCCTTAAGCGAACGAGTTCGACAAGACTACGAACTCTAGAATGAGTAACACTATGGCGGACGGGGCCGTCGTGCCTGAATGTACAAAGCAACAACACCGGGAGAACCGTACCAAAAGTCGAGCCTCAGAAGAAATGGAGCTCACGACACACAGTAAAGATCATGAATGAGGATCTACCACCATTTCCTTACTGCGGCGTGAGCGCCCCAGGAAGGGTCGATTACCTGACGTACCAAGTATGTAAAGCGGAAAATCGTAGTAATATCATAAGTCAAAATATCTTTGAAGTTATAGATAAAATCAATTTATGTTGCCTTTGTGCCTTACTAACAATGAGTAACAAGTATAAGTTTTATAGCGTAAAAATAGGAGGCTCGCGATCAAAGCGGTGCCTGCGCGTAGTATCGTCGGCGATCCTACTCGCAGGACTATTTCACCGCGTGGGTCTGTGGACCAGCGTGAGTCATCGCGCCGTCGTAGGACTATTTCACCCGCGTAGGACTATTTCACCGCATGGATCTGTGGATCCGCGTGATACCGTCAGCGTGCTCGCGTGGGACTATTTCACGCGTGGATCCTATGGTCGGATCGCGTAGTCTGGCGCGCGCTCGCGTCATGGGTAGCAAATCCATGGCATAAACAATAACGGGGTTTACGTAACAATATATATATAACATGGCTCGTCAGCTATCATACATGACATAAGCACTCTGGCCTATCATATCAACCTGGCGCTCTGGCTATCATGTCATAACATAAGCACTTCTGGCTATCATAACACGAGTTAAGAATCACCTAACTTCATTAATAGTATTAATACGTCCTCTCATTTTAGTATACCTAAGGCACGATCATGTCTTTTAATAAAAATCCGGGAATTTAACCCAAGTATCATGTACCTCTAACCTTTTAAGGAATAACTCTTTTTATACCAAAAATTCCAAGATACTAATCACCGTAGTATCAAATTCGGTTTCTTTTCAAAACAAGTCACATTTCCTTTTAAAACTATCTCGAAGCTTCTAAATTAAGTGACTTCATTTCTTGTAAAACCTTAGGCAATTCATGCCTAAAACCATTTCCTTAAGTTCAAAACATCAAAACCTTTCTCCATTAAACTTTCACCAACTAATATAACCAACTCAAAGCGGTTATATTAGAGTTAACAATAGTAAAACACATTCCTTAAGCGAGGATTTTTATACTTTTACGTTAAAGCGAAGCAAGTATCAAATGCTTATAACAAGCGAAGATTTTCAAATCTTGTGCGTCTGCCGTACTACATAAGTCTGACTAATCATGCTCGAGAGATAGGAAAGCTCCACATACCTCTTCGGTTAATCCACAAGCTAAGTCGATTTACCATACGTAGTATGTCAACCTAAAATAATCATGATAAACTTGTTAACCTCTAATCTCAAGTAGAACAATCCAAGTTCTAAGTCACTAAATTCTATGGAAAATTGGGCAGCGTTTCCCTTGTTTCTACTCAACTTTGCCACCTTTTCTCAAGGCGAATTTATCGTCCAAACACCACGATTAAGGCTCGACAATCCAACATTTTAAAGGGATTACACATCCGTACTTGGGTGTGTAAAATTCTGCCCCACTAGTTACAACAATTCACTTATCACTTCTAAGGTAGTTTTTAGGCTCAACGTGCTCATAATCACTTCTTAGCCATTTCTTTCATACCCAGACCACATTTCTAACATGCAAGATTCTAGAAGCATTATTTACTACCACAAGTTCTTTCTTCTAAACATGCGACACTTAGAACTAATTCTAAAGGAAGAAATGTTACCTTAAAGTTTTAGCCAAAACTTATTCCAACTATTGCTAGCTTATGCCGAGAACACCACCACAACAATGCCAACAAGCTAGCTGAAGCTTATTTTCTTGCTCTTAACTTTCAGATTTTCTTGGGTTTTCTTAGAGAGAAGGAGGAGCGATTTTAGAGAGAGGGAGAGAGAGTGTGAAGATGAAAGATGGGAAGAATGGCCAAGTCTTGGTCAATATAATGCATGTGCGAGAATCGGATGGGGGACATGTCACCTCGTAGCCTTTTAAAACAAAAATCAGACTTTAAGTTTTTCGCCCAAATTTCCGCCTCGGCGCGGCCACGCTTCGGCGCGCGGCGCTGCACTGCGGACCGCCGGATCTTTTAGCGCGCAAACCTTTCCGGCGCGTGCTAAACCAGCGACCTCGGTACTTCAGACGCGGCCACGACTTGGCGCGCCCTACAATCGCCGCGCGCCGCGCGGCCGACCTCGTAGCCGCGCTGAACCCGACGCGGTCGGGCGAACCACGGGGTATAACATTCTCCCCCGAAACGTGCGTCCGAATGTTCGCCACAACCTCGCACAAACACAATATAAACATATCTTCTTAGCTATTCCTTTGCAAATAAGAATGCTCCCGAGCCACAACATTACTTAAGCATAATCAACTAAATCAAAACTAACAAGCGGGAAAGTGGGTTACACGGAGGTGTAGGGAATAAGTGAGGATACTTCTTCATCATGTCATCCTCTGCTTCCGCGTCATTTCCTCCTGTTCTCGTTCGCCGTAAGACCTTGCGGAAGCCCGTCCTTCGTCCGTCGTCTAACGACGATCGGTATCGCTATGGGACTCTCCTCATCGATAACTTCTGCGTCACTGGACATCCTGAATCGGGTGTACTCTGAGCGGATCTCGACACATTTCGCAACATGAGACGTGAAAAAGCTGGATGTCTGCCGCGAATCGGACGGCGGATCCAACTCATGAGCAACCTTGCCCACTCTTGGACAATCGATGCGGCCCGATGTACCTTGGTGAGTTTCCCTTTCCTCCCAAATCTCATCACACCGCCATGGGTGACACTTTCGAAAGACCCGATCATTAACCTCAAACTCTAAGTGTCGGCCAGATGATCTGCATATGATTTACGCCGACTGCGGGCTGCGATAACGCTCTGGATAAGCTTCACCTTATCGGCGCCTGTGAACCAAATCTGGCGATTAAGCGCACTTCTCCACTTCAAGCCAACCTATGGGTGACTGCGCTTCCTCGTATAAGGCCTCGTAAGGCGCCGTCGAACACTAGAATGGTATTTGTTGTTATAAGCAAACTCCACGAGAGGTAAATGATCCTCCGGCTACCCCGAAATCAATAACACAAGCCCGACATATCCTCGAGTGTATGCGGATAGTGCGCTCGGCTGTCCGTCCGTCACGAGGATGAAGCCGTCTTGAGACTCACTGTGTCCCTAATCCCATACGGAAGGACCTCAGGAAGTTAGCGTGGCCCAGGCTCCTCTATCGATATAATCGACACAGGGACTCGTGCGATCTCACGATCTCTCTAATATATAACTTTGGCATAGTCCTCGGTGGCGTCGTCTGTTGGAAGAAAGTGGGCTGATTTAGTCGGCTGTCATCAATAACCCAAATGGAATCATGTCTCCTCAGGTGCGAGGTAACCTGTAATAAAGTCCATGTTGACCACCTCCTTCAGCGTCGAATATCGATAGCTGTAATAGCCGGACTACGGTGCTCAACCTTAACCTGGCGACAATTAGGACAGGCGACAAAGCGGCAGCGTCCTCTTGAACCATCCGCAATACATGCGCGAGGTCATGGTACATCTTAAGTCGACCGGATGAATCGAATAACGAGCCTGTGTGCCTCACGAAATCTGGCGAAGTCTGTCACATCGGGAACACCTGGCCGGCCCTCGAATCTTAGCACCCGTCGGTGCTACCTCAAATAGACTCTTCTCTTCGGAGAAGCTGCGTCTCGATGCCGTACCAAAATCGGATCCTCATCTGTCGCCTCTTCACCTCGCCGGCGATGGAAGACTGGCGACCTCTCGAACCAATTCCGTTACTAGCGGAATCAACCAAACGAACGAGGCTTGCTGGCGGTGTAGCTCTCGGACCGTATCCACTTTTCTGCAGAACATCGGATAGACTACCCGTCGATCTGCGACTAGGCGTACGCCCTACGTTGGCTTTCACGGGTGAGTGCAGAATATCAACATCGTAATCCTTAAGTAGCTCCGACCACGTCTCTGCGCAAGTTCGGCTCCTCTGGTGAAGATGTCTTGGAACTCTTGTGAGTGCGTGTAAATGTCACATGAACTCCGTATAAATAATGCCTCGGATCTTGAGGCATGAATCGCTGCTGCTAACTCCAAGTCATGTGTGGGATAGTTCTTCTCGTGCTTCCTAAGGCATCGAGATGCATAAGTATAACCTTGCCGTCTTTGCGTCGATGCGCGCCAAGTCCGACACTGACGGCGTCGCGATAAACCACGTATCCATCTAAACCCTGCGGAAGAAGTAAGAGCGAGCGGTCGTCGACTTCTCCTTTAATGAAAACTTTCCTCACAAGTATCAGTCGGCGGAACATGCGCCATACGAGTCGGCTTAGTCAAAGTCTTTGAAATAAGCAAACTTCTCCTGAGCCTCAGATAATAACTGCGAGGCCCAGTGCGCTGCATACGCCGATTGTAGTGGGTCTAGGCAGTCTTGGCCTCGATCTTTCTTTGTATCAACAGAATACCATCGGCTCAGATAACATGTCTGAAAGCCCGTGAAGCGGCCAAAACTTCGCGTTCGAGAACTTGGCATACAAGCTGCCGGTCACGAGGACTCGGCCTTGTCGCCGAATGATCGTATGCTCTGCTCACGTGCGCGAATACACGAATATCATCGATGAAAACTATAACGAACATATCCGGGAATGGCTGAACACCTATTCATCAAGTCCATGAATACCATTTGGGCGTTGGTCAACCAGACATTACCACTGAACTCATAGTGCCCATCACGGGTCACGAATGCGGTCTTGGGATATCTGCCTCTCTAACTTTCACTTTGATGATAACGGATCGCGGTCGATCTTGGAAAAACATCTACGCACCACCTGGCCCGGTCAAACAAATCATCAATCACGGGGAGGATATCTATTTTGATGGTTACCTTATTAATTTGCACGTAATCAATACCACATCTGACGTCCGTCTTTCTTCTTTACAAACAACCATGGCGCTCCCGGGAGAAAGCGCTAGGCCTAATAAAGCCTTTTTCTAGCAAGTCCTTGGTGGTCTTTCGGTTCCTCAACTTCGGCGGTGCCATTACGTATGGCGGAATAGATATCGGTCGAGTGTGCGGTGCCAAATCGATGCAAAACTCAATCTCCTCTCGGGAGGATGCGGAAGCTTCGTGCGGGAAAGCGTCTGAAACTCTCTAACCACGGGCCCGGCGAAGGTCAGGCACCTCGACTCTCGATGTCGAATACGAACAAATGGTAAATATACCGCTCAGTACCATCTTCCTAGCCGAGGTAAGAAATAAACCTACCCGCCGGCGTGCGATGTTCCCTTCCGCTCGATAGGCTCCAGAAGCAGGAACCGAACTAACCTCTCTGCGGTCCACGTTGGCATAGCAAGGCGGCCCAGCGATCCATACCGTAATCACATCGAAGTCTGTCATATCGACTCTATCAGTCGACTGGCGTCGGCGACCGTCTATAGTCGCAGGCAAGCCTTATATACGCTCATTCGGCTAACAGAAGCACTGCTGGCGTAACGCCAAAAGGATTCTATGGACTCGGGCTCATCACTATTCTACCCGACAATATGAGGAGATATATGGGACAAGGTAGAACACGGATCTATCAAGCATAAACATCGCGACGTGAAACCAACAATGTACTGTGGCGACATCGGGTGGCGCCTCACGGTCTGGCGGTGGACATAGCATAAATGCGGTTCACGAGGACCGGAGGCTGGAACCTCTACCACGACCCTGCGCGGCACATGCGTAAAGTGAACACCACGCCTCGGGCGCATCGCCAGGCGATGAAGACCCGGCCGCGACCTGGTGAGCCATCGTATTCATCGTATTCCCGCCACTGCAGGGCGGACAATCTCTCTGAAATGGCCTGGCATCGCGAGAATAACAAGCTCACGGAGGAACACGACACCCCATGTAATGGCAATCACCACATCGACCACCGGCGAGGCATAGGTGGCCTCGTCTGGCGGAACTACGGTCCTGCAGAAACAGAAGCCACGGAACCTGTCCTGCTCCTGAATACTGCATGCGTCCAGAAGATGGTGGAGGGCGCTGCAGACCGAGCGTGGTGCAAATCTGGTTTCTTCTTTGGGGTTGCCTACCCTAAAACTACCAGAGGACCTACTGCATCTGGCCCTCTTCCGTGATACACAGTCGATCCGTCGGCCCTGCGTTCCTCGCACGAGAGCATGTGCTGCGTGCGGGCAATGTCCGTGCCGGTGGAGAGCCACCCGAGCAACTCTCGGCCAGTGATCATCGAGTCTGTGACATAGCGGTGCACCTGTCCTCGCGTATGCGCTGCAATGCGGGCACATACCTATGATGAATCAAACTCGCGTTGTATTCGGACCGTCGCCCGTTACGTCTGCGTCAAAAATCTATCGGCGAGCCCTCGCCATCTGCGGAGGCAAGAAATGGCTAAGGAATGCCTCACGAGAACTCGTCCCAAGCGGTGAAGCGCGTCTGCTCCTCGGGGGATCTCCGCCAATCGTACGATCAGCTGCCGTATCCGCGGCCGTCACGAACTCAGCACCGGCTCGATCTCTGAAGCCCGATCCGCCATGATCGCTGCAGCGTCGGATAAACTCACGAGATCATCCTCGGTCTCGACCGTAAAACTACGGTGAGTTACAACTCAAAAAAGTCCCTCGATCTCGAGCTAGCGACTCTGTCTTTGAACTCTGGTCTGGCCGAGCTGCGTCTCGACCTATCCTCTGTCGCCCACGATCACGGCGATGGCGGCTATCTCGCTTGTAGCCCATATCCTCCATACAGGCTGCTTTGGGTGGGGGCTCGAATATCGCGGTCTCGATGGTTCTTTCTGCGCCCGACTCTCTTTGAAAGTGGCGGCGTCGTAGAACTTCGCCGTCGAAATACCTCGTCTGGTAAGGGCCAGGGCACATGCCACTGGTGACCTCGGTGCCTGCGGTAGTTCCCTCTCTTGCCGCCATACGGGCTGCGGTTGCACTTGCGGAGACATAAGCGTCTGAGGAAAAATCGTCGGAGGAAATTCAACCTATAACCGGCTACATTGCGATCTTAGAGTAAAGAAGAGAACCAATCTAAATATCCTGCGACCTCACGATTATAGATGTGGTGCCTGACAGCGATGTCAGACTCTACTAGATCACGGCTGTAGACTCTTTCAGAGGATTAGCGCTCGATACCACTTTTGTCACGACCGAACCGGATCGTGGCCGGTGCCTTAACGGGCACCACTAGTGACCAACGTCGAGAAAACCGTGAATATAAACTCAAGATAAACAACCATAAGATATAGAATAGTCTAGCCCAAAATGGCTAACGAAAGTACATAAAAAGCCAGAAACGATTACATCCTTAAGCGAACGAGTTACGACAAGACTACGACCTACAGAATGAGTAACACTATGGCGGGACGGGGCCGTCATACCCTGAATGTACAAAGCGGCAACAACGCGGGGAGAACCATGCAAAAGTCGAGCCTCAGAAGAAATGGAGCTCACGACACGAGTAAAGATCCTATGAATGAGGATCTACCACCATTTCCCTTACTGCGGCATGAGCGGCCCAGGAAGAGTCGATTACCTGGCGATACAGTATGTAAAGCGGAAAATCGTAGTAATATCATAAGTCCAAAATATCTGAAGTTATAGATAAAATCAATTTATGTTGCCTTGTGCCTTACTAACAATGAGAGTAACAAAGTATAAGTTTTATAAGCGTAAAAATAGGAGGCTCGCGATCAAAGCGAGTGCCTGCGCGCGTAGTATCATCGAGCGATCCTACTCGGGACTATTTCACCGCGTGGGTCTGTGGACCAGCGTGAGGTCATCGCCTCGTCGTAGGACTATTTCACCCGCGTGGGACTATTTCACCGCATGGATCTGTGGATCCGCGTAGATACCATCAGCGTGCTCGCGTGGGACTATTTCACCGCGCGTGGATCTATGGTCGGATCGCGTAGTCAAGCGCGCTTTCGCGTCATGGGTAGCAAATCCATGGCATAAACAATAACAGGGTTTACAGTAACAATATATATATAACATAGCTCATCAGGCTATAAATACATGACATAAGCCTTCTGGCCTATCGTATCAACACAAGCTCTTAGGCTATCATATCATAACATAAGCACTTAGGCCTATCATAACTTCACGTGAGTTAAGAATCACCTAACTTATTAATAGTATTAATACATCCTCTCATTTTAGTATACCTAAGGCACGATCGTATGTCTTTTAATAAAAATCAGGAATTTAACCCAGTATCATGTACCTCTAACCTTTTAAGGAATAACTCTTTTATACCAAAATTCCAAGATACTAATCACCATAGTATCAAGTTACGGTTTCTTTTCAAAACAAGTCACATTTCCTTTTAAAACTATCTCGAGCTTCTAAATTAAGTGACTTCATTTCTTGTAAAACCTTAGGCAATTCATGCCTAAAAACCATTTTCTTACAAGTTCAAAACATCAAAACCTTTCTCAATTAAACTTTCACCAACTAATATAATGACTCACAAAAGCCGTTATATTAGAGTTAACAATAGTAAAACACATTCCCTTAAGCGAGGATTTTTATACTTTTACATTAAAGCGAAGCAAGTATCAAATGCTTATAACAAGCGAAGATTTTCAAATCTTGTCGTCTACCGTACTACGTAGGTACAACTAATCATGCTCGAGAGATAGGAAAGCTCCACATACCTCTTCGGTTAATCCACAAGCTAAGTCGATTTACATACGTAGTATGTCAACCTAAAATAATCATGATCTGACATTAACCTCTAATCTCAAAGTAGAACAATCAAGTTCTAAGTCACTAAATTCTATGGAAAATTGGCGACATTTCCCTTGTTTCTACTCACTTTGCCACCTTTTCTCAAGGCGAATTTATCGTCCAAACACCACGATTAAGGCTCGACAATCCAACATTTTAAAGGGGATTACACATCCGTACTTGGGTGTGTAAAATTCTGCCCACTAGTTACAACAATTCACTTATCACTTCTAAGGTAGTTTTAGGCTACAACGTGCTCATAATCACTTCTTAGCCATTTCTTTCATACCCAAACCACATTTCTAACATGCAAAGATTCTAGAAGCATTATTTACTACCACAAGTTCTTTCTTCTAAACATGCGACACTTAGAACTAATTCTAGGAAGAAATGTTACCTTAAAGTTTTAGCCAAAACTTATTCCAACTATTGCTAGCTTCCTTGCCAAGAACACCACCACAACAATGCCAACAAGCTAGCTACAAGCTTATTTTCTTGCTCTTAACTTTCAGATTTTCTTGGGTTTTCTTAGAGAAGGAGGGCGATTTTAGAGAGAGGAGAGAGAGTGTGAAGATGAAAGATGGGAAGAATGGCCAAGTCTTAGTCAATATAATGCATGTGCGAAATCGGATGGGGGGACACTTGTCACCTCCATGGCCTTTAAAACAAAAATCAGACTTTCTAAGTTTTCCCAAATTTCCCGCCTCGGCGCGCGGCCACTTCCCGGCGCCGCGGCTGCTCTGCGGACCTCGGATCTTTTGGCCGCGGCGGCTGCTTCGGCGCGGCTGAAACCAGCGACCTCGATACTTCGAACGCGGCCACGACCGCCGCGCGGCCTACGATCGCCTTGGCGCGCGGCCGACCTCGGCGCCGCGCTACGGACCACGACCGCGGTCGGGCGAACCACGGGGTATAACCGAACTACCCGTCGATCTGCGACTAGGGCATGCGGCTACATTGGCCTACTGGTGGTATAGAATATCAACATCGTAATCGCCCGTAGCTCGACCGCGTCTGCGCATGAGTTCGGCTCACTGCGGTGAAGATGTCTGGAACTCTTGTGAGTGCTGTGTAAATGTCCACGTGAACTCCGTATAAATAATGTCTCCGGATCTTGAGGCATGAATCGCTGGCCCGACTCAAGTCATGTGTGGGATAGTTCTTCTCATGCTTCCTAAGGCTGTCGAGATGCATAAGCTATAATCTTCTTGCGTCTTTGCATCACGCTTTTAAACGACACTGACGTCGCGATAAACCACGTATCCAAACCCTCTAGAAGAGTAAGCTGGCGATCGTCAACCTCTCCTTTATGGCTGAAACTTTCCTCACAAGTATCAGATCGCGGAACATAGGCTGCGCCAGTGGCTTAGTCAAAGTCTTTGAAATGAAGCAAACTTTTCCACAAACCTCAGATAATAACTGCGAGGCCCGAAAGTGCGCACCTCGTCGGTGTAGTGGAGTGCAGGCGAGTCTTGTTGCCTCAATCTTAGTTGTATCAACGAATACCATCGACCAGATAACATGCGTACCTGAAAGCCATTGAAGCTAACCCGGAACTTCGCGTTTGAGAACTTGGCATACAGCCGGTCTCGGAGGACTCACGATACCGTCGCCGAAATGATGCGTATGCTCGCGCTGCGTGCGAATACACCGTGATATCATCGATAAACACTATAACGAACATATCGAATGGCACGAACACACATTCATCAAATCCATGAATATTCTTTGGGCGTTGGTCGACGAAAGACATCACCACGAACTCATAGTGCCCATACCGGGTCTGAATGCGATCTTTGGGATGTCTATCTCTCTAACTTTTTTGATGATAACGGACCGCGGTCTATCTTGGAAAAACACTTTGCACCACTGCAGGGTCAAACAAATCGTCGATCACGGGAGGGGATACATTCTTGATAGTAACCTTGTTGGTGCACATAATCAATACACATCTGACGTCCCATCCTTCTTCTTTACAAACAACAGCGCTCCCGGGGAGAAACACGCCTAATAAAGCCTTTCTCGGCCAAATCTTTGATTGATCCTTGATTCCTTGGCTCGGCGGTGCCATCTGTATGGCGGAATAGATATCGGTCGAGTGTCGATGCCAAATCGATGCAAAACTCAATCTCCCTCTCGGGAGGATGCGACTTCGTGCAGGAATATGCAGAAATTCTCTAACAGGGCCCGGAAGATGCGGTATCTCGACCTCGATGTCGAATACGAACCAAATGGTAGATATACCCCTTAGTACCATCTTCCTAGCCTTGAGGTAAGAAATAAACCTACCGCCGGCGTCGGTATTCCCCTTCCGCTCGATAGCAGGCTCGCGAAAGCAGGAACCGAACTAACGCTCTGCGGTCCACGTTGGCGTAGCAAGGCGCTAGTCGATCCATACCCGTAATCACGTCGAAGTGCATGCATATCCAACTCTGTCAAGTCAGCTGAAGTCGGCGACCATCTATAGTCTTTGGGCAAGCCTTATATACCGCTCGGCTACCGAAGCACTGCCGTAGCAGCCTCAAAGTTCTATGTACTCGGGCTGCATCACTGATACTACCGGACAATATGAGGAGATATAGGACAAGGTAGAACTGGATCTATCAAAGCATAAACATCCGCGACGAGACAATAATGTACACAGTGGCGACATCGGTGGCGCCTCACGGTCTTGGCGGTGGGCATGCGCATCGTCGGTTACGAGGACAGCTGGGCTGGAACCCTGCCACGACCCCCGGCGGCTGTTGGCCGTGAACACCACTGCCCTCGGGCGCCCAGCCACGAAGATGAAGACCCGGCAAGCAGAACACATCGGCGGAGCCATGACACTCCCGCCCTGCGGGCGGACAATCTCTCTTCAAATGGCCTGCTGTCACAAGAGTAACAAGTTCTGGAGAATCGACACCCCATAATGGCAATCACCACATCGACCACCTTGAGTCATAGGGGCCTCATCAGCCCCAGAACTCTGGTCTATCTCCGAAGCAAGCCACAGAACCCTGTCCTTGCTCTGAATAATCATGCGTCCGAAGATGGTAGAGGCGCTACGGGCCGGCGTGGTGCAAATGCGGTCTGGCTTTGGGGTGTCTACCTAAAAATACCGAGGACCTGCTTTGTCACGGCCTCTTCTGGCGATACTGTCAATCAAGTCGGCCCTGCGTTCGCTCGCACCCAGTGCATGTGCTGCGTGCGGGTAATGTCGTGCCGGTGAAGAGCCTCCGTGCAACTCGGCAGTGATCGTGAGTCTGTGAAATAGCGGTGCACCTGTCCTCCATATGCGCTACCAAAGCGGGACATACCTAGCCAATGAATCAAACTCCATGTTGTATTCCTGAACCGTCCGCCGATACGTCTCGTCAAAAATCTATTGGCGAGCCTCGCATCTGCGGAGGCAAGAAATGCCAAATGCGCCTCGAGAACTTCGTCCCAAACGGTGGAAGCGCATGTTCCCCAGGGTGATTCCATGAATCATACCGATCAGCTGCGGTGTCCGCGGCCGTCACGAACCTAGTACCACCGGCTTCGGTTTAGAAGCCGTCACCCTGTGATCGCATTGCTGTCGGATGAACTCACGAGATCATCCTCGAGCCTCGACCCGTAAAACTACGGTGGGTTGCGACTCAAAAAGTCCTCGGTCTCAAGCTATGCTACGTCTTTGAACTACGAATCTGGCCGGGCTGCATCTCGGCCTATCACCGTATGCGGCCTGATCACGGCGATGGCAGTCATCTCGCTTAGCCCATATCCTGCCCGGTGGCTGATTGGGTGGAGGCTCGGGTAGCGGTCTCGATGGCGCTGCTGCTGCCTCGGACTCTTGCGGGGTTGGCGGCGTGGTAGAACTCGCCGTCAGAAACACCTCATCAGTAGGGTGGGCACGTGCCACGGTAACCCTCGATTCCTACTAGTAGTTCCCTCCATTTGCCTTGCCGCCACGGGCGCGGTGCGCCTTTCCGTGGAGGCATAAGCGATACACACAAAGTTTACGTCGGAGGAAATTCAACCTATAACACGGCTCTATTGCGATCTTAGAGTGAAAGAAATGAAACCAATCTAAATACCACAGCCTCACGATTATAGATGTGGTGCCCAGCAGATAATCAGACTCTACTAGATCGGCTGTGGGCCCTTCAGGATTAAGCGCTGCGATACCACTTTGTCGACCCGACCGGGTCGTGGCCGATGCCTGACGGGCACCTCGTGACCTGACATCGAGAAAATCAGCGGAAATAAACTGAGGTAAAACAACCGTAATAGTATAAGCGATCAGCCCAAAATGGCTACCCAAAGTACGTCAAATCGACGGCTATATCCTTAAACAACCCAAGTTATGACAAGACTACGGGCCTACAGAATAAGTAACACTATGACGGGACGGGGCCACAGTCGTACCTGAATGTACAAAATAACCTGACAGGGAGAACCGTACCAAAAGTCGAGCTTAGAAGAAATGGAGCTCGACACACGAGCAAGAGATCTAGGTATGAGGATCTACCACCTGCTTTCCTTACTGCGGCATGAGCGCGGCCCAGGAAGGGTCGGTACCTGACGTACAGTATGTAAGCGGAAAATCTGATAGTAATATCACAAGTCAAAAGTAAATGCGATCGTAGATAAAATCAATTTCCTTGCCTTTGTGCCTTACTAACAATAGGAAGTAACAAGTATAAAACTTATAGCATAAAAATAGGAGGCTCGCGATCAAAGCGGTGCCTACGAAGTAGTATCGTTAAGCAATCCTACTCGCGGGACTATTTCACCGCGTGGGTCTGTGGACAGCGTGAGTCATCGCGCCGTCGTAGGACTATTTCACCCGCGTGGGACTATTTCACCCGCGTGGATCTGTGGACCGCGTGAGTACCATCGCCGTACTCGCATGGGACTATTTCACCCGCGTGGATCACGTGGTCGGATCGCGTGAGTCGCAGCGCGCACTCGCGTCATGGGTAACAAATCCGTGACATAGATAATAACCCGGGGTTTACCAAGTAATAATCTAAATATATAACATAAGCTCATCTGGCTATCATACACAACATAAGCACTCTGGCCTATCATACCATACATAAGCCTCTGGCTGTCGTATCACAAGCAAGTTAAGATATCCCTAACTTTATTAACATTATTAATATATATCCTCATTTTAGTATCCTAAGGCACTAACATGTCTTTTAATAGAAAATCAGAATTGACCCAAGTACCATGTACTTCTAACTTTTAAATAACTCTTTTATACAAAATTCCAAGATACTAATCACCATAGTATCAAGTTCGACTTCTTTCAAGACAAGTCACATTTCCTTTTAGAAATATAATAGGCTTCTAAATCAAGTGACCGTTTCCTTTAAAACCAGGCACGATGCCTAACAATCAATTCACCTTTCTTAGTTTGAATCCTTTTACGTACTTGTTTTAATTAGAGTAAACCTTTCTTTGTGAACCTTTCAAGAAAACTAATATAACCAACTTCCCATAAAGTCATTATATTAGTGTTATCCATTTGTCAAATACATTTTCCTAAATCCGAGAACTTATACTTTTGAAATGAAACAAGTAGCATATCTTTTAAAACAAGTGTAGATTATCAAATCTTATGCATTATCCGTACTACATAGATTACAACTACTCATACTCAGAGATAGGAAAGTTCTACATACCTCTTTCGTTTAATCCACTTGCTAAGTCGACTCTGTGATAATATGTCGACTATAACAACCGTAGTGTGTTTATTAACCTCCAACTTCAATGTAGAAATTCCAAATTCAAGTTATCAATTCCTAAGGAAAATTAGGGAAGCATTTCCTTTGTTTCTCTCAACTTTGCCACCTTTTCAAGGCCAATTTTTCAACATTCAAGCGCCTTATTAAGGCCCGACAACGAAACCAACACAAGGGATTACCGCTAATCTTGGGTGTGTAAAATTCTACCCATAAGTTATAATAGTACACTTAACAATTCTAAAGGTGGTTTAGGCTACAACATGCTCATAATATTTCTTTAGCCAAATCCTTCATATTGACCCACATTTCTAGCATCTGATGACTCTAGAGCATTATTTACCACCGTAAGTATTTTCTTTGTAACATGCGACTCTATAAACTAATAATAGAGGAAGAATCGTTACCTTAGAGCTTTAGCCAAATTTATCCAACAATTTGCTAGCCTTTCTACCAAGAATACCACCACGCACCACTTTCTAAGCTAGCCCAAGCTTCATGCTTGTCTTTTAATTTATCGATTTTCTTAAAAATTTAGAATCCTCTTGGATTTTTAGAGAGAAGGAGGAGCTTGAAATATTTAGAGAGAAGGAAGAGGTTTTCAAAGAGAGAGATGACAAATGACCAAGTCTTTAAGACTTGGTCAATATATGCATGCAAAAATCAGATGGGGGACACGTCCCCGCTCAGGCCCTTTCAAAATAAATCTGACTTTTCCTAAGTTTTTCGCTTTGATTTCGCCTCGGCGCGACCACGCTTCCCGTGTATGGCCCGGCCTTCCTGCGAATCCTCGGATCTTCGTGTAGCGGCACCTTCCCGGCGCGCCGCGCTGAAACTTCAACCGCCGATTTTGTTGCGGCCCGACTTCGGCGCCTGCTATCACCCGCCTTGGCGCCGCGGCCCTGCCTCCGGCGCCGCGGCGCTGAGACCCTGACCGCGGTCCAGGCCCAAACCACGGGGTATAACAGTTAATATCTTGGGGTTTTATATGAAAAGAAGTCTTTTGAAAAGAATGTAAGCACGTAGTACATTGGGTTAAATTCCCAGATTTTTATGTGTGAAACGAAAGTGCCATGAGTTTATAAAAATGGAAGTCTAAAGGTTTAATGAACTTGCCTATGTTTGCTTGTGATAGATTTGAGTGCAAGTATTATATGTTTACGTTGTCGTGACTCTCGGTTGGAGAAGTAGGCCCATCTTGATGTAAGTTTACTTGGGCGTCAAGCGGTGATATGGGATTCCGCGGGTATGCTTCCATTATGATTGATCCTTGGACATGCTTATACGATTGTGGGATTAGGGCATGTGACCCGGGGCGGGTTAGATTCCGAATTTGTTTATTACCCGTGGCCGTACTTATACGATGAGGATTAGGGCGTGCGACCGTCTTTATGTCGACTATTACTCAGTGGGCTAGCTCCCGTGAAGACATGTACTACGATAAGGGATTAGGGGCATGTTATATTATTACTCCATGGGCTAGCTCCCAGCGAAGACTGCGCCTACGATGAGGATCATAGCGAGACGCGTTATGGCCGCATCTTATCGATGAGGATTAGGGGCATGCGGACGCATTATATATATATTTATATATGTATTGTGTATGTGTATGCGAAGCGGTGAGGTGGGGATGCCACGGCGCGTCCGTGGTTATATTTTACACTTATAGGCATCGGTAGTGATGGGGGATTCCACGGGCGCGCTTTGATATTTGTGTGACTTGATCGTCCGGTTGGCCGGTAGTATATCGTCCCTCGTAAAGGGCGGATTATGTTATGAAAGATAAGTAAGTTAGATGGTAATGAACTTAATGATTTCTCCTAAGTATGTACGTAAGATATGACTATAACTCTTAATGGAATGGAAAAGATAATGATGTGCAATTAATTTCATAAGGGGTAATGACACGGCAGGATCTGGTATGTATTTTTTATACTTGCCCCTGTCATTCTTTTATCTGATTATGATCTGTTCTTGTACTTTATTTATGTTTCATATTAAATTTTTGTTATCTTGGCTTGCCGGAAATTTGCGTTAAATGTCCGAGTTTAGGTACGATTGTGGATCATGACTTAGGATCTGGTTCGACATTTGAGATGGCTCGATGTTCGGAGTTGTCATGGCTATGTATATTGAGTGCGGAGCCTTGTCCGTCATAGTATTTGTTCAAATCTTAGAGTTTGTATTCATCGTGAAATTGGGTGGCTAGAGTTGTTTTACATTGTTAAGCAGTGTAGACCACTTTGGGTAATTTTATGGCGACTTTATCGGCAGCCTTGGTTTAAAAAAAGAGTTTGTTATTTATCTTGTGATTTATTATGTTGTATGATTAGAAGGGTGCAGGTAGGGCGCACGATCGCGAGGTTGGTCGTGGCGATGCATCACGACAATTCTAATTATCGACCAAATTGTATTTCAATTTCAAATGGTTTAACATGTCATTTTTGGATTTGAGCTTTCAAATTTCCATAACACTTATCAACCTTCATAACACATATCACATGATCATTTCTAACTTATAATAATATGGAATCTTGATTACAAAAGTAAGGCGAAAGATTATACCTCATTTAGCCCAAATATGATCGAGATTACAAGTCGATCCTTAGCGACTTTAGCTCACTCATTTCGGCGTTCCGATCCACTCAATGCAACCGCCAGAAGCTTATGAAGAACTCCTCTTCAAGTTCTAACTTTAAAGTTGAATAACTCCTTAGGTTTTTCCTTGCGACTATCTGAAAACACCATTTTCGGGATCTTTCTATTGAGATACACTTGATACTTAGGTACCTTGGTTTAAAGTATGAGGATTAATGGACAAAAATTGAAAAATTTCCTCTTGAAATTGACCATTCTGAGCCTCCTAAGAGAGCAAGAACAAGATTTCAATTTTTTCTAAGTGTAGAATGACAAAGTCTTGCTACTAGTATACTTAAATAATACTAGGAAGGGTCGAATTAAAACAAATGGGTGGCTTGGATGAGTTTCACAAGGATCGAGCCAAGTGGCCCTTTAATAGTCAACAATGTCCAAGCTCTTTGTCTTTGCAAGACTTGGTCATTTAAATTATGGTCAAATGACAATTTTATCCATGCCATTTTCGTCCAAGACCACTAAGGGGTGACACGTGTCGCCTCCGTTAAATCGTAATATTTCGTTTCAGGCAATTCCGATAAATTTTTACTCGTCTCAAATCTTAACATTTTTGAGTTCTTACGTACGTTCTTATAAATATATCCTGGAATTTCCGGGGTGTAACATTCTTCCCCCCTTAGAAACATTCGTCCCCAAATGTTCTTTTGGGAGTCAAACTTAAAGATAGCCACATAGTCTCCTTACAACTCCTACATACCAATAATGCCACGTGGCCACATGCAATGCTCATACAAAAATGTCGGCTGAACTCCCGTGTGTCAGCGTCGGTTATCTGCATAAAGCCTGGCGACTACGACTTACTAATAATCTTTCTGGATAAGCTTGCGCCTTATCACGGCCAGAATCAAATCTGGACCAAATAAGCGAACCGCCTCGTCGAACCAACGGCCGGCGATCTACACTTGCTACATCTGAGGCCTCATACGGGGCCATCTGAATCTTGGAAGGGTATCTGTATCGTACATAACTCAACAAGAGGCAATTAACCCTCCGACTATTTACGAAATCAAGAACACGGGCCCATGACCTATCCTCGAGTGCTGGATGATGCGCTCTGCACGTCAGTCGATGCGAGGTGTGTAATGCAACTCGAGACTCAGCGTGTGTCCACTAAAACCGCTTCTAAAAACCTCCAGAAGTTATCTGTAATCGAGCTCATCTGTATGACATCATAAACGTAGGAACCCCGTGCAGTCTCATAATCCCCCTGCTATGAAATCTAGCATGAACCTCAGCCGAGCAAGTGGTCCTAACTGGAAGAACATGGCTGGTTTCGTCAGCCTATTTACCATGACCCCCAGGGGGTCACACTTCCTCGATGCGATGCCACCACTGTAACAAGATCCATTTTAATTACCTCTCGTATCTAAGTCGAGTCTAAATACGCTGTAATAGCCAGTCGGGCTTACGGTGTTCAACCATGACACTGCTACTAGTCGGATATTTGGCAACAACTGCTTCTGCGTCCCTCTTGGGCCGCACTTACCAGTCGTACATCCGAGTCACTACGACATAGTCGACCGACAATTAGAGCGATAAGCGTTGCGTGCCTCGCCTAAGACCTGGCGACTAGTCTGCGCAGAGTACACCGCAATTTATCCTCATATCACGGCACCCGTCGGTGTTACTCAAGCGAGCTCTTACCTTCTCGGAGGCGGTATCTCGATCCGTATCATAGCGGATCCTCATACGGTCGCTCTTTACCTCGCCGACAGCGGAAGACTTCGGCAGCGGGATCCAAACTTCGTTAATCTGGGAAACAAATAATCAAACCCCAGGCTCGGTGGTGATGAATCTCACGGACGCGTCCTGTTTATCTGTTGCCCATCGACTATCTACCCATAGATCGCGACTAAAGTACGTATGGTCTTGCTTTCCCGAGATGGTATAGGATATCGATATCACAATCCTTGGGTAACTCAACCACCGTCTGCATCGCAAATTCAGCGCCTGCAATGCGAAGATATCTGAGGCTCTTGCGGTCTGCACAAATATCCACATGAAGTCTATATATCATCGTGCCTCCAAATCTTCAGCATGATTTAAGCTGCCGCCACTCTAAATCGTGAGTGGCGTAATTTCCTTTCTGCTTCCTAACTCAGGAAAAACATAGGCTCATCCTTATCGGGTTGCGTCGGCTGAACCTATTGACATGACGTGTTATCATAATAACCTAACCCTGGTCTTTGAGGAGTTAGAGCGTAGTCGAGTCAACTTATCTTAATAGCTGAAACCTTTCTCATTCTTGCGAAATATTCAGGTGTCCTTAATCTCAATTATGGTTCTGTTTCCTTTTCTCTGTTGCAACCAAACTTGGTCATTAACCGATTTGATTCTTTGCTTGCCTCACGGCTAAGACTTCCGATCAAATACAATTTAGGGGAAGGTTTCGATCTCGTCAGTAGTAACGTCTTTACCACCTTTCCTCGAGGTGTTCTTACTGCCCATTATTTACTAATGGTCTTACACTAGTCTGGGGTAATCATATCTCGTGCAACTTACTGTTATACCCCGTAGTTCTGGCCGTGCGTATGAGAGCGTACGAGAGGAGTAAGACTTAAAATTTTCGAAAGATAGGTTGACGGATTGTTTCGGACGGGTTTTTGGTCAACTTTAGGCGAGTTATGACCCGGTGCTGAAGTTCCTAGGTGTTTCAAGGCCTAGGCGTAGTTCTTTGAGTCTAGTTTCCAAACGCAACCAGCGTTCGTCGATAGGACATCGGAGTAGGAAGTTATGAGAGTTACAAGTTCGGTCTTGTGATCGGACGAGAGAAAGGTGTTTTGGCGGAAGCCACGGGCAGCGAGCCGAGTGCGCTGGCATGCCGAAAATCTTGAGTCGGCGAGTTTTAGCGTAGAGGTGGGTTTTTGCGGTGAGTGGGAAGTGCACCTTTGTTTTGTTTTAAAAGAGTTCATGGGTGGGTGACAAGTGTCCCCGTCGATTTTTGCATGTCATATATTGGCCAAGTCTTGAAGACTTGGTCATCTTTCAAAGTCTTCCTCTCTCTAAGCTAAAGCTCTCACTTCTCTCTAGAATTCCAAGAGGAATTCAAAGCTTAAGAAAAATCTGAAAAGTTAGGACAAGAAGGAAGTTTGTGGCTAGCTTGTAGGAGTTATTGTGGTGGTGTTCTTGGAAAAGAGGCTAGCAAAAATTGTTGGAATAATCTTGGCTAAAGCTCTAAGGTAACAATTCTTCTCTTGTAGCTAGTTATTGATGTTGCATGTGAAGAAGAAAGAACTTGTTGTAGTAAATAATGCTCTTAGATTCATTGCATGTAAGAAATGTGGTTTGGATGTGAAAGGATTGGTTAAGAAGATTATGTGAGCATGTTGTAGCCTAAGAACTACCTTAAACTTGTTAAGTTAATTGTTGTACCTTATGGGGCAGAATTTTACACACCCAAGTTTAGTTGTGTAATCCCCTTTGAAATGTTTTGATTGTTGGGACTTAAATGTGGCGTTTGGATGTTGAATTCGGCCTTGAAAAAGGTGGCAAGTATGTAGAAACAAAGGAAATGCTGCCCAATTTTCCATAGGAATTTGTAACTTTGAACTTGGAATATTCTACATTGATATTAGAGGTTAATAAACGTATTATGGTCATTATGAAGCCTTAGGGGCGGAAGTGTAAGTTGCCGGTCGATTGGTTCGATGTTGGCAAGGATTCAGATAGTTGGTTTATACTTGTTCAACAGAAATGTGGTAGGTTATGAGAAAGAGTTCGAGGGTACAAGAAAGTGCGACGTGTAAGGAAGAAGCGAGCATGTATGGCGAGCATAGATGTGATCATTCCTTTTGTAAGAAGAAGGTGTGAAGGAAGTATATTTTAGACTTCGGGTAAGGGCTTTTGTAATGTTAGAGGTATTTCCTCGTGGACTTGAGTGGAGGTATTTGTTATACCCCGTATTTCCAGAGTATGTACGTAAGGACGTACGTAGAAAAGTTTTAAGCCTTAAGATTAGGCAAGGACCGAAAATTTTGTGCATAACACACGAAAAGAATCGTTTTCCAAAGCGTCTTCCAAAACTGCGTAGGAAAATTCCGGCTATGTCATTTATTATTTTTGCGGATTTTTAGAGGCGAAATATTTTGGACCAACGAGAGAGGCGACACTTGTCACCCTCTAATTGGTGGACTTGAGGCGTCTTTTGGGCGATTTGGAGAGTGGGAGTTGGTAGGATATTTTGTGTAGTTGATGAGCAAGTGGGACCCACAAACACTTGTCCAAATCTTGACCTTACAACTTGCACTACCACTTGGCTTGATCTTGGCCCTTGGTTGTCTATAAATACCCCAGCTGTGAAGACTTATTCATCCACAAAAATCCACTAAGCCTTGAAATCCTCTCCTCCTCTCTATGGTTTCGTCCATTGCCTCCCACTCCCCGAGAAGGCCTTTTGGCGAGAGGTGCCCACTCCTAGTGGTGCTAGCCAGGGTACCACTACCTTGAGTTGTTTTAGTAAAATACTACCCACTCTTAGTAGAAATGCTCTCAGTATTGTTACTATTCCAAAATACCTTAGCCCGAATACCTTGTAGTATTCCAAGGTTACACATACTAAAGCCGAGAAATACTACTATACTTCCCTTGATCACTACATGAAACCTAAGGAAAATCTTCACGGTTGGTTGAAGTATTAGGAAGAAGTTTCGTAGAACTTCTAAGGGTTGTTTGGGCGGGTTGGAGCACCGGAGTAGGAGCTAAGCGTTGCTCGGGATCGACGTTAAACTTGGATAATTTTGGGAAACTAGAGGGTAAATAATCCTATCCTTCTATTGTAATTGGAAATTATATACTGTAGTTATATAGAAATGAATATAAGATTCATAGAAGAGAATTGAACTGTAATAGAAGGATATTACAGAAAAGACTTAAACTGAAATCACATCAGAAGAATAATCTAAAGAGTAGTCTAGTCATTGATAGACTTGTATAACCTGTATAGGTTGAATGTTCTGCGAGTAGCATGTACTCTTGAATGGTGGACAAGGCTAAGCTAGGGTTATAAGCCAGTGGGCGTTTTGCTAATAGTCGATAATCGTCGCGAGGTATGTGATTCTTCCTATCCTCTTGAGCATGATATTTTAAAAAGAATATATATATAGTGCGGTGAGCGTCGTGTGTTAAGCGAACATAGTTTCTGGCAATGTCTTTTGACTTAAGCACGAATAATAAGAATCTTGAAGTATTTCAAAAGAATTAAGAAACCTTTTGAAAGAAGAGTAATGCTTGGTTTTAAAGCTTAAGAGTTATACTAGCTTTATGGGAAGTTAGGTATAACGACTTAAGAAGATAAAAAGAATGGTTTATTAATTTTAGAAGTTAAGAGACTTGATCTTAAAGATAAGAGACTTGACTTAATTAAATTAATATGAATTTTGTGTGAAACCTCGTTCGTGAGTAATGAGTACTTGGTTTTAAAAGGAATAATGTTTTCTTGATTTGAAATCAGAATAAGTATCGAACAAACCATGCGGCGTTAATAAAGGAAATGTTTTGACTAATTAAGTATTATTAAAATCGGTAGAAACCTAAATCTGCATAGAAGCTAAGATGAGACAAAATGATATTACATTTCTAGATCATAATTTGCGATAATAATATTGTTATGAACAAGAATAACCTACTCACCCATAAGGCATATGTTTCTCAAATGGTTTTAAAGAGAATTATATTATTAAGTGATTAACACTCTGAACTACGAAACCTTTTGAAAATGAGAAACTTGAGCATTTGAAATTAGGCAAACTTGAGCGTTTGAAAAATAATGTTGTTACTTGATTTTACAAAGGAAGTGTTTTGGTTTACTTAAAAGATAGTCACTCTATTTTTAATACTACGGTATTGTGTGACTTTTGTGAAAAGCGAGATCTTTTAAAGAATTAATGTATGAAGTACTTTGGGGATAAAAACCAGGCTGGTTAACATAAAGTAGAAAGTACCTTGTGTGAATAACTTGATTGTGTTGGTTTGTGATAGCACTTGTAATACTTTCTTGTTGGTTTGATAAAGTAAACATGTTAGGATCTTCGTGTGCTAGTATCTTGTGATGTTTGTGTAAAGGGGTTTCCTCTACATCGTGCTTATGTGGTTTAATGATCAGCCGTTATGTTGGTATTGTACTTACCTTGACATGATCCGGGGTTAAGGCGCCTCGATGCGGGGGTAGGCTTCGGTAGTGCATGTGACCTATGATTGAGAATACCTCATGCGGGTCGAGGGCCTATCTTGAACTACGAGAGTTCGAGTTAGTGTGCGGGGTTATACCTCATGCGTTACATGTGGCGTTGATGCGAGTCGGGGCGATGCGGGGAGTATTACCGCCGATGCGAGGAATACCTCATGCGGGCTATGTGAGTGGCTATGCGGGAGGAAGTTCGGGACTGAAAGGCGCGCATTAGATCTTTGAGGCGAGTGGCGGCTTTGATCATGTGGCGGTCTAGAGCGAATCTCATCTGATTTATGACCTTGTTGAGTGCGTAGGTGTTAGTAGTCGGCTATGCCTTGTAGCCCTTACCTCGTGCAGTTTTTATTATGACACGAGTGGGACTGGTGGTCATGTGTATTCATTGGTGCTTTTATATCATAGGCGCGATGAGGAAGGTATTCCACGGGCGTGATTGATGTTGTGGGCGTGAGACCATAGTTATATTTAGTGATGACTTTGAGCGTGAGTCCACGACTTGACATTGCTTATTTATTGTGAGCGTAGTTTGGTTATCATACATGTCTCGCTTTTTATAGACTACTATGATTTCATTTCTGATTTTTGATTTCACATACTTGGTACTGTTGTCTTGACCTCGCCCGAGGCTGCGTTAAATCTGCGGTAGAGTACACCGATCGTTGATCCTCGCTCTTAGGAGTCACGATTCGGCGTTTGGGAAGCTCCGTTTCTTGAGCTTATCATTGGTATAGTCCCCTGTCGTTTTAGGTGCTTACATTCAGGGGTATGGCGGGGCCCTGTCAAGTCATTGTTGTCATATCATTCTTAGAAGTGCATGTAATCTTGTGGCGAGAGTTGTAAAGGGATGCTTTATTCTAGTTGTTATATATATATGCCGAAGACAAGTTTCTCGGATGAACTATTTTTATTTCATGTCTTGTTTTATATTCCAGATTACTCGATGTATGTCTACTTAGGTTCGGGTAAGAGCACGATCCGCGGGCGGGTTAGTCGTGACAAAAGTGGTATCGAGCGATTAATCCTCGAAAAAGTGTCTCAGGGCCGTATCTAGTAAGTCTTGATTATCGGTGTGTTGTGCACCACCAATAATCGAGGAGGCTATGGGATATTTAGGATTGGTTCCATTCTTCTCGCTCTGAGATCGTGCTTAGAGTTGTGTTATAAGTTGGACCCTCTAACGTATTTCTTACCCTTACTTATGCCTCGCGTAAAGCAACGGACCGAGGAAGCGGCCAGGGGAAGTGGGAGTAAATGCGAGAGGGTTACAAGGGTGTTATACCGTATTTCCAGTATGCGTGGGGCGTGCGTATAATAATTTGAGCCTTAAAGTTAGGCTAAGTTGAAATTTAGGCACAAGTGCGAATTGAGTCGTTTTTCGAAGCGTTTTACTAAACTTGCGAAGGAAAATTCCGGCTATGTCGTTTATAATTTTTGCGGATTTTTAGAGAGGCGAAATATTTTGGACCAGCGGGAGGGTGACCTTGTCACCCAGTGGGCCATTTGGTTGAGCTCCCTTTGGCGCGTTTTTCATGTTTCTTGCCTTAAACATTTGGTCAATGTTTGGCTAGATATTTTGTGTAGTAGATGAGAAAGTGGGGCCCATGACACATGTCAAATCCTAGCCTACACTTGCAACACTTATCTTCATCTTGGCCATTGGTTGACCATTACTTGACCGATAAATACCCCCTTGTTGAAGAGTTATTTCATCACTTGAGCAATCTTCCTAAGTCTCAAATACTCCTCCCCCTTGTGGTAGTTAAATCGCCACCACCCTAAGCTTTGAGGCCACTTTGGCGAGAGTTTCCCACTCACTTTGTAGTGGTTAGCAGTGGGGTACACCAGCCTAGTTGTCTCGTATAAATACCCCCTTTTGTGGTATAGAAATACTCTCCAAGTATTGTTGTAATACCCAAATACCTTAGTGAAATACCTTGTAGTATTCCCAGTTACAACATACAAAAGCCAGAAAATACTATTATACTTCCTTTAGCCACTAGCGAAACCACTAAGGAAATCTTCATTGATAGTTGAAGTTATTGAGTAGAAGTTGGTTAGAACTTCTAAGGGTTGTTTGGAGGCGGGTTGGGCGCCAGGGTAGGAGCTAAACCTTGCTCGGGATCGGCATATAAACTCGGATAATTTTGGGCTTATCGAGGTAAACACTCTTGACCTTCTATTGTAAATTGGAAATTACATGTTGTAGGAATATATAGTTGAAGTATACTATATATAGGGTGAACATTATAATTGTGCGGCAATGTCTTTTGACTTAAGCTGAATAATACTTACGGATGTCTTGCGACTTAAGCTGAATTTAAAAGAGAAGCTGACTGTAATTACATAGGGGTATTCTGGTAGACTTGTGTAACATTCGTGAGTAGAATTGTACGTCAGGATAGGCGTGCAAACCCCACTGGTTGGCTTGGTAGCGGCCTCGATAGAGAGATGAGATTCTGTTGTTGCGGGAGAGTCTTTGCGAATTTTACGTAGAATATTCTACATTGAGATCTAAGATGTTAATAGGCGCCTTGTGGCCTCTATAGGTTGAAATACTACGTGTGGCGTGGTCTGCGGCTTAAGGAGTAGCCAAGCGGTTTGAGGTACTTGGGCGTTTTGCTAATAGTCGATGTCGTCGCGAGGTATGTGAACCTCTTCCTATCTTTTCTAGCATGATATGTGTGTAACTATGTAGTGCGGTGACGTCATGTGCTAAATGTATTTGATTGGTTTGAGACATAAAGTGTTATAACGGCTTTATGGGAGGTTGGTTATATGACTTTATGTAGATAAGAAAATGCTTTGTGATTGTTAAAAGGTAAGCGGATTTGACTTATAAGCGACTTGATGTGTGATAATAAAGCATTTGAAGTATGTCATTAAGAAACGTTTTGAAAGAAGAGTAATACTTGGTTTTGAAAACATAAGAGTTATACTAGCTTTATGGGAAGTTAGGTATAACGTCTTAAGAACTTGACTTGATATGGATGTTAGTGTGAAACCTCGTTCGTGAGTAATGAGTACTTGATTTTAAAAGGAATAATGTTTCTTGATTGAAATCGAGAATAAGTATCGAACAAACCAACTGCGGCGCTAATAAAGGAAAATGTAATGACTAGCAGTATTATTAAAACGGTAGAAACCTCCATCTGCATAGAAGCTAAGATGAGACAAAATGATATTACATTTTCTAGATCATGGCTGCTTAATAAGATTGATTATGATCAAGAATAACCTACTACGCTTAGGGCATATGTTACTCAATTGTTTTAAAAGAGATTAAGACATTGAACTATGAAACTTTTCTAAAAGAGACTTGCGTAATTGAAATTAGGCAAGCGGAACTTTAGGGTAAAGAAAGGCATTGTGTTGTCTTAAAATGGTTTAAAACATAGCGTGTTATAACACTTATGGGAAGTTGGTTATAACGGCGTTATGAAAACAAAGAAGGTTTTATCATGGTTTTAATGTGGTAACTTGACTTTAAAAGAGAAGTGTTTTGGTCTAAAAAGAAGTCATGGTGTTGCCTTAATTTATTTATAAAAATGATAGTATGGAAGATGATTTGTTTTACTTAAAATATATAATTCACTCTATTTAATACTCACGAATTATCGGGTGACTTTTATAAAAGGAATAGATCTTTAAAAGGAACTTAACGTCGTAATACTTTAGGATTAAAACCGGACTTTGGCATAAAATGAAAGTACCTTGATTTGTGTATAACTTTCCTATGCTTGTTGTTGTGTAACTTTCCTATGCTTGTTGTTGTGTAACTTGACTATGCTTGTTGTTGTTTGACTTGACTATGCTTGTTGTGATAGCCCTTGTCGTGCAGAATTGTGTTCTATATTACGCGTCTCGATGGAGGGCGGTTGACTCGTTGAGGACTTACTTGGGCGTCTGGCGGTGGAGAACTCCGCAGATGCGCTCGCATTGATAGTGTTATTCCATGGACTAGCTCTCCATGAGGTTTCTTGTTCGGCCTTGGTACACGGTGGTGGCTTTCGTACTTGCCCGTTTCGTGGTGATTCGCCTTGGTACACAGTAGTTAGCCCTCGCGCTTGCCCGTTCGGTGTAGTGGCGAAGTCGTGATCTGACCTTGGTACACAGTGGTCGACCCTCGTACTTGCCGATCGACTCGTGGCCGCCTTGGTATCGGTAGTCGGCTCTCGCTTGCCGATGTCGGCCCGTGGTTTGGTTGTATTGTATTGTTATTACGGCTTTGGCATCGGTAGGACTTGGTGTTGGTGTACTTCTTGATGTTATCATATCATGGCTATGGCGGTGAGGAAGGTATTCCAGGCATGGCGATGTTGTGGGCGTGAGACCCGTAATTATATTTGAGTAAATGACCGGGCGTGAGACCACGACTTGATATAAGCGTTATATGTGTATCTTGTAGTTTGGTTATCATACATGTCTCTGCTTTATATAGACTATTATGATTTCATTTCTGATATTCTGATTTCACATACTTAGTACTGTTATCTTGACCTCCTTGGCTGCGTTCATCTGCGGTAGAAATACATCATTTGTCGATCCCGCTTTTAGGATCACCTTTGTATTGGGAAGCTCAGTTCCTGGAGGCTTATCTTTGGTATGTTACCACGATGTGCAGCAGGTTCTTATGCGATCGGGGTATGGCGAGACACTGTCGTCATAGTTGTTGTAAAAATCTTAAGTGCATAACCTTTGTTGTGGCGGGGTTGTAAGTTATAGCATTCAAGCGTTTATATGTATATATGTTGAAAGGCAAGCTGTTTTGGTTGCTTTGTTTATTTATAATATCTCTCATTTCATGTTCATGTTTTATTTCCTGATTTTCTCGATGTTGTATCACTAGGGTGCGGGGTAAGGCACGATCACGGGCAGTTAGTCGTGACAAAGTAGTATCGAGCGATTAGTCCTCGGAAAGTGTCTGAGCCGTGTCTAGTAAGTCTTGATTATCGATGTGTTGTGCACCACGTCTATGTCGAAGTGCTGAGACATTTAGGGTTAGTTTCCATTCTTCTCATTACGAGATCGTGCCTTAGAGGCGTGTAATAAGGTGGACCCCTCGGCGTACTTCTTTTCTACGATTATGCCTCGCGTAAAGCAGCCGGGCGAAGGGCAAAGCGGCGAGGAGGCTGCGAGTAAGCGGCGGCGAGACCGCAATACGAGCCTCGATTCGCGATGCGGAAGCGAGAGAGATGAGTTACAAGTGGGCCCGATTAATGGCGAGTTGTGGCGGAACTTGAGGATAAGTGGGCCGGCGGTTCGATGCGCGATGGTTCACACTAGATCGAGATAGTTGAGGCTACGAGTTTTACGAGTTGTAAACTTGAGTTTTATGGGTGAGACACGAGGATGATCGCGAGTTCATCAAACGATTCTGGCGGATCGTGAGAGTGATCGAGCATCGGAGACCGTCGATGGTCTGGGTTCGCGTCATTGCGTGATCTTTGCGATCGTGGTTTGATTCGTGGGAGCTATCGGGAGAGCATGCTTCCGGCCGTATGGAGCGAGTTCTCGAGGCCTTTCTTGCACATTTCTTGCCTCGCGGATGAGAGGGCTCGAGCGAGCAGTTTTTGGTGTTCTGGCGAGCAGGCGTGCGGTTGGAGTACAATGTGGAGTTCGACTCATTGGCGATGCGTCCGCGTTGGTAGCTAGTATGGAGGATCGAGTGCACCGATTTATTCTGAGGCTCGATGATCACCTGGCGAAGTTGTTGGTGTAGCTCTTGTAGGGCATGGACATTGCCGCATGCGAGCTGCTTGGGATGTGAGAGAGGATAAATCGGCGGAATGACGAGTCGTGAAGAAGGCGAGCAGCGGGTCGCTGGTGACTTTCGAGCGGACCGCCTCAGGCCGAGCGATTATGCGCCCCGCCCGATCTGAGTGGTCCTCGCGACGCCGGGACGCCGAGATATTGGGGCGGTCGGGGCTCCCAGGTTTCAGATTTTCAGGGGAGTAGGAGTGTTCGCCGGATGAGGTTGCCCTTGTCTCAGTGTGGCCGTTGTGGAAAACTTCATAAGGGAGAGTTTCGTACTGACTTGGGAGATTGTTATTCTTGCGCAGCGGGGCCATCGGCGAAGGCGTCCGACCGAGTATGCTGGTAGGATAGCATGACTCTTAAAGCGATCGCGGGTTTTCACCTTCCAGCAGGCGG
Organism: Przewalskia tangutica; assembly: GCA_029844215.1. Lineage (NCBI taxonomy): Eukaryota > Viridiplantae > Streptophyta > Magnoliopsida > Solanales > Solanaceae > Przewalskia > Przewalskia tangutica. The sequence continues at coordinate 77,507 of JAQGDG010000137.1, forward strand.
GATGTTCGTACCGCGAGCCGGTAGAAGTCGCGGTGGGAGTTCGATTTTAGCGGTCCTTTGAACCGCCTATTTTTAGGTATATCCTTAACCCTCTAGAGACTTATATGTTTTGATGTTGATGATGTGTTTAGCATTATGTTGGTTATGAGTTAGAAAGCTTGGCTAGTTGAATGGATATGTATGGGGGCATGGAAAGTGTGAACTTAAGAATATTTCATGTTGAGACCTTAGATGTAAGGTCATCTTGAATAAAAGATTTTACGGTTAGTCCTGTTGAAATACTTGGTTTGCGTATAAATATGTTGTGGGATAAGTCCATGGGTAGTGTGAAATGGAAGTGGTAGTTTTTCATGACCTGTATAGGTAAGATTGTTAGGATCGAAGCTTGAGAAGTCGGCGTGTGAGCTCGGGTTGAGGGCGTGTTGCGTGTCAACGTGGCCGGAATGAGGTGAGGTCAGATCGAGGTGGTCGCCAGGTGGTAGGGTCACGAGGTGCTAGGCCCAGTTTAGATGGCCGTCGTATGAGTTCGTGGTTATGTTCGACGAAGCGGATCGTGAAGGCGGGAATGGCCTTAGAGAGAAGTGAAGCTAGTAAGATGACCAAGTTTGGAGGTGGTGACTCCAAGTTTTGGGAACGGCGATGGCGAAGTGTGAGTGCGTATACTAGAAGAGTTCAAGTGTTCGAGAAGGGCACGACAGTAAGGAAGGATGAGCGTGTGTTATTTCGTGGCGGTTGTGGCGTTGGCAACTTGTTAGAAGAACTTTATCGTTATCAGTCTTGAGAAGGAACATTCGGGACGAATGTTTCTAAGGAGGAGAATGTTATACCAGTATTTCCGAGTATGCGTGGGGCGTGCGTATAATAATTTGAGCCTTAAAGTTAGGCTAAGTTGAAATTTAGGCACAGTGCGAATTGAGTCGTTTTTAAACGAAGCGTTTTACTAAACTTGCGAAGGAAAATTCGGCTATGTCGTTTATAAATTTTGCGGATTTTTAGAGGCGAAATATTTTGGACCAGCGGAGGGTGACACTTGTCACCCAGTGAATGATTTGGTTGAGCTCCACTTTGTACGTTTTTCATGTTTCTTGCCTTAAACATTTGGTCGATGTTTGGCTAGATATTTTGTGTAGTAGATGAGAAAGTGGGGCCCATGAGCACGTGTCCAAATCCTAGCCTACACTTGCCTAACACTTGTCTTCATCTTGGCCATTGGTTGGCCATTACTTGACCTATAAATACCCCTTGTTGAAGAGTTATTTCATCACCAGGCAATCTTCCTAAGTCTCAAATACTCCCTCCCCTTGTGGTAGTTAGTCGCCACCACACTCCCTTTGAGGCCACTTTGGTAGAGTTTCCCCTCCCGCTGTAGTGGTTAGCAGTGGGGTACACCACCACCTAGTTGTCTCGTATAAATACCCCACTTTTGTGGTATAGAAATACTCTCCAAGTATTGTTGTAATACCCAAATATCTTGGAAATACCTTGTAGTATTCCCGAGTTACACATACAAAAGCCAGAAAATACTATTATACTTCCTTTAGCCACTAAGCGAAACCCTAAGAAATCTTCATTGATAGTTGAAGTTATTGAGTAGAAGTTGGTTAGAACTTCTAAGGGTTGTTTGGAGGCGGGTTGGGCGCCGGGGTAGGAGCTAAACCTTGCTCGGGATCGACATATAAACTCGGATAATTTTGGGCTTATCGAGGTAAACACTCTTGACCTTATTGTAAATTGGAAATTACATGTTGTAGGAATATATAGTTGAAGTATACTATATATAGGACTGAACATTATAATTGTGCGTGATGTCTTTTGACTTAAGCTTTGAATAATACTTACGATAATGTCTTGCGACTTAAGCTGAATTTAAAGAGAAGCGAGCTGTAATTACATGGGGTGTATTACGATAGACTTGTGTAACATTCTTGTGAGTAGAATTGTACACGTCGGATAGGCGTGCAAACCCCACTGGTTGGCTTGGTGGCGGCCTCGATAGAGGATGAGATTTCTGTTGTTGCGGGGAGGTCTTGCGAATTTTACGTAGAATATTCTACATTGAGATCTAAGATGTTAATAGGCGCCTTGGCCTCTATGGGTTGAAATACTCGTGTGGCGTGGTCTACTTGGCTTAAGGAGTAGGCCAAGCGGTTTGAAGTACTTGGGCGTTTTGCTAATAGTCGATAATCGTCGCGGTATGTGAACCTCTTCCTATCTTTTCTAGCGTGATATGTGTGTAACTATGTAATGCGGTGAGGCGTCGTGTGCTAAATGTATTTGATTGGTTTGAGACATAAAGTGTTATAACGGCTTTATGGGAGGTTGGTTATAACGACTTTATGTAGATAAGAAAATGCTTTGTGATTGTTAAAGGTAAGCGATTTGACTTATAAGCGACTTGATGTGTGATAATAAAGCATTTGAAGTATGTCATTAAGAAACCGTTTTGAAAGAAGAGTAATACTTGGTTTTGAAAACATAAGAGTTATACTAGCTTTATGGGAAGTTAGGTATAACGTCTTAAGAACTTGACTTGATATGGATGTTAGTGTGAAACCTCGTTCGTGAGTAATGAGTACTTGATTTTAAAAGGAATAATGTTTCTTGATTGAAATCGAATAAGTATCGAACAAACCAACTGCGGCGCTAATAAAGGAAAATGTAATGACTAACAGTATTATTAAAACGATAGAAACCTCCATCTGCGTAGAAGCTAAGATGAGACAAAATGATATTACATTTTCTAGATCATGGTGCTTAATAAGATTGATTATGATCGAGAATAACCTACTGCTACTTTAGGCGTATGTTACTCAATTGTTTTAAAAGAGATTAAGACATTGAACTATGAAACTTTTCTAAAAAGAGACTTGCGTAATTGAAATTAGGCAAACTGGAACTTTAGGGTAAAGAAAGGCATTGTGTTGTCTTAAAATGGTTTAAAACATAACGTGTTATAACAGTCTTATGGGAAGTTGGTTATAACGACGTTATGAAAACAAAAGAAGGTTTTATCACTGGTTTTAATGTGGTAACTTGACTTTAAAAAAGAGAAGTGTTTTGGTCTAAAAGAAGGCATGGTGTTGCCTTAATTTGGTTTTAAAAAGGATAGTATGGAAGTTGTTTTGGTTTACTTAAAAGATATAAGTCACTCTATTTTATACTACGGGTATCGGGTGACTTTTATAAAGGGGAATGGATCTTTAAAAGGAACTTAACGTACGTAGTACTTTAGGATTAAAACCCGGACTTTGGCATAAAATGAAAGTACCTTGAGTTATGTATAACTTGCCTATGCTTGTTGTTGTGTAACTTGCCTATGCTTGTTGTTGTGTAACTTGCCTATGCTTGTTGTTGTGTGACTTGCCTATCTTGTTGTGATAGCCACTTGTCGTGCTGAATTGTGTTCTATATTACGCGTCTCGATGGAGGCGGTTGACTCGTTGAGGACTTACTTGGGCGTCTGCGGCGGTGGGAGAACTCCGCGGTGCGCTCGCGGTGATAGTGTTGTTCCATGGACTAGCTCTCCGTGAGGTTTCTTGGTCGACCTTGGTATCGGTGGTGGCTTCGTACTTGCCGTCTAAGTGGTGATTCGGCCTTGGTACACAGTAGTTAGCCCTCGCTTGCCGTTCGGTGTAGTGGCGAAGTCTCGTGTCTGACGCCTTGGTACACAGTGGTCGACCCTCGTACTTGCCGATCGACTACGTGGCCGGCCTTGGTATCTGATAGTCGGCTCTCGCGCTTGCCCGTGTCGACCGTGGTTTGGTTGTATTGTATTGTTATTACGGCTTTGGCATCGGTGAGACTTGGTGTTGGTGTACTTCTTGATGTTATCATATCATAGGCTGGCGGTGAGGAAGGTATTCCACGGGCATGGCGATGTTGTGGGCGTGAGACCCGTAATTATATTTGAGTAAATGACCGGAGGTGTGAGACCACGACTTGATATAAGCGTATATGTGTGTATCTTGTAGTTTGGTTATCATCATATCTCTGCTTTATATAGACTATTATGATTTCATTTCTGATATTCTGATTTCACATACTTAGTACTGTTATCTTGACCTCGCCGGAAGTGCGTTCATCTTGCGCGGTAGAAGTACATCGTCTGTCGATCCATTTTAGGATCACCTTTCGGCGTATTGGAAGCTCAGTTCCTCGGAGGCTTATCTTTGGTATGTTACCACGATGTCTGTAGGTTCTTGTATAGTCGAGGGTATGGCGGGGCCTGTCCGTCATAGTTGTTATAAAAATCTTAGAGAGTGCAGCCTTTGTTGTGGCGGGGTTGTAAGGATTATGGCTGTTCAAGCGTTTATATGTATATATGTTGAAAGGCAAGCTATTTTGGTTGGCTGTTTATTTATAATATCTCTCATTTCATTCATGTTTTATTTATTGATTTTCTCGATGTTGTATCACTAGGGTGCGGGGTAAGGCACGATCACGGGTCGGGTCGTGACAAAGGCCTGAGCAATCATCACCTAGGGTGGTGCTTACGTTCGGGGAGTTACTGCGGCGTCGCGCCCGGCCAGAGTTTAGTACATGGCGGTTCTGCTGCGGCCGCGATAGTTGAACCTTGGTTCGCGACGATGGCGAAAGTATAGATTGCAAAGAGGCGACCATTACTAGCTAAGGATGTAGCTACCAGTGTATATGATGTCTGATTTATCACGGGTCTTGATGACTATTTAGAAAGGATTGTGCGAAGTAGCTCTTGATCGAGCTTGAGCATGGCACGTATGCGAGCTTATGTGCGGCGGTGGCGTAGGGATCAGCGGGTTAACGAATCGGCGAGAAGAGGCGAGCAATGGTCCTTTGGTAACTTCGGCGAACCGCCTCGGCCAATGAGATATGCACCTCGCCCGGTCTGAGTGGTCCTCGCGAGTTCGGGGCGTTCGGTATGCGGAGTTGGTGAGCTCGGGCTTGATCGCGGCTATCGTATGTTCTAGCAGTAGGTTGATTTTCCTCGATGTTCCGCGGTGTGTGACGTCATCGGGAATGTCGTCTTTGTTGGTACTTGTTTTACTGCGGCCGTCGGGCCATGTGTGAAATGATGTCCTAGTAGGAAGGATGCTAGTAGGAGGACTCGGCCTACCGGTCGATTCTGGTCGATAGTTCGAGAGTAAAGGGTGCTTGCGGAGGAGGCCACCCTTTCGGTGTGGTAAGTGTCGTTGTGGGAGTGTCGTGTAACCCGGTGACTTGCTATGCTATGCGCCCGGCGGGTAGGATTGATTAGAGCAGACGGAGGAGTGAAGCGGTGAATCTGAGTATATCCTTAACCCTCTAGAGATTGTGTGTGTGATAAGATAAGTATATCTTAAGTGTTACGTTCAGATAACATTGTGTAAACTGTGGTTAGAAATCATGGTTAGTTAAAAGGGTAAGATTGGGGATAAGGGAAAGTGTGAGCCTTAGAGTTTTATACTTAAAGACCTTAGAGGTAAGGCCATCGCGAGTATAAGATGTATTTTTATGTTTGACCACTTATCGAGTCATAGTGCGTGAGATATACTTGTGTGATAGGTCCCTGAGTGGTATGAAATGAAAGAGGGTAGTTGAGCTAAGAAGACCACTAGGTTTTTCGTGACTTGCTTAGTGAGATTGTTCCGGATCGGGGAACAAGAGTTTTCTTGCGATAGCGAGTCGGGTTGAGGACGATCGGCGGGTCAACCAGCGACTGTTTTGTGGTAAGTCGGTTGGTGGTCGCGGTGGTAGGTCCGCGGTGTTAGGCCCAAGTTTAGTTAACCATCGTCGTGCGAGTTCGTAGATCGTTCGACCGATGGTCGGGCGATGAGGTCATCCGTCTTGTCCTTGATCGGGTATTTACTCGGCGAGTTATGCGAGATGTTATATACGGAAAGTTGTGAGGCCGCGGGTGCCTGCTTTCACCTATGACGATGGAGCCCGGTTCTGGTATTTATTTTGGAGGTTTTACGAGCGGGGTAGGAACTTCGGTGAGTCTTAGTGCTCGCGTTCGCCTCGGGCGGTGTTTGGATTTAGGGTGTTGTGAGGATTGTTGCCTCGCATTGAGGAATGTTTTATAACTACCATTTGATATTCGGATATCACCTTATGGCGCCTTGTAGGCGGAAGTGTAAGATTCGGTCGATTGGTTCGATGTTGGCAAGATTGAGATAGATGGTTCATACTTGTTTGGCGAGGATGTGGATAGGGTGAAGCCTATCCGGAGAGGTTATTAGCGGCTCGAGTCGGCGAAGTAAATGCGGATGATCGGCGGCACGGCAGGTTGGGTTGGCGGTGGAGTGCTTGAAGGTACCACCCCGGAAGGGTGTGACGAGTTTTGGAAAATATATGAAACTTAGCCCGAGTTACTTTGGGCCTTTTCAGGTCATGTGAAGAATAGGCCAAGTTGCCTATGGTTAGCATTGCCATCCGACGTAGGAAGCGTGCGTCTGATCTTTCATGTTGTTATGATCGAGAAAATATCGGAGATCCGTCGAGTGTTCCCGATTAATGATGACGAGTTGGAGGTAGTAACCCGGAGATTTGGCCAAGCGATATGAAATGTGGTAAGTTATGAGAAAGAGTTCGAGTGTGCGAGAAGGCGAGTAATAGAAGAAGCGGCATGTATTACGAGCATGGTTGTGATCATTTCGTTTGTAAAGAGAAGGTGCGAAGGAGTATCTTTTAGCCGGGTGAGAGTTTTGTAGTGATGGAGGTGATTCCTCGTGGACTTGGATGTAAGTATTTGCGCGTGTTGTATTGTGGCCAGGTGTGGCATGATTGTTTTCATAAGTATAGCAGTGAAGACTATACTGGCGCGTGTTTGTTTTGAGACTTAGAAGGAACATTCGGGACGAATGTTTCTAAGGAGGGGAGAATGTTATACCCGTATTTCAGTATATGCGTGGGGCGTGCGTAGAAAAGTTTTAAGCCTTAAGATTAGGCAAGGACAGAAAATTTTGTGCATAACACGAAAAGAATCGTTTTCCGAAGCGTCTTCCAAAACTGCGTGAGAAAATTCCGGCTATGTCGTTTATTATTTTTGCGGATTTTCAGAGGCGAAATATTTTGGACCAGCGAGAGGCGACACTTGTCACCCACTCTGGTGGACTTGAGGCGTCTTTTGGACGATTTGGAGAGTGGGAGTTGGTAGGATATTTTGTGTAGTTGATGAGCAAGTGGGACCATGAACAACATCCAAATCTTGACCTTACACTTGCTACCATGGCTTGATCTTGGTCCTTGGTTGTCTATAAATACCCCCACTCTGTGAAGACTTATTCATCCACAAAATCCTAAGTCTTGAAATCCTCTCCCTCCCTCTCTATGGTTTCGCCCGTACCTCCCTCCCCTTGAGAAGGCCTTTTGGCAGAGGTACCCACTCACAGTGGTGCTAGCCGAGGTACCACTACCTTGAGTTGTTTAGTAAAATACTACCCCTCTTAGTAGAAATGCTCTCCAAGTATTGTTACTATTCCAAAATACCTTAGCCCAAATACCTTGTAGTATTCGAGTTACCTTATACTAAAGCCGAAATACTACTATACTTCCTTGATCACTAAGCGAAACCCTAAGGAAAATCTTCACGGTTGGTTGAAGTATTAGGAAGAAGTTTAAGTAGAACTTCTAAGGGTTGTTTGGGCGGGTTGGAGCACCGGAGTAGGAGCTAAATGTTGCTCGGGATCGGCGTTAAACTTGGATAATTTTGGGAAACTTCAGGGTAAATAATCCTATCCTTCTATTGTAATTGGAAATTACATCTTTGTAGTTGTATAGAAATGAATATAAGATTCATAGAAGAAAATTGAAGCGTAATAGAAGGATATTACGAAAAGACTTAAGCGAAATCACATCGGAAGAATAATCTCTGAGTAGTCTAGTCATTGATAGACTTGTATAACCTTTATAGGTTGAATGTTACTGCGAGTAGCGTGTACTACTTGAATGGTGGACAAGGCTAGCGGGTTATAGCCGTGGGCGTTTTGCTAATAGTCGATAATCGTCGCGGTATGTGATTCTTCCTATCCTCTTGAGCATGATATTTTAAAAGAATATATATATGCGATGAGCGTCGTGTGTTAGCGAACATAGTTTACGGCAATGTCTTTTGACTTAAGCCTGAATAATAAGAATCTTGAAGTATTTCAAAAGAATTAAGAAACCTTTTTGAAAGAAGAGTAATGCTTGGTTTTAAAAGCTTAAGAGTTATACTAGCTTTATGGAAAATTAGGTATAACGACTTAAGAGAGATAAAAAGAATGGTTTATTAATTTTAGAAGTTAAGAGACTTGATCTTAAAAGATAAGAGACTTGACTTAATTAAATTAATATGAATTTTGTGTGAAACCTCATTCGTGAGTAATGAGTACTTGGTTTTTAAAAGGAATAATGTTTCTTGATTTGAAAATCGAATAAGTATCGAAAAAACCCTTTGCGGCGTTAATAAAGGGAAATGTTTTGACTAATTAAGTATTATTAAAATCAGTAGAAACCTCCATCTGCATAGAAGCTAAGATGAGACAAAATGATATTACATTTCCTAGATCATGGTTGCAGTAATAATATTGTTATGAACAAGAATAACCTACTCACCCATAAGGCATATGTTTCTCAAATGGTTTTAAAAGAGAATTATATTATTAAGTGATTAAGACTACGAACTACGAAACCTTTTCGAAAATGAGAAACTTGAGCATTTGAAATTAGGCAAACTTGAACGTTTGAAAAATAATGTTGTTACTTGATTTTACAAAAGGAAGTGTTTTGGTTTACTTAAAAAGATAGTCACTCTATTTTTAATACTACAGGTATTGTGTGACTTTTGTGAAAGAAGCAGATCTTTTAAAGAATTAATGTATGAAGTACTTTGTGGATAAAAACCCGAACTGGTTAACATAAAGTAGAAAGTACCTTGTGTGAATAACTTGATTGTGTTGGTTTGTGATAGCCTTGTAATACTTTCTTGTTGGTTTGATAAAGTAAACATGTTAGGATGCTACGTGTGCTAGTATCTTGTGATGTTTGTGTAAAGGGGTTTCCCTCTATCGCGCTTATGTTGTTTAACGATCAGCCGTTATGTTGGTATTGTACCACTCGCCAGACATGATCCGGGGTTAAGCGCCTCCGTCTGGGGTAGACTTCGGTAGTGCATGTGACCTATGATTCGAGAATACCTGCATGCGGGTCGGGGGCCTATCTTGAACTCACGAGTTCGAGTTAGTGTGCGGGGTTATACCTCATGCGATCTATGTGGCCGTGCGGTGCGAGTCGGGGCGATCTTAGAGTAACTACCCTCGATGCGAGAATACCTCATGCGGGCCTATGTGAGTGGCCTATGCGGGGCTGCGGAAGTTCGGGACTAGGCGCGCGCATTAGATCTGCAGGCGAGTGGCGGCTTTGATCATGTGGCCGGTGCAGAGCAGATCTCATGTCTGATTTATGACCTTGTTGATGCGTAGGTGTTAGTAGTCGGCTATGCCTTCGTACTTACCCGTCACGGTTTTTATTATGACACGGTGGGACACGGTGGTCATGTGTATTCCTTGGTGTTTTTATATCATAGACTGCTGGCAGTGAGGAAGGTATTCCACGGGCATGATTGGTGTTGTGGGCGTGAGACCCATTGTTATATTTGAGTGATGACTTTGAGGGCGTGAGTCACGACTTGACATATTGCTTATTTATTGTGACGTAGTTTGGTTATCATACGTGTCTCACGCTTTTTATAGACTACTATGATTTCATTTACGGTATTTTTGATTTCACATACTTGGTACTGTTATGCGACCTCGCTTGAGCTGCGTTCATCAGCGGTAGAGTACGCGATCGTTGATCCTCGCTCTTAGGGTCACGATTCGGCGTTTGGGAAGCTCGTTTCTTGGAGGCTTATCGATGGTATAGTCCCTGTCGTTGTAGGTGCTTACTTTGAGGGTATGGCGGGGCCTGTCCGTCATTGTTGTCATATCATTCTTAGAAGTGCAGTAATCTTGTTGTGGGCGAGTTGTAAAAAGAGATGTAAGCTGTTCTAGTTATTATATATATATGCCATGAGCAAGTTTTCTCGAATGAACTATTTTTATTTCATGTCTTGTTTTATATTCAGTGATTACTCGATGTATGTCTACTTAGGTGCGGGTAAGGCACGATCCGAACGGGTTGGTCGTGACAAAAGTGGTATCGAGCGATTAATCCTCGAAAAGTGTCTACGGCCGTATCTAGTAAGTCTTGATTATCGGTGTGTTGTGCGCACGATGTCGAGGAGGCTATGGGATATTTAGGATTGGTTCCATTCTTCTCACTCTGAGATCGTGCTTAGAGCTGTGTTATAAGTTGGACCCCTCTAACGTATTTCTTTCCCTTACCGTTATGCCTCCGCGTAAAGCAATCGGGCGAAGGAAAGCGGCCGAGGAGGCGGGAGTAAATCTGAGAGGGTTACAAGGGCACGAGCCCAATCATCGCTAGGGTGGTGCTTAGTTCGGGAGTTACTGCGGCGTCGCGGCCAACGAGTTTAGTACGGCGGCGGCGATTCCTCTGCGGCCATGATAGTTGAACCTTTCGTTCCACGACCAGTAGCAGAAAGTATAGATTTCAAAGAGACGACCCTGTTACTAGCTAAGGATGTAGCTACCAGAGTGTATATGATGTACCGATTTATCACGGGTCTTGATGACTGTTTAAGAAAGGATTGTGCAAGTAGCTCTTGATCGAGCTTGAGCATGGCACGTATGCGAGCTTATGTCGGTGAAAGCGTAGAGATCAGGGTTAACCAAGATCGGCGAAGAGGCGAGCAGCGGGGTCCTTTGGTAACTTTGGCGAACCGCCTGGCCGATTAGATATGCACCTCGCCCGGTCGCAGTGGTCCTCCGCGGGGTTGGGGCGTTCGAGGTATCACGGAGTTGGTGAGCTCGGGCTTGATCCGCGACTATCGTATGTTCTAGCGGTAGGTTGATTTTCCTCGGTGTTCCAGTGTGGCGAGCGTCATCCGAGAATGTAAATCTTTTGTTGGTACTTGTTTTGCTGCGTCGGGCCGTGTGTGAAATGATGTCTAGTAGGAAGGATGCTAGTAGGAGGACTCGACTACCGGATCGATTCTGGTCGATGGTTCGGAGTAAAGGGTGCTTGCAGAGAGGCCACCCGCCGGTGTGGTAAGTGTCGTTGTGGGAGTGTCGTGCTTCGGCGACTTGCTATGCTATGCGCCCGGTAGGGTAGGATTGATTAGAGCAGCGGAGGAGTGAAGCGGTAGATCTGGTATATCCTTAACCTCTGAGATTGTGTGTGTGATAAGATAAGTATATCTTAAGTGTTACGTTCGGATAACATTGTATGGCGTGGTTAGAAATCATGGTTAGTTAAAAGGGTAAGATTGGGGATAAGGGAAAGTGTGAGCCTTAGAGTTTTATACGTAAAGACCTTAGAGGTAAGGCCATCGCGAGTATAAGATGTATTTTTATGTTTGACCACTTGCTCAGTGCATAGTGCGTGAGATATACTTGTGTGATAGGTCACGAGTGGTATGAAATGAAAGAGGGTAGTTGAGCTAAGAAGACAACTAGGTTTTTCGTGACTTGCTTAGTGAGATTGTTAGGATCGGGAACAAGAGTTTTCTAGCGATGGCGGAGTCGGGTTGAGGACGATCGCGGGTCAACCGCGACTGTTTTGTGGTAGGGTCAGTTCGGGGTGGTCGCCAGGTGGTAGAGTCACGAGGGTGTTAGGCCCAGTTTAGTTAACCATCGTGCGAGTTCGTAGATCGTTAAACGATGGTCGGGCGATGAGGTCATCCCATCTTGTCACTTGATCGGGGTATTTACTCGAGAAGTTATGCGAGATGTTATATCTGGAAAGTTGTGAGGCCGCACGGGGTGCCTGCTTTCACCTTATGACGATGGAGCCAGTTCTGGTATTTATTTTACGGAGGTTTTACGAGCGGGGTAGGAACTTCGGTGAGTCTTAGTATCGCATTCGCCCTCGGGCGGTGTTTGGATTTGAGGGTAGTGTGAGGATTGTTGCCTCTGTTGAGGAATGTTTTATAACTACCATTTGATGTCGGATATCACCTTATGGCGCCTTGTAGGGCGGAAGTGTAAGTTCTTGATCGATTGGTTCGATGTTGGCAAGATTCGGATAGATGGTTCATACTTGTTTGGCGGGATGTGGATAGGGTGAAGCCTATCCGGGAGAGGTTAATAGCGACTCGAGTCGGCGAAGTAAATGCGGATGATCGGCGGCGGCAGCAGGTTGGAGTTGGCGGTGGAGTCTTCTTGAAGGTACCACCGGAAGGTGTGGCGAGTTTTGGAAAATAGAAACTTAGCGATTACTTTGGGCCTTTCGGTCATGTGAAGAATAGGCCAAGTTGCCTATGGTTAGCATTGCCGTCCGGCGTAGGAGGCGATGCGTCTGATCTTTCATGTTGTTATGATCGAGAAAATATCGGAATCCGTCAGTGTTCGATTAATGATGACCAAGTTGGAGGTAGTAACCCGATTTGGAGGCGAGCGATATGAAATGTGGTAAGTTATGAGAAAGAGTTCGAGTGTACGAGAAGACGAGTAATAGAAGAAGCGAGCATGTATTACGAGCATGGTTGTGATCATTTCGTTTGTAAAGAGAAGGTGCGAAGGGAGTATCTTTTAGCCCTTGGGTGAGAGTTTTTGTAGTGATGGAGGTGATTCCTCGTGGACTTGGATGTAAGTATTTGCGCGTGTTGTATTGTGGCCAGGTGTGGCATGATTGTTTTCATAAGTATAGCAGTGAAGACTATACTGGCGCGTGTTTGTTTGAGACTTAGAAGGAACGTTCGGACGAATGTTTCTAAGGAGGAGAATGTTATACCAGTATTTCCAGTATGTGCGTGGGGCGTGCGTAGAAAAGTTTAAGCCTTAAGATTAGGCAAGGACCGAAAATTTTGTGCATAACACACGAAAGAATGGTTTCGCAAAAGCGTCTTCCAAAACTTGCGTAGGAAAATTTCGGCTATGTCGTTTATTATTTTTGCGATTTTTCAGAAGCGAAATATTTTGGACCAACGAGAGAGACACTTGTCACCCTCTAATTGGTGGACTTGAGGCGTCTTTTGGGACGATTTGGAGTGGGAGTTGGTAGGATATTTTGTGTAGTTGATGAGCAAGTGGGACCCACAAACACTTGTCCAAATCTTGACCTTACACTTGCCCACCACTTGGCTTGATCTTGGTCCTTGGTTGTCCTATAAATACCCCCCCCCCTCTGTGAAGACTTATTCATCCACAAAAATCCCTAAGTCTTGAAATCCCTCTCCCTCCCTCTCGATGGTTTCGCCCGTACCTCCCCTCCCCCGAGAAGGCCTTTTGGCCGAGAGGTACCACTCACAGTGGTGCTAGCCGAGGTACCCCCTACCTTGAGTTGTTTTCGTAAAATACTACCCCTCTTAGTAGAAATGCTCTCCAGTATTGTTACTATTCCAAAATACCTTAGCCCAAATACCTTGTAGTATTCGAGTTACACTTATACTAAAAGCCCAGAAATACTACTATACTTCCCTTTAGTCACTAAACGAAACCCTAAGGAAAATCTTCACGGTTGGTTGAAGTATTAGGAAGAAGTTTCGTAGAACTTCTAAGGGTTGTTTGGAGCGGGTTGGAGCACCCGGAGTAGGAGCTAAGCGTTGCTCGGGATCGACGTTAAACTTGGATAATTTTGGGCTTACAGGGTAAATAATCCTATCCTTCTATTGTAATTGGAAATTACATCTGTAGTTGTATAGAAATGAATATAAGATTCATAGAAGAGAATTGAGCGTAATAGAAGGATATTACTGAAAGACTTAAGCGAAATCACATCGGAAGAATAATCTCTGAGTAGTCTAGTCATTGATAGACTTGTATAACCTTTATAGGTTGAGTGTTACTGCGAGTAGCATGTACTACAGAATGGTGGACAAGGCTAGCGGGTTATAAGAGTGGGCGTTTGCTAATAGTCGATGTCGTCGCGGTATGTGATTCTTCCTATCCTCTTGAGCATGATATTTTAAAAGAATATATATATATAGTGCGGTGAGCGTCGTGTGTTAGCGAACATAGTTTTCTGCAATGTCTTTTGACTTAAGCCTGAATAATAAGAATCTTGAAGTATTTCAAAAGAATTAAGAAACCTTTTTGAAAGAAGAGTAATGCTTGGTTTTAAAAGCTTAAGAGTTATACTAGCTTTATGGAAAGTTAGGTATAACGACTTAAGAGAGATAAAAAGAATGGTTTATTAATTTTAGAAGTTAAGAGACTTGATCTTAAAAGATAAGAGACTTTACTTAATTAAATTAATATGAATTTTGTGTGAAACCTCATTCGTGAGTAATGAGTACTTGGTTTTTAAAAGGAATAATGTTTCTTGATTTGAAAATCGAATAAGTATCGAACAAACCAACTGCGGCGTTAATAAAGGAAATGTTTTGACTAATTAAGTATTATTAAAATCGGTAGAAACCTCCGTGCATAGAAGCTAAGATGAGACAAAATGATATTACATTTCCTAGATCATGGCTGCAGTAATAATATTGTTATGAACAAGAATAACCTACTCACCCATAAGGCATATGTTTCTCAAATGGTTTTAAAAGAGAATTATATTATTAAGTGTTTAAGACTACGAACTACGAAACCTTTTCGAAAATGAGAAACTTGAGCATTTGAAATTAGGCAAACTTGAACGTTTGAAAAATAATGTTGTTACTTGATTTTACAAAAGGAAGTGTTTTGGTTTACTTAAAAAGATAGTCACTCTATTTTTAATACTACGGGTATTGTGTGACTTTTGTGAAAGAAACAGATCTTTTAAAGAATTAATGTATGAAGTACTTTGGGGATAAAAACCCGAACTGGTTAACATAAAGTAGAAAGTACCTTGTGTGAATAACTTGATTGTGTTGGTTTGTGATAGCCTTGTAATACTTTCTTGTTGGTTTGATAAAGTAAACATGTTAGGATCTACGTGTCTTTAGTATCTTGTGATGTTTGTGTAAAGGGGTTTCCCTCGATCGCGCTTATGTTGTTTAACGATCAGCCGTTATGTTGGTATTGTACCACTCACCTTGACATGATCCCGGGGGTTAAGCTGCCCTCCGATGCGGGGTAGACTCAGGCGGGTCTGTGTGACCTATGATTCGAGAATACCTCATGCGAGTCCACGGGGCCTATGCGGAGCTATGAGAGTTCCAGGTTAGTGTGCGAGGTTATACCTCATGCGGTATATGTGGCCATGCGGACTGCGAGTCCAGGACGATGCCGGGGAGTAGCTACCCTCGATGCGAGGAATACCTCATGCGGGCCTATGTGAGTGGCCTATGCGGAGCTGCGGGAAGTTCCAGGACTAGACGCGCACATTACATACTGCGGGCGAGTGGCCAGCTTTGATCATGTGACGGTCTAGACATATCTCATGATACAGTTTATGACCTTGTTGGTACTGTGGGTGTTAGTAGTCGGCTATGCCTTTGTACTTACCCCGTACGGTTTCTTTATTATGACACAGGTGGGACCTGGTGGTCATGTGTATTCCTTGGTGCTTTTATATCATAGACTGCCGGCAGTGAGGAAGGTATTCCACGGGCATGATTGATGTTGTGGGCGTGAGACCCATAGTTATATTTGAGTGATGACTTTGAGGGCGTGAGTCACGACGACATATTTGCTTATTTATTGTGAACTGTAGTTTGGTTATCATACATGTCTCCTGCTTTTTATAGACTACTATGATTTCATTTACAATATTTTTCAGTTTCACATACTTGGTACATGTTATGCTTGACCTCGCCCTTGAAGTGCGTTCATGCAGCGGTAGAGTACGCGATCGTTGATCCTCGCTCTTAGGAGTCCACGATTCGGCGTTTGGGAAGCTCAGTTTCTTGGAGGCTTATCGGTGGTATAGTCCACTGTCGTTGTAGGTGCTTACATTGGGGTATGGCGGGAACACTGTCCGTCATTGTTGTCATATCATTCTTAAGTGCGTAGTAATGTTGTGGCGAGTTGTAAAGGGATATGCTTGTTCTAGTTGTTATATATATATATCATGAGCAAATTTTCTCGAATGAACTATTTTTATTTCATGTCTTATTTTATATTCGTGATTACTACGATGTATGTCTACTTGGGTGTCGGGTAAGGCACGATCACGAAGCGCGGTTCGAATTCGTGGCGGTATTTGTCTTGGTGTTTACGTGGCGGTATGGCGGTTTGTTCGTAAGTATAGTAGTGAAGACTATCTTGGCGTTTGGTTGGAGACTTAGAAGGAACATTGGAACGAATGTTTCTAAGGAAGAATGTTATACCCCATAGTTCGGGGTATGTATGCGAGGGCGTGCGTGCGAGAGCACGCGAGAAAAATTGGAAAGGAAGAAAGAGGTGATTTTTCCACGGAAAGAGTTTAGGTTTTGTAAAGAAAAATGTTCGTTGATGGAATTGGATTCCCAGTTTGGAATATGGGCTTCTTAAATTATATTAGAATTTTGAGATTTTATTTTGGAAATGGTCACGTGGGGCCACGGGAGAAATTCTGATTTTGTAGGGCTTTGATTTTGAGATTTTGGCCATTATGGATTTTTTGGAAGATGATTTATTTTGGACAAATAGGAGGCGACACGTGTCACCCCACTAGGTGGCTTGGCGAATTATCTTTGTGCGCACCTTGGTTAGAGTCGTTTTTTTCGGCGAAGCGTTTTACATAACTTGCGAGAAAATTCCGGCTATGTCTTTCTTATTTTTGCGGATTTTTAGAGGCGAAATGTTTTGGACCAGCGAGAGGGCAACACTTGGCACCCTCTCGTTGGTGGACAAGAGGCGAGGAAGTAGGGCGATTGAAGGAGCAAGTTGATGGTAGATATTTGTGTAGATATTTGTGAGGTTTTAAGGAGTAGGGACTAGGGGCACTTGGGCACGTCTTGGCCCTACACTTATAACACTTGGCTAGATCTTGGCCATTGGTTGGCCTTTTCTTGGCCTATAAATACCTCACAGAAGACTTCTTCGTCGAAATAATTTCCTAAGTCTAAAATCCTCCCACTCTCTTGTAGTGTTCTCGTCCTCCCACTTGGTGAGGCCCATGGCGAGTACCTCCCCTGAGTGGGGTTGTAGAGGGTATACACCCCCTTGTGGTGTTGTCTCGTATAAATACCCCTCTTGGTAGAAATACTCTCAAAGTATTGTTGTTATACCAAATTACCTTAGCCGTATACCTTGTAGTATTCCAAAGATACCTCACATATGTAGAGCCGGAAATACTACTTAAATGTCCTTTTGTCTCAAGCCAAAACCACAAGGAAAATCTCCATAGTTGGATGGAGTATTAAGAAGAAGTTACGTAAAACTTCTAAGGGTTGTTTGGGCGGGTTGGAGCACCGGAGTAGGAGCTAAGCGTTGCTAAGGATCGGCAATCTATACTTGGATAATTATGGGCATATCGATGTAATTATCTTGTCCTATTGTGATTGGAAAATACATGTTGTAGGAGTATATTGTTGAAGTATACTATATATAGAAATGAACATAGTTTTGCGGCAATGTCTTTGGACTTAAGCACGAATCTAAAGAAGAAGCTGAGCGTAATTACGTGGGGTGTATTCTGTGAACTTGTGTAGTTTGTGGATAGGGAAGTCTTTGCCCGATTTTTAGTAGGATCTTGTATCTAGATTTATTCTACAGAGTAGTCTAGACTTTGATAGACTTGTATAACTGTATAGGTTGAATGTTCTGCGAGTAGCATGTGCTCTTGAGAAGGTGGACCGAGCTAAGCGGGTTATAAGCGTGGAAGCGATTTGCTAATAGTCGATAATCGTCGCGAGGTATGTGATTCTTCCTATCGCTTGAGCATGATATTTTAAAGAAGTATATATAGTGCGGTAGGCGTGCGTGTTAAGCGAGCGTGGTTGTGCGGCGATGTCTTTTGACTTAAGCACGAATGATAAGAACTTTGAAGTATTTCAAAAGTATTAAGAGCTTTTTGAAAGAAGAGTAACACTTGGTTTTGAAAACATAAGAGTTATACAAGCTTTATGGGAAGTTAGGTATAACGTCTTAAGAAAGATAAAATGAATGATTTATTGATTATAAAAGTTAAGAGACTTGATCTTAAAAGATAAGAGACTTGACTTAAATGAATTGATATGAATTTAGTGTGAAACCTCGTTAAGTGAGTAATGAGTACTTGGTTTTAAAAGGAATAATGTTTCTTGATTTGAATCGAATAAGTATCGAACAAACCACAATGGCGCTAATAAAGGAAATGTTTTGACTAATAAAGTATTATTAAAACGGTAGAAACTTCCATCTGCATAGAAGCTAAGATGAGACAAAATGATATTACATTTCCTAGATCATGGTTCTTTGTAATAAGATTGTTATGAACAAGAATAACCTACTTTACATAAGGTATATGTTTCTCAAATTGTTTTAAAGATTAAAACTATGAACTACGAAACCTTGCGAAAATGAGAAACTTGAGTAATTGAAATTAGGCAAACTTGAGCGTTTGAAAAAGAATGTTACTTGATTTTACAAAGAGAAGTGTTTTGATTTACTTGAATAATGTCGCTCTATTTTATACTACGGGTATTGTGTGACTTTTGTGAAAGTAATGTATCTTTTAAAGATGTATATGTATGAAGTACTTTGGGGATAAAAACCAATCTTGGTAATCATATAGTAGAAAGTACCTCGTGTGAATAACTTGATTGTGTTGGTTTGTGATAGCACTTGTAATACTTTCTTGTTGAGTTGATAAATAAACATGTTAGGATCTTCGTGTGTTAGTATCTTGTGATGTTTGTGTAAAGGGGTTTCCATGATTGTGCTTATGTTGTTTAAGCGATAAATTGTTATGTTGGTATTATATCACTCGCTTGATCCGGGGTTAAAGCGCCTCCGTGTAGGGTGAACTCGGTAGTCTGTGTGACTATGATTCGAGAATACCTGCATGCGGGTCTGAGGGCTATGCGAACTCTGAGTTCGGAGTTAGTGTGCGGCCTTTATGGTCATGCAGTGCATGTGGCCATCTGGTGCGAGTCGAGGCAGCTGCAGGAGTAGCTACCCTCGATGCGGGAATACCTCATGCGAGCCCGTGGAGTGGCTTATGCGGAGGCGTGGGAAGTTCGGGGCTGAAGCGCGCGTTAGATCTGGGCGAGTGGCGGCTTTGATCATGTGGCAGTGCAGACAAGTCTCGTAATCTGATTTATGACCTTGCTTATCTTGTGGGTTTTAGTAGTCGGCTATGCCTTCGTACTTACCGTGCGGTTTTATGATGACACGGTGGGACACAGTGTTCATGTGTATTCCTTGGTGCTTTCATATCATAGGCTGGCGGTGAGAAGGTATTCCACGGGCATGATTGATGTTGTGGGCGTGAGACCCGTTGTTATATTTGAGTGATGACTTGGAGGCGTGAGTCACGACTTGACATAAGCGGTATTTATTGTGAGCGTAGTTTGGTTATCATACATGTCTCTACTTTATATAGACTACTATGATTTCATTCTGATATTTTAAGTTTCACATACTTGGTACTGTTATGCGACCTCTTTCGTGAAATTGCGTTAAATCTGCGAGTAAAGGTACACCGATCGTTGATCCTTGCTCTTAGGAGTCCTGATTCGCGTTTGGGAAAGCTCAGTTTCTCGGAGGCTTATCTTGGTATAGTCCACTGTTGTTGTAGGTGCTACATTCGGGGTATGGCGAGCCTGTCCGTCGTTGTTGTCATATCATTCGTAGAAGTGCATGTAATCTTTGTTGTGGCGGGGTTTTAATGGGATATAGCTGTTCAAATTGTTATTTATATATCTGAAGGTAAGTTTTGGTTGCTTTGTCTTCTTATTTCAACATCTTATTGCATTGGCTTCGTGTTATTGTTTATGTTCTGATTTTCTCGATGTATGACTACTTGGGTGCGGGTAAGACACGATCCACGGGCCGGGCGAAGTCGTGACAAAAGTGGTATCGAGCGATTAATCCTCGGAAAGTGTCTGAGACCGTATCTAGTAGAGTCTTGATTATCGGTGTGTTGTGCGCCAATGTCGGAGGCTATAGGATATTTAGGATTGGTTTCCATTCTTCTCACTCTGAGATCGTGCTTAGGCGTGTTATAAGTTGGACCCCTCTAAAGTAATTCTTTCCACTTATCATTATGTCTTGCGTAAAGCGGCGAGGCCCGGAGGGCAAGCGTGGAGGCTGCGAGTAAGTGCGAGAGGGTTCTGAGGGCACGAGCCCAATCATTACCTAGGGTAGTGCTTCGCCGGGAGTTACTGCGGCGTCGCTAGCCCGTCGAGTTTAGCATGGCGGCGGTTCCTCTGCGGCCATGATATTTGAACCCAGATTCGCGGCCGAGCGATGAATTTAGATTGCAAGAAAGCGACCACTGTTACTAGCTATGGATTTGGCTACGGAGAGTATCCGATGTCTGCGAGTCTTGATGAATATCAGCGAGAGGGTTGTCTGAAGTAGTTCTTGATTAGGCTTGAGCATGGCACGTATGCGGGCTTATCGCGGCGAGCCAAAAGCGTAGAGATCGGCGGGTTAACGAGGGCGGCGAAGAGGCGAGCAGCAAAGGTCGCTTTAGTAACTTTGGCGAATCACCTCGCGTGATTGACAATGCACGTCTACGGTGCTGAGAGGTCCTCGCGGGGTTCGGGGCGTTCGGGGTGGCGGGAGTTGAGTGAGCTCGGGGCTTAGGTTCCGGTGTGCGGGCGTCATCGGGAATGTCGTCTTTTGTTGATACTTGTTGTACTGCGGCCGTCGGGGCAGTGTCGAAAGGTGTCTAGTAGGAGGATGCAAGTAGGAGGACTCGGCGCTTTAGGATCGGTGGGTAGTTCGTTACCTTCGCAGTTATCGCCTGCAGGCGAGTTTTATTAGAACGACTCAGGGGAGTGAAGCAGTAGAAAAAGGTATATCCTTAACCCTCTAGAGATCAGTATGTGTGATAAGACGAGTATATCATAAGTGCTATGTTCTGATAGCAGTGTGTTAATTGTGATTAGATATCATGGTTAGTTAGCAGAGTAAGATTTGGGGATAGAGGAAGTGTGAACCATAGAGCCTTATCGTAGAGACCTTAGAAGTAAGGTCGTCTCGGGTAAAGATGTATTGTTATGTTTGATCCTTATCGGAGTGCATAGTGCACGTGAGCCATGTTGTATAATAAGTCACGAGTAGTGTGAAATGAAGAGGGTAGTTGAGCTAAGAAGGCCATTTGGGTTTTTAAGTAGCGTGATTAGTGAGAGTTTTAGGATCGGGAGCTAGTGTTTTGCGTTCTTGGGTCGGGTTGAGGCCACGTTGCGGGTCAACCAGCGGCTTTGTATGGTGGTGGTCAGTTTGTGGTGGTCCGCCTTGTGATAGGAGTCATAAGGGTGTTAGGCCCGTGTTTAGTTAACCGTCACGAGTTCGTAGATCGTTGACGATGGTCGGGCGATGGGGGCAGCCCATCGTGTTCTTTGGTCAGGACCGTTTACTCGGCTGTGTTGGTAAATCAGAAAGGTTGTAAGGCTGCACGGGATGACTACTTTCACCTTATGGCAGACAGTGAAGCCCAGGTGGTGGCTATTTCGTTTTACGGAAGTTTTACGAGCGAGTTAGGAACTGGTGAGTCTCGATGGCCGCTCGTCCTCGGGCCAGTGTTTTAATTTCAGGGGTAGCCGTGAGGATTGTTGTCTCCTGTGGAGGGAGTGTTTAAGCTACCATTTCAGTGTTCGGATATCGCCTTATGAAGCCTTAGGGGCGAAAGTGTAAGTTGCCGGTCGATTGGTTCGATGTTGGCAAGGATTGGATAGTTGGTTTATACTTGTTCAAGAAATGTGGTAGGTTATGAGAAAGAGTTCGAAGTACAAGAAAGTGCGACACGTAAGGGAAGAAGCGAGCATGTATGGCGAGCATAGATGTGATCATTCCTTTTGTAAGAAGAAGGTGTGAAGGAAGTATATTTTAGACTTCGGGTAAGGGCTTTTGTGATGTTAGAGGTGTTTCCTCGTGGACTTGGGTGGAGGTATTTGTGCGGGTGTTTACATGGCACAGTATGGCGAGTTTGTTTAAGTAAGTATAGTAGTGAAGACTATCTTGGCGCCGCGTTTAGTTGGAGACTTAGAAGGAACATTCGGGACGAATGTTTCTAAGGAAGAATGTTATACCCGTAGTTCGGGGTATGTATGCGAGGGCGTGCGTGCGAGAGCACGAGAAAAATTGGAAAGGAAGAAGAGGTGATTTTCCACGGAAAGAGTTTAGGTTTTTGTAAAGAAAAATGTTCGTTGATGGGGAATTGGATTCCCAGTTTGGAATATGGGCTTCTTAAATTATATTAGAATTTTGAGATTTTATTTTGGAAATGGTCACGTGGGGCCCGGGAGAAATTCTGATTTTGTAGAAGCTTTGATTTTGAGATTTTGGCCATTATGGATTTTTAGGAAGATGATTTATTTTGGACAAATAGGAGGCGACACGTGTCACCACGGTGGCTTGGCGAGTTATCTTTGTGCATGGCCTTTGGTTAGAGTCGTTTTTGAAGCGTTTTATAACTTGCGAGGGAAAATTCCGGCTATGTCTTTTCTTATTTTTGCGGATTTTTAGAGGCGAAATGTTTTGGACCAGCGAGAGAGGCAACACGCACCTCGTTGGTGGACTTAAGGCGGCTTAGGGCGATTGAAGGGAGTTGATGGTAGATATTTGTGTAGATATTTGTGAGGTTTTAAGGAGTAGGGACTAGGGGGCACTTGGGCACATCTTGGCCTACACTTGCATAACACTTGGCTAGATCTTGGCCGTTGGTTGGCCTTTTCTTGGCTATAAATACCTCGCTTTGAAGACTTCATCGAAATAATTTCCTAAGTCTAAAATCCTCCCCCTCTCTTGTAGTGTTCTCGTCCCTCCCCCATGGTGAGGCCCGCTTGGCGAGAACCCCTCCCACTTGGCCGAGAGTACCCCATAGTGGGGTTGGCCGAGGGTATACCACTTGTGGTGTTGTCTCGTATAAATACCCACTCTTGGTAGAAATACTCTCAAAGTATTGTTGTTATACCCAAAATTACCTTAGTAGTATACCTTGTAGTATTCCAAAGATACCTCTATATGTAGAGCAGGAAATACTACTTAAATGTCCTTTTGTCTCAGCCAGAAACCACAAGGAAAATCTCCATAGTTGGTTGGAGTATTAAGAAGAAGTTCGTAGAACTTCTAAGGGTTGTTTAGATGGGTTGGAGCACCCGGAGTAGGAGCTAAGCGTTGCTAAGGATCGACATCTATACTTGGATAATTATGGGCATATCGATGTAATTATCTTGTCCCCCTATTGTGATTGGAAAATACATGTTGTAGGAGTATATAGTTGAAGTATACTATATATAGAACTGAACATAGTTTTGCGGCAATGTCTTTGGACTTAAGCCTGAATCTAAAGAGAGAAGCGAGTGTAATTCGTAGGATTGTATTCTGATGAACTTGTGTAGTTTGTGGATAGGGAAGTCTTGCCCGATTTTTAGTAGGATCTTGTATCTAGATTTATTCTCTAGGTAGTCTAGACTTTGATAGACTTGTATAACTGTATTGGTTGAATGTTCTGCAGTGGCATGTGCTCTTGAGAAGGTGGACCGGCTAGCGGGTTATGGCGTGGGCGATTTGCTAATAGTCGATGTCGTCGCGAGGTATGTGATTCTTCTATGCGGCAGGCATGATATTTTAAAAGAAGTATATATAGTCACGGTGAGCGTGCGGCGTGTTAAGCGAGCGTGGTTGTGCGGCGATGTCTTTTGACTTAAGCACGAATGATAAGAACTTTGAAGTATTTCAAAAGTATTAAAGCGTTTTTGAAAGAAGAGTAACACTTGGTTTGAAAACATAAGAGTTATACTAGCTTTTTGGGAAGTTAGGTATTACGTATTAAGAAAGATAAAATGAATGATTTATTGATTATAAAAGTTAAGAGACTTGATATTAAAAGATAAGAGACTTGACTTAAATGAATTGATATGAATTTAGTGTGAAACCTCGTTCGTGAGTAATGAGTACTTGGTTTTAAAAGGAATAATGTTTCTTGATTTGGAAATCGAGAATAAGTATCGAACAAACCACAATGGCGCTAATAAAGGAAATGTTTTGACTAATAAAGTATTATTAAAACCAGTAGAAACTTCCATCTGCATAGAAGCTAAGATGAGACAAAATGATATTACATTTCTAGATCATTCTTTGTAATAAGATTGTTATGAACAGAATAACCTACTACACATAAGGTATATGTTTCTCAAATTGTTTTAAAGTTAAAACTATGAACTACGAAACCTTGCGAAAATGAGAAACTTGAGTAATTGAAATTAGGCAAACTTGAGCGTTTGAAAAAGAATGTTACTTGATTTTACAAAGAAGTGTTTTGATTTACTTGAAAGATAATCGCTTTATTTTATACTACGGGTATTGTGTGACTTTTGTGAAAGTAACGTATCTTTTAAAGATGTATATGTATGAAGTACTTTGGGGATAAAAACCCGATCTTGGTAATCATATAGTAGAAAGTACCTCGTGTGAATAACTTGATTGTGTTGGTTTGTGATAGCCTTGTAATACTTCTTGTTGAGTTGATAAATAAACATGTTAGGATCTACGTGTGTTAGTATCTTGTGATGTTTGTGTAAAGGGGTTTCCACTTGATTGTGCTTATATTGTTTAAGCGATAAAGCTGTTATGTTGGTATTATATCACTCATGATCCGGGGTTAAAGGCGCCTCCGTGCGGGGTAGACTTCGAGGCGTAGTGCAATGTGACCTATGATTCGAGAATACCTGCATGCGGGTCACGAGGGCTATCGCGGGCTACGAGTTCGGGTTAGTGTGCGACCTTTATGGTCATGCGATTACATGTGGCATGCGGTGCGAGTCGGGGCTGCTAGGGAGTAGCTACCCTCGATGTGGGAATACCTCATGCGGGCCGTGAGTGGCTTATGCGGGGTGTGGGAAGTTCGGGCTGAGCGCGCGTTAGATCTGCGGGCGAGTGGCGGCTTTGATCATGTGGCCAGTCTAGACAAGTCTCGTGTCTGATTTATGACACTTGCTTGCTTGTAGGTTTTAGTAGTCGGCTATGCCTTTACTTACCGTGCGGTTTTATGATCACGGCTTTGGTATACGGTAGTTAGCCGTATTACTTGCCGTGCTTTAGAGTAGGACTTGGTGTTCATATGTACTCATTGGTGTTATTATATCATAGGCTGGCGGTGAGGAAGGTATTCCGGGCATGATTGATGTTGTGGCGTGAGACCCGTTGTTATATTTAGTGATGACTTGGAGGCGTGAGTCCACGACTTGACATCTTGCTATTTATTGTGAGCTGTAGTTTGGTTATCATCATGTCTCTGCTTTATATAGACTACTATGATTTCATTCTGATATTTTGATTCGCATACTTGGTACTGTTGTCTTGACCTCGCCCGAAGCTGCGTTCATCTGCGTGTAAAGGTACGCGATCGTTGATCCTTGCTCTTAGGGTCACGATTCGGCGTTTGGGAAAGCTCCGTTTCTCGGAGCTTATCTTGGTATAGTCCCTGTTGTTGTAGGTGCTTACATTCGAGGGTATGGCGAAGACCACTGTCCGTCGTTGTTATCATATCATTCGTAAGTGCATGAAATCTTTGTTGTAGGCGGGGTTGTAATGGGATATGCTTGTTCAAATTGTTATTTATATATCTTGAAGGTAACAGTTTTGGTTGCTTTGTCTTCTTATTTCATTGTCTTATTGCATTGGCTTCATGTTATTATTTTATGTTCGCTGATTTTCTCGATGTATGACTACTTGGGTGCCGGGTAAGGCACGATCCACGAACCGGGCAGATCGTGACACATATTACGTGCGGTATTTTGGGCTTAGCAAGTGGATTGACTGAAAAGGTATGTGGAGCTTTCTTATCTCTTGAGCATGAGTAGTTGTACCTATGTAGTACGGTAGACGTACAAGATTTGACATTCTTCATTTGTTTTAAGTATATGATACTTATTTCGTATAAAAGTATAAGTCCCTTGGATATAGGGAGGTGTGTTTGACTAGTGTAAAATGGTAATATCACAACTTTATGGGAAGTTGGTTGTATTGGTTTTATAAAAGGTTAACAAGGAAAGGTTTACTCCAAGTAAAATAAGTACGGATAAAGGATTTGAATTTGTGGAAGGCAAATTGTTTTTAAGGCAGTAATTGCCTAAGACTTTTAAAAGAGATGAAGTCACTCGATTTTAGAAGCCTATTGTATTTTTTAAAAGTTAAACGTAACTTGTTTTGAAAAGTTGTCGTGACTTGATACTACGGTTATTAGTATCTTGGGAGTTTTACAAAAATGAGTCATTTTCTTAAAAGGTTTAGGGAACGTGGTACTTGGGTTAAATTCTCGGATTTTCTTTTAAAACGACATTTAGTGCCTTAAGAAACTAAAATGAGAGGATGTACTAGAAATGATATTAAGAAGTTAGGAGATATTCTTAACTTGCTTATGTTATGATAAGCCGGTAGCGCTTATGTTATACATGATAGCCGGTTGTGCTAGGTGATATGTTCTTACGGGGTAGACCCCGGGTTATTCTTGTTGTTTCCTTTTGACATCACGGCCGATGGATGGTCGCGGGTATCGTTCATTAGGATGGTTCACTACTTATTCTTGTTATTTCCTTTGGACATCGACCGCGATGGATGGTCCGCGGGTATCGTCCGTTAGGATGGTTTACTACTTATTCCATGGATTTGCTACCCGTGATGCGAGTCGCGGCGATTGTACTCATGCGGGTCCACGGGATCCGTGCGGGTGAAATAGTCTCATGCGAGTCGCGTGCTTGTACTCGTGCGGGTCCACGGGATCCGTGCGGGTGAAATAGTCCCGTGCGGGTGAAATAGTCCCGTGCGAGCGGATGGCCTTATGTGGGTCCACGGGACCCGTGCGGGTGAAATAGTCCCGAGTAAGTTGCTTAATGATCTGCAGGCGAGAGACCTGTTTGATCATGAGCCTCCTATTTTTATGCATTAAAGTTTATACTTGTTACTCTCATTGTTAGTAAGGCCGCGATCTGATATAAATTGATTTTCGTATATGACTCGGCTTGTTTTAGATTTATGATATTATTACGATATTTTCGGTTTACATACTTGGTACGTATAGTGTCTTGACCACTTCCTCGAAGTGCGTTAAATCTGCGGTAAGGAAGCGGTGGTGGATCCTCGTTCTAGGTGTTACACCGTATTTTCCAGTATGTAGGTGAGGGCGTCGTGCGTTTGTGCAAGCCTAATTAGGTTAAGGATGAAATTGTGAACTTTCGCGGAAAAGATTCGAACCTTGTGAAGGAAATTTTACGTTTTAATATTTTAACCGATTATGGATTTTTACGAGAGATGAAATATTTTGGACCAATAGGAGGCGACATGTGTCACCCACTTAGGCCCGTGTTGGGCGATTTGTATGGCCAAGTGGACAAGGTCAAGTGGTCAAAGTCTTGGAAGATATTTTCTTTTGGTGAGTGGGAGTAGGTATTTGGGCCCGGTTTTGTGAGCCATGTGGATGGCCACGTGGCTCGTTGTTGTGGTGGACATATGTTCCAATGTTGTGGTGGACATATGTCCCGTTATTGTAGTGGACACTTGGTGGAAGACTCCACTCGCTGGCTATAATCTTCGCCTCCGTTTGTTTTAATCTAGACCATTGATGGTTACATAAATACCCACTCAAGTGCAGACTTTTCATCACTTGAACAATTTCCAAGTCTCAAATCCCTCTCCCTTTGAGAAGCTCTCGTCAAGCACCCCCTTCTAGTAGCTCTGTGAAACTTCCCCCTCTTGATGATTTTCGTCGACACCCTCCAAGCCAAACTTGGTCAAAAATTCCTAAACTCTTAAGTGTTCTTCCTTAGTGTATTAGGAAGATTATTAACCAAGGTTAAGAATAGATTTCACACCACTAGCCCTAAAGCCTCACCTTGGCCGAGAGTTGTGAGGACAAGAACCTTAGTGTTCTTCACTTGTTTAGGTTGGTTCTTAAGAGGAGTTGGTTAGGAGCGTATAAGGGTTGCTTGGAGTGGGTTGGGCGCCGGAGTAGGAGCTAAGCGTTGCTCGAGATCGACATTAAATCTTGGATAATTTTGGGCTTATCGAGGTAATTAATCTTGTCCTTCTATTGTAATTGGAAATTACATATAGTAGTTTAAATTGAGTATAAGATATGAAGGATATTAAAGAGAATTGAGCTGTAATTACATGGGGTGTATTGCGGTAGACTTGTGTAGTTTGTGGGTTGGGAAATCTTTGCCCAATTTTCGTAGAATAAAGAACCCTCTGCTTAGAATATTCTACAGAATAGTCTAGGCGTTGATAGGCGTGTTGACTATTATAGATTGATACTCTGTGCGACATATTCCATGGCGGTGGATTTGCAGGAGGTATGTGATTCTTCTATCCTCTTGAGCATGATATTTTTAAAATATATATGATGCGGTGAGCGTCGTGTGTTAACTGAACGTGGCTTTATTTCGATGTCTTTTGACTTGAGTTTTAAATAATAAGAATCTTGAAGTGTTTCAAAAGAATTATGAATCGTTTTTGAAAGACGAATAATACTTGGTTTTAAAAGCTTAAAAGTTATACTAGCTTTATGGGAAGTTAGGTATAACGACTTAAGAAAGATAAAAGGAACGGTTTACTTAATTGTTTATGAAAGCCTTGTATTGATTTCGGAAAGGGGAAATAAGTATCGAACAAACCACTGCAGCGCTAATAAGGGAAAATGTATCGACTAAGTAAGTATAATTAAAACCAGTAGAAACCTCCATCTGCATAGAAGCTAAGATAAGAAAAAATTATATTACATTTTCTAGATCATGGCTGCTTTAATAAGATTGTTATAAACAAGAATAACTAATCTGTTATACCCCGTATTTCAGTATGCGTGAGGAATACGTCTAGTTAGCCTTAAAGATTAGGCAAGTTGAAATTGTACCTGACTTCGATTAAAGAATCGTTTCGGCGAAAGCGTTTCCACGGCTTTCGTAGGAAAATTCGGCTATGTCATTTAGTATTTTTGCGGATTTTTAGAGAGGCGAAACATTTTGGACCAGCGGGAGGCGACACTTGGCACCCTCCGATTGGTGGACTTAGATCGTCCATGGGGCCAATTGGATGAAGTTTGCGCGTTTTGTGCCTTGCACAAATCAAGGAGTTGGTAGGATATTTGTGTTTAGTTAATCCTCACCCTACACTTGCCTTGCACTTGTCTTAATCTTGGCCGTTGGTTGGCCACCTCTTGACCTATAAATACCCCCAGAGATGAAGAGTTCTTCGTCACAAAGCTTTCAAGTCTAAAAAATCCTTCCTCTCCCTTTGTAAGCAATTAGTCCAACACCCCGCCGAGAAGCTTGGCGAGGCTACCCACCCCTAACTGGCGAAATCTACCCCCATAAGCGGTAGAAAAGTTACCTTCTAGTATTGTTATAATGCCCAAAATACCTAGCCCAAATCCACTTTGTACTTAGTAGAAGTTGTGAAGAACCTAAGGTTTCATGGAGCTATCGGGCGTCTGACTTAGGAGCTAAACCTTGCTCGGTGACTTTTATCTAGGATATTTTGGGCTTCAGGTAAATAAACTTACCCTTCTTTTATAATTAGAGAGTATATCTTGTAGAAGTATAAGAATAAGTATAAATACTTAGAAGAGTATTAAAGAATAGAATTGTTTATTATCACAGTAGAAGGGTTTAAAGAAGAATAATTGAAGCTGTACTCACATGGGAATTTGTTTTCCTGATGAACTCATATAGCTCAGGGTAGGGTTGTCTTTGCCCGACTTTCCGTAGGATTATGAACCCTCTGTTTAGAATGACCTTGAGTAGTCTAGACTTTGATAGATGTCTGTGACTATTATGGTGACTCTCTGCGCGACATATTCAACTTGGCGGTGGTTTTATTTGAGAAGGTATGTGATTCTTCCTAAGCATGATATTTTACAATATATAGCGGTGAGCGTACATGTGTGAACTGAATAATAACTATGGCAATGTCTTTGACTTAAGCTTTGAATAATACTTACGGCAATGCCTGAAGCTTAACTGAATAATAAGAAGCGAAAACATTTCAAAGAATCTTTGAATCATTTTTAACGGAAGATAAATATTTGGTTTTAAAACAAAAGCTTAAGAGTTATACTAGCTTTATGGGAAGTTAGGTATAACAACTTAAGAAAGATAAAAAGGCTGTTTACTTGTTTGATTATAAAAGCCTTGTATTGATTTACGTTAAGTGTAGTAAGATTGTTTGATAAGTAGACATGTTATGATGCTACGTGTTGGCGTCTTGTAATCTTTGTGTAAGAAGTCATTCTTTGCGTGCTTACGTTGCTAACAGTAAGTCCATTGTCTTGTTATTGTATCACCTACCCCTTATTTGTTATACGAGGCTTGCCGCTTGATGCTTGGTCTATCGGCTATGCGATCTGTGAGACTATGCGGGCGGCGGTATGCTCGAGTTGATCATTCAGGCGTTTAGCTTTGATGCGGGGACTCACATGCGATGCAGTTGAGACTATGCGGTCTTTTGAGGCTATGCGAGTGCGGGAGCCTAGGCGGATCTGGGGTTAGCTGCCCCGATGAGAAATATCTCATGCAGTGCATGTGGGACTATGCGGGTGCGGAAGTCGAGACTAGGCACGCGAGAATGATACTATGGGCGATTGGCCTTGCCCGATCATTCGCGGCCTAGAATAGACACATTCTGATTTTCCTATTCTTATTGTTGTTTGTGATGTGGCACTATGTGCAATTGAGCGATTGTATTTGTGAAAAGGTTTTAAATACTTTGATTTCATTTAAGTACTTTATAGTTTCACATACTTGGTACTGTTATCTTGACCTCGCCCGAGGCTGCGTTAAATCTGCGGTAAGAGGCAGCGGTGCTAGATCCACGTCCTTAGGATCTTTGCGTTGGTGTCGGGAGCTCCGTCTTCTAGGAGGCTCTGCTTTTAGGTATGATCTCACTGTATTGTAGATAGTTTTATGCTGATCGAGGTATGGCGGGGCCACTGTCCGCCATAGTTGTTACTTCCTTAGAAGTGCAGCGTACTATTATGCAGTTGGGATATAGCGCAAAACTTGAGTTATTTATATTATCTTAGAAAGACAAGCTTTTCATCGAGATAAAGCGTATGTCTTATTTTATAAAGCTGTTTCTGTCTTGTTTTATATTCATTGGTTACTCGATGTATGACTACTTGGGTGCCGGTAAGGCACGATCCACGGGCCGGGCAGTCGTGACAAAAGTGGTATCGAGCGATTAATCCTCGGAAAGTGTCTGAGGCCGTATCTAGTAAGTCTTGATTATCGGTGTGTTGTGCACCACGATGTCGAGAGGCTATAGGATATTTAGGATTGGTTTCCATTCTTCTCATTACGAGATCGTGCTTTAGAGGTGTGTTATAGGTTGGACCCCCTCAATGTATTCCTTTCTATGCTGATTATGCCTCGCGTAAGGCAACCGGGCCCGGAAGGGCAAGGCGGTGAGGCTGCTAGCGAGACACCAGTCCACGAGGCTCGAGGCCAGTCTATACGAGGCAGCGAGTTCTATGGCCTTGGCCCAGCCGAGACCACAGTACCAGCGCTCGCATCCCGCGGCTGGGGCGGAGGTTAGGAGTCTGAGAGATAGCCCGTCTTTTGGCTAAAGTTGTGGCCGTCTGAGAGAGGCTGGATCGGCGGTTCGGCTCGGCTCGGTCGCGCCGTAGTGCAGAGGCGAATAGTTTGAGACTACGGGATTTCCTTAGTTGTAGCCCGCGATTTTATGGGTGGCGGAGGATGATCGCGAGAGTTCATCCGTCATTTGCGAAGGATTATCACGGGTGATCGGGGCTTGAGGCGAGTCTGTGACATTCGGTTCGCATCGGCTGCGTGATACGCGATCGATTGGTTTGATTCATGGGAGCTTTCGGGAGAGCATGCACCTCGGCGGTATGGGATGAGTTTTGAGGCTTTTCTCACGCACTTCTTGCCTCGCGGATGAGGAGGGCACGGTGATAGATTCTTATTCTTTGAGACGGGGAGGGCCTTGGTGAGGAGTACAATGTCGAGTTTGATTCTTTGGCTCGATATGTCCACTGCAGTAGCGAATATGGAGGGCCGGGTGCATCGCTATGTCCTGGGCTCGATGATTACATGGCGAGTCTTGTGCGGGTGTGTCCGCTTGACGAGCATGGACATTACCGGATGCGAGCTCGTGCGCTAGGATCACGAGGCGTAGAGGCCGCCGGGTAAGCGATATCGGCGGCGAGAAGAAGGCGAAGGCGGCGGTTCTTTTGGTGGTTCGAGCGGCGGCATCGGAAGTCGGTGCACCACGGCCGTATGACGCTCCTACATCTTGATGCAGCCCGAGCGATCGGGGCGGTCGGGGCGGGACTTCAGTTTCGAGTAGCGAGGTGCTAACGTTGAAGTCTGCGATGTGCGTTGTGGTAGATACCGATACGGAGGCGTACTCGGGAGCTTGCTACGTGTGGCGGTCATTTCGCGAGTTTGTCAAACGGCGCGGCAGTGGTAGGGCCCGATCTACGAGTGCATTGCGACTTCGTCCCAAGCGATTACTCGCCGGGAGAGAAGGTACTCGTGGACCAGCGGTCGCGCGGTCGTGGCTCGGGTCGATTCTAGCGGTCCTCGAGAACGCATTTATGCTTTAATCGGTAAGCGAGGATCGGAGGCCTCGCTGATGTAAATCACGGTACCTTATCGGTTCTAGGTTTGATGTGTATGCTTTGATAGATCGGGTTCTACTGTCATATATATCTCCCCTTGTTGCTAGTAGGATAGGGATAGAGCACGTGTCCATGGACCACTTTCGAGGTAGCTACGCGATGGGTGATTCGGTGGTAGCTCGGCGGGTATATAGAGCTTGTCTGTGACCGTTCTGATCGTCGGACCCTGGCGGAAACTTGATAAGTGGAGATGATTGACCGGCGTGATTATGGGGATGGATTGGCTGGCTTCTTGCTCGCCAATGTAGGCTGAGAGAAAGTAATGCAGTTCGATTTCTGAGGGCCGGTTGTCGAGTGGGAGAACGCGGTATCGTAGAGAGGTAGGTTTATTTCCTACCTCGAGGCTAGGAAGATAGTGCGAGAAGGGTATATCTACCATCTCGTTCGGGTGTTTGATCTGAAGGCTGCGGTACCAGATTTTGATCGATTCGATGGTCGTGAGTTCCCAGGCGTGTTTCGGATGACCTCGGGTATCCCTCACGAGAGGAGATCGAGTTTTGTATAGATGTATTGCGGACACTGGCTTTATTTCCGTTCGCCATCTGAGAATGGCACTGCCGAGTTGAGAGAGTTGAAGGACCGGCTTAGGGATTTCTTTGGAGAAGGGTTTTATCGGACCTAGTGTTTCTCACAGAAGCGCGGTATTGTTCGTGAAGAAAAGAAGGGCGGGGCCAGCTGCGCATGTGTGTTGACTACTGACGGTGAACAAGGTGACCATTAAACGAGATACCCCCTTCCGAGATTGATGATTTGTTCGACCGATTGCGAGCGCGAGGTGTTTCTCGAGATTGATCTACGGTCGGGCTATCATCAGTGCAGTCGAGAGGTGGATGTCGAAGGCGCATTCGGACGTGCGGGCATTATGAGTTGAGTCATGTCTTTTGGGTTGACGATGCTCGTGTATTCATGGATTTGATGAGCGAGTGTTCAAACCATTTTGAACACGTTTGTGATAGTGTTCATTGATGATATCTTGGTTTATTCGCTCGAGGCGAGGCATGCGGAGCATTTGAGGCTATCTTGTGATTCTCGAGACCAGCGATTATGCGCCAAGTTTTCCAAATGTGAGTTTTGGTTAACCGATGGCGTTTCTTGGGCATATTAGCCGGGTGATGGCGTTCAGTGAATCTGGCGAATCGAAGCGATCGGGACTTGGCCTAGACCTACTACTCAGCCAGAGGTTCGCGATTTTACAGGCCTTGCGAGTTATTATCGGTTCGTGGAGAAGTTTGCTTATCTACGCACCGTTGACTAGGTGACTCGGAAAGCGGCCAAGTTTGATGGTGATGCTTGTGGCGGGGTTTCGATTCTTTGAAAGAGGCGGCCGCCCGTTCTTACTCTTCGGAGGTCGGATGGTTATATGCGTGTATTGTGATCGTCGGGCGCCGGGTTGGGATGTGTGTTGATGCGGCATGGCGAGTTATAGCATATGCGTCCGACGGTGAAGAAACACGAGAGAACTACCCGCGTGATTTAGAGTTGGCGGTATGATTCACGCTTTGAAGATGCGGAGGCACTATTTGTATGGGGTTCACGTGGATATTTATCTGAGACCACGAGAGCCTCGGTATATCTTGACGGAGGAGGTGAACTTCACGGCGAGGCGGTGGTTAGAGTTGCTTAAGGATTACGATGTTGATATCTGTACCACGAGGAAGGCGATGTTGTGGCGGATGCTCTTGAGTCGTAGAGTCGATGGGAGCCTATCGGATGTGCTAGAGAGGAGGGACATGGTTAGTGATTTGCATCGGTTAGCGAACCTTGGTGTCCGTTTGATTGATTACGATAGCGGTGGGGTTAGAGTTCGTGAGGTTGCCGAGTCTTCCATCGTCGAGAGGTGAAGAGCAGCGATTCGAGATCGACTTTGATTCGATATCGTGATCTGACTCTTACGTGAGGGCAAGGGTCGCTTTTGAGGTAGCACGATGGGGTGCTAAGGTTTGAGAGCGAGTTGTGTGTTCGGATGTTTGAGGACTTGTGAGTTCTTGGGGAAGCACCGGTAGCGCGTTACTCTATCCATCGAAGTCGACCAAGATGTACCACGACGCTTAGATCGTGTATTGGTGGGATGGCTTGAAGAGGGCGTTGCGAGTTAAAGCTCGGTGCGTGTTGTCGGCGGTGAAGGTAGAGCACGAGGCACAGTGGTTTGTTGCGGCGATAGAGATCCGACACGGAAGTGGGAGGTAATCAACATGGACTTCATCACGGGATTACCTCGCTTTCGGAGGAGACATGATTCTATTTGGGTTATAAATCGGCGGTGTGAAATCAGCCACTTTCTTCCGTCGGACGACTTTTTGGTGAGATTATGCGGACTTTACATCAGAGATCGTCGGTGCGTGAGTCCTATTTCGATCATATCGCGGAGGAGCCGGTTCTGGCTAACTTACGGAGGTCTTTCGAAGAGGTTTAGGGGCCTTGGTGAGCACATCTGCATTTCATCCACAGACAGACGGACGGCGAGCGCCTTATCGGACTCTTGAGGATATCTGCGAGCTTTGTGTTATTGACCGATGGTAGTTGGGAGGATCATTTGCCTCTAGTTGAGTTTGCGTATAATAATAGCTACCACTCCGGTTCGGATGGCGCCTTATGAGGCCTTGTATGGGAGGAAGTGCGGTCGCCTATAGGTTGGTTCGATGTGGCGAGAGTGCGGCTAGTGGGACGATTTGGTGCAGCGAGCGATGGATAAGGTGAAGCTTATCAGAGGCGGCTGGCGACTGAGTCGGCAAGTCGTATCACGAGATCATCGTCGTCGGCATCTTGAGTTCGAGTTCATGATTGGGTTTTCCTAAAGGTGTCACCCATGAAGGGTGTGATGAGATTCGGGAAGAAGGAAACTTCGGCCCAAGTACATTGGGCGTTTAGTTGTCGCGAGGTAGGCAAGGTTGCCTACGAGTTGAATCTGCCGTCCGTCTGGAAGCGGTGCATCCGATTTTCACGTATCTATCTTTGAGAAGATGTATCGGGGATCCATCTAGGGTACACCGATTGGCGATGTCAGTGGCCAGGGGTTATCGTATGAGGAGATTCCATGCGCGATAGTCGATCGTCGGAGTTAGGCGTCTGCGGACGAAGGGCGTGGCCGTCAAAGTCTTGTGGCGGAGCGAGCTCGAGGAGGAGATGGCGTGGGAAGCGAGGAAGACATGAGGCGAAGTATCCTCGCTATTCCCCACCTCGGGTAATTCACTTTCTACTTGTAAATTTCCATTATCATTTATGCCTAAGTGTTTTTGTGGCCATGTGTGGCACACAAGCTATTTAAGCTTCCCGATAAGCGTCTTGAGAAGGAACATTGGGACGAATGTTTCTAAGGAGGAGAATGTTATACCCGTATTTCAGTATATGCGTGAGGAATACGTCAAAAGTTAGCAAAGATTAGGCCAAGTTCGAAATTGTACTGACTCGATTAAAGAATCGTTTCGCGAAAGCGTTTCCACGACTTTCGTAGGAAAATTCCGGCTATGTCATTTAGTATTTTTGCGGATTTTTCAGAGAGGCGAAACATTTTGGACCAGCGGGAGGCGACACTTGGCACCCTCGATTGGTGGACTTGAATCGTCCGTGGGGCGAATTGGATGAAGTTTGTACGTTTTGTGCCTTGCACAAAATCAAGGAGTTGGTAGGATATTTGTGTTTAGTTAATCCTCACCTACACTTGCCTTGCACTTGTCTTAATCTTGGCCATTGGTTGGCCACCTCTTGACCTATAAATACCCTTAGAGATGAAGAGTTCTTCGTCCAAAAGCTTTCAAGTCTAAAATCCTTCCCTCTCCGCTTTGTAAGCAATTCGTCAACACCCCCGCCGAGAAGCTTGGCGAGGCTACCCACACTGCCTGGCAAATCTACCCCACTCCAGTAGAAAAGTTACCTTAGTATTGTTATAATGCCCAAAATACCTAGCCCAAATCCCTTTGTACTTAGTAGAAGTTGTGAAGAACTTCTAAGGTTTCCTTGGAGCTATCGGAGCGTACAACTTAGGAGCTAAACCTTGCTCGGTGCGACTTTTATCTAGGATATTTTGGGCTTCAGGTAAATAAACTTACCCTTCTTTTATAATTAGAGAGTATATCTTTGTAGAAGTATAAGAATAAGTATAAATACTTAGAAGAGTATTAAAGAATAGAATTGAATTTATTATCACGATGAAGGGTTTAAAGAAGAATAATTGAGCTGTACTCACATAGAATTTGTTTTCCTGATGAACTCATATAGCTCATGGGTAGGGTTGTCTTTGCCCGACTTTCCGTAGGATTATGAACCCTCTGTTTAGAATGACCTTGAGTAGTCTAGACTTTGATAGATGTCTGTGACTATTATGGTGACTCTCTGTGCGACATATTCAACTTGGCGGTGGTTTTATTTGAGAAGGTATGTGATTCTTCCTAAGCATGATATTTTACAATATATAGTGCGGTGAGCGTACATGTGTGAACTGAATAATAACTATGGCAATGTCTTTGACTTAAGCTGAATAATACTTACAGCAATGCCTACGGCAAGCTTTGAATAATAAGAAGCGAAAACATTTCAAAGAATCTTGAATCATTTTTAACGAAGATAAATATTTGGTTTTAAAACAAAAGCTTAAGAGTTATACTAGCTTTATGGGAAGTTAGGTATAACAACTTAAGAAAGATAAAAGGCTGTTTACTTGTTTGATTATAAAAGCCTTGTATTGATTTATGTTAAGTGTAGTAAGATTGTTTGATAAGTAGACGTGTTATGATGCTACTGTGTTGGCGTCTTGTAATCTTTGTGTAAGGGGTCATTCTTCTTTGCTTACGTTGCTAGCAGGTAAGTCCATTATCTTGTTATTGTATCACCTACCCCATGTTATTATACGAGGGCTTGCCCATGATGCGGTCTATCGGCTGTATGCGATCTGTGAGACTATGCGGGCAGCGGTATGCTCGAGTTGATCATTCGGCGTTTGCTGATCACGGAGACTCCTATGCGGTCTGTTGAGACTATCACGGTCTTTTGAGGCTATGCGGGCTGCGGGAGCCTAGGCGGATCTGGGGTTAGCTGCCCCGATCGAGAAATATCTCATGCAGTGCATGTGGGACTATGCGAGCTGCGGAAGTCGAGGACTAGGCACGAGAATGATACTATGGGCGATTGGCCTTGCCCGATCATTCGCGGCCTAGAATAGACACATTCTGATTTTCCTATTCTTGTTGTTGTTTGTGATGTGCACTATGTGCAATTGAAGCGGTGTATTTGTGAAAAGGTTTTAAATACTTTGATTTCATTTAAGTACTTTATAGTTTCACATACTTGGTACTGTTATCTTGACCTCCTTGAGGGCTGCGTTAAATGCGCGGTAAGGGCAGCAGTGCTAGATCCACGTCCTTAGGATCTTTGCGTTGGTGTCGGGAGCTCCATCTTATAGGAGGCTCTACTTTTAGGTATGATCTCCTGTATTGTAGATAGTTTTATGCTGATCGAGGTATGGCGGGGCCCTGTCCGCCATAGTTGTTACTTCCTTAGAAGTGCAGTAGTACTATTATGCAGTTGGGATGTAGCGCAAAACTTGAGTTATTTATATTATGCTTGAAAGGCAAGCTTTTCATCGAATAAAGCGTGTCTTATTTTATAAACTGTTTCCTGTCTTGTTTTATATTCCGCTGGTTACTCTGATGTATGACTACTTGGGTGCCCCGGTAAGGCACCAGTCACGGGCCCCGGAACGGGTCGTGACATAATCACACATAAGGCATATGTTACTCAATTGTTTTAAAAAGAGATTACGTTAATTGATTAAGACTATGAACTATGAAATCTTTCGGAAATAAAAGACTTGAGTATATTTTAATTAGGCAACTTGAACTTTTGGAAAAGAATGTAGTTACTTGATTTTAAAAAGGAAAGTGTTTTTGATTTAAAAGGAAAGCATGGTATTATCTTAATTTGTCTTAAAAGAGAGTTTAAATGTTATGGCGATTTGATCTGAGTCCATGAGATGGGCCAGGAATGTATTTCATACGATCAGACACCGAGTCCATGAGATGGGCCAGGAATGTATTCCATACGATCCGGCAGAGTCCATGAGATGGGCCAGGAATGTGACCATGCGATTCCACCTCGAGTCCCGTAGGATGGTGAGACATGTTATACGTATCACACGATTTATACCTAGGCTGCGCGGTGAGGAAGGAGTTCTAGGCGTGAGGATGACTTTGAGGCGTGAGTCACGACTTGACATATTTGCTTTTATGTTGTGAAGCGTAGTTTGGTTATCATACATGTCTTACATTTTTATATGCATCATGATTTCATTTGATATTTTTGATTTCACATACTTGGTACTGTTGTCTTGACCTCCTTCGGGGATGCGTTCATCATGCCGAGTTGAGAGTACATCTGTTGTGGATCCTCGCTCATAGGATCCTGATTCAGCGTTTTGGGAAGCCCCGTTTCTCGGAGGCTTATCTTTGGTATGATCCACGAGATTGTAGGTTCTTGTACATTCGGGTATGGCGGGGCCTGTCCGTCATAGTTGTTATAAAATTCTTAGAAGTCTGTAATCTTGTTGTGGCGGGTTTGTAAGGATTTAAGCTATTCGATTTGTTATATATACATGAAGGTGGACCGTTTTGGTTGCTTTGTTTCTTATGTTATATCTTGTTTCTGTTAAGTTTTATATTCCATTGGTTACTCGATGTATGTCTACTTGGGTGCGGGTAAGGCACGATCACGGGCAGGTTGAAGTCGTGACAAAAGTGGTATCGAGCGATTAATCCTCGGAAAGTGTCTACGACCGTATCTAGTAGAGTCTTGATTATCGGTGTGTTGTGCACACCAATGTCGGAGGCTATAGGATATTTAGGATTGGTTTCCATTCTTCTCATTCTGAGATCATGCCTTAGATCTGTGTTATAAGTTGGACTCCCTCTGACGTATTCTTATGTGCCAGTCATGCCTTAGATCTGTGTTATGAGTTGGACTCCCTCTGACGTATTCATGTGCCAGTCATGCCTCGCGCAAGGCAATCGGGGCCCGGGAGGGCAAAGCGGCGAAGGCTGCGAGTAGAGTAAGCGGTCTCTGCGAGGCCATGCACGAGGCGTCGGACCAGCGGCGAGCAGAGGAGATGGGTTACAAGGAGATGGCGATTATTGGCGGGGATAGTGGCAACGAGGATAGGATGGATCACGGCAATTCCGATGCAGTGGTACCGTAGTTCACGAGATCGGATAGTTTGAGGCTGCGGGACTTTACGAGTTGCGGCCCAGTATTATGGGTCGAGGCAGAGGATGATCGCGAGTTCATCAAACGATTCTGACGGATCGTGAAGTGATCGAGGCTTGGAGACCGAGTAAGTGGTCTTAGGTTCGCATCGGTGCGTGATCTGCGATCGTGGTTTGATTCGTGGGAGCTATCCGGGAGCATGCGCCTCCGGCTATTTGGGGCGAGTTCTGGAGGCATTTCTCGGCCACTTCTTACCTCGCGAGATGAGGAGGGCGCGGGCGACAAATTTACGATCTTTGAGGCAGAGGCGTGCGGTTCGGGAATACAGCGTGGAGTTCGACTCGTTGGCTCGGTATGTCCCTGCGTTAGTAGGCGATATGGAGGGCGAGTGCACCGCTCGTCACGGGCTCGATGACTACTTGGCGAGCTTGTTGGTGTAGCTCTTGATGGGCATGGACATTGCCAGCATGCGAGCTTATGCACTTGGATGTGAGGCGGAGAAGTCGGCGGAATGGCCAGAGATCGTGAAGAGGGCGAGCAGCGAGGTCGCTTTGGTAACTTTCGGCGGACCGCCTCGTGCGAGCTAGTTATGCACCTCGCCCGATGCAGTGGTCCTCCGCGATCTTGGGGCGTTCGGGTATTCGGGGCTGAGTCGAGCTCGGGGCTTAGTTTCTGAGATATACATGGGTTCTAGCGGCGGGATGCATGTCCCCCTCGGTGTGCGCGATGTGGCGGCGTCGTCGGGAATGTCGTCTTTCGCGGTGCTTGTTTCACTGCGGCCGTCGAGGCCATGTGACGAAGGCGTACTTATAGGAGAGTGCAGGCAAAATGATGCACCTCAAGGGTGATGGCGGGTTAATCGCCTTCTATAGCTATGCGCCCGACATGGCAGGATTATGATTAGAGCGACGAAGGGAAAGTGAGGCAGTTAATACAGGTATATTCTTACCCCTCTAGAGCTTAGTATGCTTGATATGATGATCTTGATTAAGTGTTATGTTCAGATAGCATTGTGTTAATTGTGTTTAGAAGACAAGGTTAGTTAAAAGGGTAAGATTGGGACGAAATTGTGAGCCTTAGAGTTTTATCGTGGATACCTTAGAGGCGAGGCCATCTTGAGTAAAGATTTATTTTTATGTTTGACCCTTATCGAGTGCATAGTATCGTGAGATATATTTGTGTGATAAGTCACGAGTAGTGTGAAATGAAAGAGGGTAGTTGAGCTAAGAAAACCACTAGGTTTTGTGACTTGATGGTGAGATTGTTCGGATCGGAAACAAAAGCTTAGCGCGATAAATGGATCGGGTTGAGGCCAGTTGTGGAGTCAACCCGCGGCCGGTTGAAGTAAGGAAAAATTGTCGTGGTCCCGCTTTGTGATGGGGTCACGAGGGTGTTAGGCCCAAGTTTAGCAAACCACCGTATGAGTTCGTGGATGCGTTCGACCAGTAGTCGGGCCGATGAGGTCAACCCATCTTGTCTTTCGATCGGGAATTTGTTTACTGGAGGTTATACGAGATGTTGTTTATCGGGAGGTTGTAAGGTTGCAGGGTTCCTACTTTTATTTTATGACGGTGGAGCCAGTTTATGGCTATTTCTTTTAGAAGGTTTTACAGCGGGGTTAGGAACTCGGTGAGTCTCGATGTGCATTCACCCTCGGGCCGGTGTTTTTGATTTCAGGGGTAGCTGTAAGGATTATTCGCCTCTTGATTGAGTATTATAATAGCTACCATTTCAGTATTCGGATGTCGCCTTATGAAGCCGGGTATGGGCGTAAGGGTAGGTTGCCACTCTATTGGTTCGATGTTGGCAAGGTTCAGATAGTTGGTTCATACTTGATTCAGCAGGATGAGGATAGGGTGAAGCTTATCCAGGAGAGGTTATTGGCAGCTCAGAGTCATCAGAAGTCGTGCGGATAATCGGCGTCGACACTTGGAGTTCAGGTTGACGGTGGGTTTTCTTGAAGGTACCACCCCGGAAGGGCGTGACGAGATTTGGAGAGCAGGGGAAACTTAGCCCGAGGTACTTTGAGCGTTTTCAGATCATTTGGAGAAAAGGCCAGGTCGCCTATAAGTTAGCATTGTCGTCCGACGTAGGAGGCACTACGTCCGGTCTTTCATGTTGCTATGTTCGGAAAAGTATCGGGGAACCGTCCAGAATATTCCCAGTTTATGATAACCAAGTTGGAGATAGTGACCCTGAGATTTTGGAAACTGAAGCAATAACAGAAATGTGGTAAGTTTATTAGGAAGAGTTCGAGTGTTCGAGGAGGGTACGATGAGTAAGGGAAGAAGTGAACTTGTGTTAGGAGAATAGAAGTGATCATTTCTTTTGTGAAGTAAAGGTGCGAAGGGAGTATCTTTTAGACCTTGGGTAGGAGCTTTTGTGATGATAGAGGTGATTCCTCGTGGACTTGGAGTTAAGTATTTGCGCGTGTGTTATATTATGGCCAGGTGTGGCATAATTGGTTCCGTAAGTATAACAGTGAAGACTTTACCAGTGCTTGTGTGATAAGAGATGAAATATTTTGGACCCGATAGGAGGCGACATGTGTCACCCCCTTAGGCCCATGTTGGGCGATTTGTATGGCCCAGTGGACAAGGTCAGTGGTCAAAGTCTTGGAAGATATTTTCTTTTGGTGAGTGGGAGTAGGTATTTGGGCGGTTTTTGTGAGCCATGTGGATGGCCACATGGCTCGTGTTGTGGTGGACATATGTTCCAATGTTGTGGTGGACATATGTCCCATTATTAATGGTGGACACTTGGTGGAAGACTCCACTCACACAAGCTACTTAATCTTCACCTCCATTTGTTTTAATCTAGACCATTGATGGTTCTATAAATACCCCTCAAGTGCAAGACTTCTTCATCACTTGAACAATTTCCAAGTCTCAAAATCCTTCTCCCCTTTGAAGCTCGTCAAACACCCCCTTCCTAGTAGCTCTCGAAACTTCTGTTATACCGTATTTCAGTATATGCGTGAGGCGTGCGTCAAAGTTTAAGCCTTAAGTAGGCAAAGGACGAAATTTGTTCACAATTAGCGAAAAGAATTGTTTTTTCCGGCGAAGCGTTTTCGGACTTTGCGAAGGAAAGTTGCGGTTGCAACATTTATTATTTTGCGGATTTTCCGAGAGATAAAATATTTTGGACCAACGAGAGGCGACACTTGTCACCTCAGTGGGCGGGATGGTGGGAAAGATGGCACGTTTTTGGCCTAAAGCTTTGGTCGAGGTTAGGTAGGATATTTTGTGATATTTGTGTGGTAGATAGATAAGGTGGGACCCACACACACTTGTCAAATCTCCACCCTCCACATGCCCTCCACTTGCCTTAATCTTGGCCATTAGTTTCCCTATAAATACCCTCGAGTGCAAGACTTATTCTTCATCCTCACTTGATAAATTCAAGGCAAAAATCCTCTCCCCCAGTGTAGTTTTCGTCCAAAGTCCTCCCCTTTGAGAGGCCTCGGAACCCCCCTTTCCTTGAGTTGATCTCGTGAAATACCCCTCCCTTGGTAGAAAAGTATTCTCAAGTGTTGTTACTATACCTTGGCCCAAATACCTTGTAGAATTCCCAAAGTTACCTCATACTAAAAGCCGGAAAATACTACTATACTTCCTTTAGTCACTAAACTTGAAACCACGGGAAAAATCTTCATAGTAGGTTGAAGTATTAAGTAGAAGTTGTGTAGAACTTCTAAGGGTTTTTGGAGCGTATTGGAGCGTACAGAATAGGAGCTAAATCTTGCTCAGGATCGACATTTTAACTTGGATAATTTTGGGCTTATCGAGGTAAATACTCTTACCCTTCTATTGTAATTGGAAATTACATACTGTAGTAGTATAGAATTGAGTATAAGACGTATATAAGGATGGTATAAAAGAGAAGCTGCTGTGCTTACATAGGAATTTGTATTCTGATGAGACTTGTGTAGTTTGTGGTAGGAAGTCTTGCCCAATTTTCCATAGAATAAGGAATCTTGTATCTAGAATCATTCTACAGAGTAGTCTAGATGTTGATAGACTTATATGATCGTTATAGGTTGAAGTACTGCAAGTAGCGTATTCTACTCGAAGGGTGGAAAAGGCTAGCAGGATTACAGTACTTTGGAGCTATTTGCTAATTGTCGATGTCGTCGCGAGGTATATGATTCTTCCTATCCTCTTGAGCATGATATTTTAAAAGAATATATATAGTGCGGTAGGCGTCGTGTGTTAAGCGAGCGTGGTTTTACTTGATGTCTTTTGACTTGAGTTTTAAATAATAAAGAATCTTGAAGTATTTCAAAAGAATTAAGAATCGTTTTTGAAAGAAGAGTAATACTTGGTTTTGAAAGCTTAAGAGTTATACTAGCTTTATGGGAAGTTAGGTATAACGTCTTAAGAGATAAAAAGAATGGTTTATTGATCTTAAAGATAAGAGACTTGACTTAATTGAATTGATATGAATTTTATTAAAAGTATGAAACCTCGTTCGTGAGTAATGAGTATTTGGTCTTTAAAGAATAATGTTTCTTGATTTGGAAATGAGAATAAGTATCGAGCAGACCAACTGCAGCGTTAATAAAGGAAAATGTATTGACAATTAAGTAATTATATTAAAACTAGTAGAAACCTCCATCTGCATGAAGCTAAGATAAGACAAGATTGTATTACATTTCCTAGATCATGTTGCTTTAATAAGATTGTTATAAACAAGATTAACCTACTCACAATTAAGGCATATGTTACTCAAATTGTTTTAAAGAGAATTATGTTATTAAGTGATTAAGACTATGAACTACGAAACCTTTGAAAATAAGAGGCGTGAATATTTGAAATTAGGCAAACTTGAACTTTGGAAAGAATGTTGTAACTTGACTTTAAAAGGAGAAGTGTTTTGGTCTAAAAAGAAGGCATGGTATTGTCTTAATTTGGTTTAAAAGGAAAGTATGGAAGTGTGTTGGTTTACTTAAAAATGTTAGTCCTTATTTTAATACTACGGGTATCGGGTGACCTTTGTAAAAAAATGGATCCTTTAAATAGAATTTAATGTCGTAGTACTTTGGGGTTAAAACGGACTTTGGCATAAAATGAAAGTACCTTGAG
This sequence comes from Przewalskia tangutica, assembly GCA_029844215.1. Taxonomy (NCBI): domain Eukaryota; kingdom Viridiplantae; phylum Streptophyta; class Magnoliopsida; order Solanales; family Solanaceae; genus Przewalskia; species Przewalskia tangutica. Next base: position 122,476 of record JAQGDG010000137.1, read on the forward strand.
TTGTGTGTAACTTGCCTATGTTTGCGTGTGATAGCCTTGTCGTGCTAGTATTGTATTGCTATACCGCGTCTCGATGGAGGGCGGCTGATTTGTTATGATCTTACTTGGGCCTTGCAAGCGGTGACGGAAGATTCCACGGGTATGCTTCTGTTGATAGTGTTATTCCATGTACTAGCTCTCCATGAGGTTATACTGATTCGGCTTTGGTATCTGGTAGTTGGCTCTCGTACTTGCCCCGAAGGCGTGGCTGATTCGGCTTTGGTATCTGGTAGTTAGCCTTCGGACTTGCCCCGTTCAGTTTAGTGGCGAAGTTTCGTAATCTGACCTTGGTATCAGTAGTTAGCCCTCGTACTTTCCCGGTCGACTCTTGACACGGCTTTGGTATCTGGTAGTTGGCTTTCGTACTTGCCCCGTATCAGCTTCGTGGTTTGGTTGTATAGTATTGTTAGTACGGCTTTGGTATCTGGTATTGGCTTTCGTACTTGCCCCGGTCAGTTGATGATGCGACTTTGGTATCTGGTAGTTAGCCTTCGTACTTGCCCCGTACGGTTTTATGACACAGGTGGGACCTGGTGTTCATGTGTACTCCTTGGTGCTAGTATATCATAGACTGCCGGCAGTGAGGAAGGTATTCCACGGGCATGATTGATGTTGTGGGCGTGAGACCCATAGTTATATTTGAGTGATGACTTTGAGGGCGTGAGTCCCTGACTTGACATGACTGCTTATTTATTGTGGACTGTAGTTTGGTTATCATACATGTCTCGCTTTATATAGACTACTATGATTTCATTCTGATATTTTGATTTCACATACTTGGTACTGTTATGCGACCTCGCCCGAGCTGCGTTCATCTGCGGTAAGTACACGATTGTTGATCCTCGTTTATAGGATCGCGATTCGAGCGTTTGGGAAGCTCCGTTTCTCGGAGGCTTATCTTTTAGTATAGTCCTGTCACTTGTAGGTACTTGTACATTCATTCGTGGGTATGGCGGGGCCACGACCGTCATGTTGTATAAAAATTCTTAGAGGTTTGTAATCTTTGTTGTGGGCCGGGGTTTGTAAGGATATGCTTGTTCAAGTTTTTAGTTATATATATGCAAGAAGGTAACCGTTTGGTTGGCCTATTTTTTTATCATATCTCTTGTTTCATGTTTATGTTTTTATTTCCGCTGATTTTCTCTGATGTTGTATCACTAGGGTGCCCGGGGTAAGACACGATCCACGTAGGGGATCGGAGTCGTGACAAAAGTTGTATCGAGCGATTAATCCTCGGAAAGTGTCTCTGAACCGTGTCTAGTAGGGTCTTGATTATCGATGTGTTGTGCACCACATCTATGTCGAGGCTATAGGACATTTAGGATTAGTTTCCATTCTTCTCATTACGAGATCGTGCCTTAGAGTTGTGTTATAAGTTGGACCCATCCGGCGTATTTCGTTTTACGATTATGCCTCCGCATGAGGCAAATCGGGTCCGGATGGGCAAAGCGGCCGAGAAGGCGCTAGTAGGATACTGAGAGAAGTGCGAGCGCGAGCCGGTCATTACGAGATAGCGCTTGACAACGAGTTTTGCGGCCGCCCGGCCCAGCGAGTTTAGGCGCGGCGGTGGGCTGCGATACCTGATACACGAGCCTCGATCCGTAGCTGGAAGCGAGAGGAGTTAAGTACAAAGAGATGGCTTGATTATTTGCTAGGATAGTGGCAAGGCACGAGGATAAAGCGGATCTGGCGATTCCGTCGCAGGTAGTACCGTAGTTCACGAGGCGGATAGTTTGAGGCGGGACTTTACGAGTTGCGACCCGCCGATGTTTTATGGATCGAGGCACGAGTATGATCGCAGGAGTTCATCCGGCGATTCTGACGGATCAGAGTGATCAAGGCTTGGAGACCGAGTCGATGGTCTTAGGTTCACATCGCTGCGTGATACGCGATCGATCGTTTGATTCGTGTGAGCCGGGGAGCATGCGCCTCCAGCTATTTGGGGCGAGTTCTGGAGAATTTCTCGGCCACTTCTTGCCTCCGCGGATGAGGAGAACGCGGGCGATAGATTTTGATATTGGCGAGCAGGCGAGCAGTTGAGTACAATGTGGAGTTTGGCTCACTGCTGATGCGTCCGCGTTAGTAGCCGACATGGGGGCGAGTGCACCGCTACGTCACCGGGCTCGATGACTACTTGGCAGAGGCTTGTTCGGGTGTAGCTCTTCAGCCGGGCATGGACAATTCCCGCATGCAGGCTTATGCACTTGGGTGTGAGGAGCGGAGTGGTTGGCGGAATGACCGGGATCAACAGAAGAGGGCCAGGACAGCAGGGTCTTTCGGCGACTTTCGAGGCGGACCGCCTCGTGGCGAACTAGTTATGTACCTCGCCCGATCTGAGCGGTCCTCCACAGTCTTTGGGACATTCGGGATATTCAGGAGCAGGTCAGGGCTCCCAGGTTTCAGATTTTCAGGGGAGTAGGAGTGCTCGCCGGATGAGGCCACCCTTGTCTCAGTGTGGCCGTTGTGGAAAAATTCATAAGGGTGAGTGTCGTACTAACTTGGGTGATTGTTATTCTTGTAGCCAACAGGCCATTTGGCGGCTTGTCAGGCCAGTAGCGGTGGGATAGCACTGACTACGAGATCGATTGCGGGTTCTTCACCTTCCATAGCTAGGCGGGATGTTCATATCTGCGCGAGCCACGGCGGTCGCGGTGGAAGTTCCCAGTTTTAGCGGTCCTTTGAACCGCCTATTTTTTCCAGGTATATCCTTAACCCTCGAGATTAGCATGCGTGATACGATGATTATATGTTGAGTACTATGTACAGATAGCGTTGTGTATATTGTGGTTTAGAGACATGGTTAGTTGAAAGGATAAGTATGGGGACAGGGAAAGTATGAACCTTAGAATATTACACATTGAGACCTTAGATGTAAGGTCGTCTTGAATAAAAGATTTTACGGTTAGTCTTTGTCAAAATACTTGGTATGCGTAAAAATGTATTGTGGGATAATTCCATGGGTTGTGTAAGATGAAAGTGGTAGCTTTCAGGACTTGAATAGGTAAGATTGTTCCGGATCGGGGAACAAGAGTTTGGCGCGATTATGGGTCGGGTTGAGGACCATTCGCGGGTCGACCATAACCGGTTTGGGGTGGGGTCGGTTCGAGTGGTCGGCGGGTGGTAGGGTCACGAGGGTGCTAGGCCAAGGTTTCGTTAACCATCGTATGAGTTCGTGGATATGTTCGACCAGAATCGGATCGTGAAGGCCGGGAATGGCCTTAAAGGAGATTGAGGATAGTAAGGTGACCAAGTTTGGAGGTTGTGACTCAAAGTTTTGAAGCGAAGCGATGGTGGAGTATGGAATATGTACTAGGAGAGAGTTCGGGTGTGCGAGAAGAATGCGGAGTAAGGAAAGAAGTGAGCGTGTGTTAGCGGAATAAAAGAGATCATTTTGTTATGAAGTGAAGATCACGAAGGGTATCCTTTAGACCCGAGTGGAAGCTTTTGTGATGTAGGAGTGATTCTCGTTGACTTTGGTTATGTATTTGCGCGTGTGTTGATACGTGGCGGTGTGGCATTGACAACTTGTTTAAGTTAAGAGGAACTTTATCGTTATCCGTCTTGAGAAGGAGCATTCGGGACGAATGTTTCTAAGGAGGAGAATGTTATACCGTATTTCAGTATGCGTGAGGCGTCGTACAAAAGTTTAAGCCTTAAGTAGGCAAAGGGACGAAATTTGTTCACAACTAGCGAAAAGAATTGTTTTCAGCGAAGCGTTTTCAGGACTTTGCGAAGGAAAATTGCGGTTGCAACATTTATTATTTTGCGGATTTTTAGAGATAAAATATTTTGGACCAACGAGAGGCGACACTTGTCACCTCAGTGGGCGAGATGGTGGGCGAAAGATGGCACATTTTTTGGCCTAAAGCTTTGGTCAAGGTTAGGTAGGATATTTTGTGATATTTGTGTGGTAGATAGATAAGGTGGGACCCACGCGAGCTTGTCCAAATCTCCACCTCCACTTGCCCTCCACTTGCCTTAATCTTGGCCATTGGTTTCCTATAAATACCCCTCAAGTGCGGACTTATTCTTCATCCTCACTTGATAAATTCCAAGGCAAAAATCCTCTCCCCCTTAGTGTAGTTTTAGATCCAAAGTCCCCGTCCCCTTCGAGAGGCCTCGGAAACCCACACCTTCCTTGAGTTGATCTCGTGAAATACCCCCTTGGTAGAAAAGTATTCTCCAAGTGTTGTTACTATACCTCGCCCAAATACCTTGTAGAATTCCCAAAGTTACCTCTATACTAAAGCGGAAAATACTACTATACTTCCTTTAGTCACTAATGAAACCACAGGAAAATCTTCATAGTAGGTTGAAGTATTAAGTAGAAGTTGTGTAGAACTTCTAAGGGTTTCTTAAAGCGTATTGGGCGTCTGAATAGGAGCTAAACCTTGCTCAGGATCGACTTTTAACTTGGATAATTTTGGGCTTATCGAGGTAAATACTCTTACCCTATTGTAATTGGAAATTACATCGTAGTAGTATAGAATTGAGTATAAGGCGTATATAAAGATGGTATAAAGAAGAGAAGCGACTGTACTTACATAGTGTATTCTGATGAGACTTGTGTAGTTGTGGTGAGGAAGTCTTTGCCCAATTTTCCATAGAATAAGGAATCTTGTATCTAGAATCATTCTCTGAGTAGTCTAGATGTTGATAGACTTATATGACCGTTATAGGTTGAAATCTGCAAGTAGCGTATTCTACTCGAAGGGTGGAAAAGGCTAGCGGGATTCTGATACTTTGGAGCTATTTGCTAATTATCGATGTCGTCGCGAGGTATGTGATTCTTCCTATCCTCTTGAGCATGATATTTTAAAAGAATATATATAGTGCGGTGAGCGTCGTGTGTTAAGCGAGCGTGGTTTTACTTGATGTCTTTTGACTTGAGTTTTAAATAATAAAGAATCTTGAAGTATTTCAAAAGAATTAAGAATCGTTTTGAAAGAAGAGTAATACTTGGTTTTGAAAGCTTAAGAGTTATACTAGCTTTATGGGAAGTTAGGTATAACGTCTTAAGAGAGATAAAAAGAATGGTTTATTAATCTTAAAAGATAAGAGACTTGACTTAATTGAATTGATATGAATTTTATTAAAAAGTATGAAACCTCATTCGTGAGTAATGAGTATTTGGTCTTTAAAAGAATAATGTTTCTTGATTTGGAAATGAGAATAAGTATCGAGCGAACCAACTGCGGCGTTAATAAAGGAAAATGTATTGACAATTAAGTAATTATATTAAAACCGGTAGAAACCTCCATCTGCATAGAAGCTAAGATAAGACAAGATTGTATTACATTTCCTAGATCACCATTGCTTTAATAAGATTGTTATAAACAAGATTAACCTACTCACAATTAAGGCATATGTTACTCAAATTGTTTTAAAAGAGAATTATGTTATTAAGTGATTAAGGCTATGAACTACGAAACCTTTCGAAAATAAGAGACGTGAATATTTGAAATTAGGCAAACTTGAACTTTGGAAAGAATGTTGTAACTTGACTTTAAAAGGAGAAGTGTTTTGGTCTAAAAAGAAGGCATGGTATTGTCTTAATTTGGTTTAAAAGGAAAGTATGGAAGTGTGTTGGTTTACTTAAAAATGTTAGTCCTACATTTTAATACTACGGTATCGGGTGACATTTGTAAAAGAAATGGATCCTTTAAAAGAATTTAATGTCGTAGTACTTTGGGGTTAAAACACGGACTTTGGCATAAAATGAAAGTACCTTGAGTTGTGTGTAACTTGCCTATGTTTGCGTGTGATAGCCTTATGCGTGCTAGTATTGTATTTCTATACCACCGCGTCTCTCGATGGAGGTGGCTGATTTGTTATGATCTTACTTGGGCCTTGCGGCGGTGGCGGAGGATTCACGAGTGCGCTTTGTTGATAGTGTTATTCCATGGACTAGCTCTCCGCGAGGTTATCTTGGTCGACTTTGGTATCGGTAGTTGGCTCTCATACTTGCCCGAAGTCGTGGTGATTCGGCTGGTATCGGTAGTTAGCCTTACTTGCCGTTCGGTTTAGTGGCGAAGTCTCGTGATCGACTCGTATCGGTAGTTAGCCCTCGTACTTGCCCGATCACTCGTGACCGGCTTTGGTATCGGTAGTTGGCTTCGTACTTGCCGTATCGCTCGTGGTTTGGTTGTATAGTATTGTTAGTGCGACTTTGGTATCGGTAGTTGGCTTTCGTACTTGCCTCGGTCGATTGATGATGCGGCTTTGGTATCGTAGATTAGCCGTACTTGCCGTCACGGTTTATGACCGCAGTGGGACACGGTGTTCATGTGTACTCTTTGGTGCTAGTATATCATAAAGGCTGCCGGTGAGGAAGGTATTCCAGGCATGATTGATGTTGTGGGCGTGAGACCCATAGTTATATTTGAGTGATGACTTTGAGGCGTGAGTCCACGACTTGACATATTGGCTTATTTATTGTGGGTATAGTTTGGTTATCATACATGTCTCCTTTATATAGACTACTATGATTTCATTTACAGTATTTTGATTTCACATACTGTACTGTTATCTTGACCTCCTTGAAGTGCGTTCATCCGCGGTAGAGGTACACCAATTGTTGATCCTCGTTCATAGGATCGCAGTTCAGCGTTTGGGAAGCTTCGTTTCTCCGGAGGCTTATCTTTTGGTATAGTCCTGTCATTTGTAGGTACTTGTACATTGAGGGTATGGCGGACACTGTCCGTCATGTTGTATAAAAATTCTTAAGTGCATGAAATCTGTTGTGGCGGGGTTTGTAAGGATGTAAGTTTTCAAGTTTTTAGTTATATATATGCAAGAAGGTAACCGTTTAGTTGGCTTTGTTTTTATCATATCTCTTGTTTCATGTTTAAGTTTTTATTTAGCTGATTTTCTCGATGTTGTATCACTAGGGTGCCGGGTAAGGCACGATCACGGGCAGGATCGGGTCGTGACACTTCCACTCTTGATGGTTTCGTCCAACACCCTCTCCTTAACCAAACTTGGTCCAAAATTCCTAAACTCTTAAGTGTTCTTCCTTAGTGTATTAGGAAGATTATTAACCAAAGGTTAAGAAAAGATTTCACACCCTAGCCCCTAAGCCTCACCTTGGCGAGTTGTGAGGACAAGAACCTAGTGTTCTTCACTTGTTTAGGTTGGTTCTTAAGAGGAGTTGGTTAGGAGCGTATAAGGGTTGTTTGGAGCGGGTTGGGCGCGCGGAGTAGGAGCTAAGCGTTGCTCGGGATCGACATTAAATCTTGGATAATTTTGGGCTTATCGAGGTAATTAATCTTGTCCTTATTGTAATTGGAAATTATATATAGTAGTTTAAATTGAGTATAAGATATGAAGGATACTAAAGAAGGAATTGACCGTAATTACACAGGTGTATTGCAGTAGACTTGTGTAGTTTGACGTAGGAAATCTTGTCAATTTTCCGTAGAATAAAGAACCCTCTGCTTAGAATATTCTGAGAATAGTCTAGGCGTTGATAGGCGTATTTGACTATTATAGGTTGATACTCTGCGTAGCGACATATTCGACTTGGCGGTGGATTTCGCGAGGTATGTGATTCTTCCTATCCTCTTGAGCATGCTATTTTTAAAATATATATAGTACGGTGAGCGTGCGTGTGTTAATGAGCGTGGCTTTATTTCGATGTCTTTGACTTGAGTTTTAAATAATAAGAATCTTGAAGTGTTTCAAAAGAATTATGAATCGTTTTTTAAAGAAGAGTAATACTTGGTTTTAAAAGCTTAAGAGTTATACTAGCTTTATGGGAAGTTAGGTATAACGACTTAAAAAGATAAAAGGCAGTTTACTTAATTGTTTATGAAAGCCTTGTATTGATTTCGGAAAGGGGAAATAAGTATCGAACAAACCACTGCAGTGCTAATAAGGGAAAATGAATCGACTAAGTAAGTATAATTAAAACCAGTAGAAACCTCCATCTGCATAGAAGCTAAGATAAGACTGTCACGACCCGGGCGTGGATAGTGCCTTACGCACCCAGTAGACATACATCGTAATGTCCCAGGAATAATAAATCAAGACATGAAACAAATGTAAAATGTAACACTGTTTATCTGAGAAGTTGTCTTTCGGCATATATATATGTACCAAGTCTGGCAGTTACATCCCAACTTTACAACAGGACTACAAACCTCTAGGAATATAAACAACTATGGCGGGATAGGGCCCCGCCATACCCTGAATGTACAACATATCTACAACACCAGGGAGAGTCGTACCAAAAGTCGAGCCTCCGGATAAATGGAGCTCCTGACACCAGAGTAAGGATCCTAAGAGTGAGGATCTACCACCTTCTTCCCTTTACCTGCGGCATGAGCGCGCCCGAAGGAGTCGATCTGAGTACCAAGTATGTGAAGCGTAAAAGTACTTTAAATGAAATCATATCATTTAAAACCAATTTACAAATATGTACGAAACAACTTGATATGGCGCACATAGTGCCACAACATAACAAAGCAAAATAGATATAACATAAGCGGTCTTTTCTAGGCGCTAATGATCGAAGCAAGGCGCGATCGCCCATAGTGCGAGCCTAACCAGAGACTCCCGCGATCCCGCGCATGGGTGTGAACCGCGTGAGGTATTCTCGCGTCGAGCAGCTAACCGCGGTATCCTCTCGGACTCCCGCGATGCATAGTCACATAGACGCGTAGTCACACAGACGCGTAGAGGCATTCCTCGCATCGGGATAATACACCGGAATGATCAATCACGGAACTCCGCGACTCGCATAGTCACACGAACCGCGTAGGCGTATAGACCGCATCGCGGGTGGCAAGTCCTCGGTATAACAAGTCGGTATGTGATATAATAACAAGACAACGGGCTTAACGTTTAACAACGTAAGCACAACAAGAATAACCCCTTACACAACATCACAAGACACTAACGCGTAGTATCTAACATGTTTACTTATCAAACCATCTTACTACACTTTTCGTAAATCAATACAAGACTTTCGTAAACAAATAAGTAAAACGTTCCTTTTATCTTTCTTAAGTCGTTATACCTAACTTCCCATAAAGCTAGTATAACTCTTAAGCTTTTGTTTAAAACCAGTATTACTCTTCTTTAAAAATGATTCATAATTCTTTTGAAATACTTCGATTCTTATTATTTAAAACTCAAGTCAAAAAGGCGTCAAGTAAAACCATGTTCGATTAACACTGCGTCGTCTACCGTACTATATATATTTTAAAATATCATGCTCAAGAGGATAGGAATAATCACATACCACCTCGTGAAATCCACCGCCAAGTCGAATATGTCGTGCGAGTATCAACCTATAATAGTCAAATCGTCTATCAACGTCTAGACTACTTTGCCGTAGAATATTCTAAGCAAAGGTTCTTACTTACGAAAAATTGGCGAGCACTTCCACTACGCCAAACTATACAAGTCTACTGTAAATACAGTCCTATGTAAGTACAGTTCAATCCTCTTCTTTAGTATCCTTCTATACGATGTAATTACAGTTCAATTCTCTTCTTTAATATTCTTCTATGTATCTTATACTTATTTCTATACTACTACAGTATGTAATCTCCAATTACAATAGAAGGATAAGATTATTTACCTCGATAAGCCCAAAATTATCCAAGTTTAAATGTCGATCCTGAACAACGTTTAGCTCTAATTTGCACGCTCAGATAGCTCGAGAAACCCTTAGAAGTTTCTAAACAACTTCTACTTAATACTTCAACCAACTATGAAGATTTTCCTAGGGTTTTGTTTTTGTGACCAAAGGATATATAGTAGTATTTCCGGGCTCTAAGTATAGAGGTAACTTTGGAAATACTACAAGGGATATGGGCTAAGGTATTTGGGAATAGTAACAATACTTTGGAGAGATTTTTCTACCAAGGGGTTTAGTCGAAACTACTAGGAAAGGGAGACTTGGGCGAAAAAACTATCAAGAGAGGGGAGGGATTTTGAGACTTGGAAAATGTTTTGTAGATGAAGAATTCTTGCAACTTAGGGGGGGTATTTATAGGACCTCAATGGCGAATTCAAGCAAGTGTGTGTAGGAGATTTGGACAAGTGCAACCTTATCTATCTACTCCACAAATATCTAGCAAACATTGACCAAATGTTTTAGCCCTTTTAAACACAAAAAACGTGCCAAACATTGACCCTCCAAACCGTCCACTTGAGGGTGACACATGTCACCCTCTCATTGGTCCAAAATATTTCATCTCTCGGAAAAATCCAAAATAAATAAATTCTTGAAAACGTAAAATTCCCTTACAAGGTTCGGAAAATTTTCCGTCGGAAAAACAATTCTTTTCGTAGGAAGCTTCACAATTTCGTCCGTAACATAATCCGGGCATACACAATTGTACGTACGTCCTTACATACATACTCTGGAAAGAATACGGGGTATAACATTCTCCCCTCCTTAGGAACATTCGTCCCGAATGTTCCTTCCCAAGACAGATAACGATAAAGTTCCTCATAACTTAAACAGTTTGCAAATGCCACACATGGCCACAAAACAACACTTAAGCATATAGGAAAATTAAAATCAAGTAGGAAAGTGAGTTACCTGGAGGTGTGGGGAATAAGTGAGGATACCTCTGCCTCATGTCCTCCTCTGCTTCCCACGTCATCTCCTCCCTGTTCTCGTTCCGCCATAAGACCTTGACGGAAGCCACATCCCTCGTCATGAGCGCTAACGACGATCGAGTATCGCTATGGGACTCTCCTCATACGATAAGCCCTCGGTCACCTGGATATCGTCAATCGGGTGTACCCTAGATGGATCCCCGATACATCTCCTCAACATAGAAACATGAAAAAGCGGATGCACTGCCTCCAGATCGGACGGCAGATCCAACTCATAGGCAACCTTGCCTACCGCAAACAATCGATAAGGCCCGATGTACCTTGGTGACTTCCTTTCTGCCAAATCTCATCACACCGCCGTAGGTGACACGAGAAAACCCGATCATCGACCTCAAACTCCGGATCTGACGGCGATGATCTGCGTCGACTTCGACTACGAGCCGTCGATATCGCTCTAGATAAGCTTCACCTTATCCGCACTGCTGAACGGTCTGGTCCCACTAAGCGCACCTCGCCCACATCAAACCAGACTATCGGCGATATGCACTTCCTCGTACAAGGCCTCGTAAGGCGCCGTCGAATCTTGGAGTGGTAGTTATTATTATGAAACTCAACTAGAGGCAAATGATCCTCCCATCTACCCACGAAGTCAATAACACGGGCTCGTAGCATATCCTCGAGAGTGCGGATAGTGCGTTCTGCACATTAAATGCATGCGAGGATGGAATGCGATCGAGGCTCACTGCGTCCTAATCCGCCACGGAAAGACCTCCGAGAGTTAGCGTGGCCCAGGCTCCTGCATGCGATATGATAGAAATAGGGACCCGTGCGGTCTCACGACCTCTCGGATGTAATTACGGCATAATCCTCGGTAGAAAAAGTCGTCTGACGGGAAGAAAGTGGGCTGATTTCGTCGGCTGTCGGCGATAACCGGATAGAATCATGCTTCCTCGAGTGCGAGGTAGTCACGTGATAAAGTCCATGTTGATCACCTCCCACTTCGGTCGGGATCTCTATCGTCTGCAACAAACCACGGGCCTGCGGTGCTCTACCTTCACTGCGACAACACGGGCCTTTGAGCCACAAACTCTGCAGCGTCCTCTTCACGCCATCCCACGATACATATACGAGGTCGTGGTACATCTTTGTCGACCCGGATGGATAGAGTAACGTCTTGTGTGTGCTTCCTAGAACTGCTGCGAAGTCCTGCAATATCTGGAACACACAACTGCCCTCAAACCTTAGGACCCGTCGGTGCTACCTCAAAGGACTCTTCCCTCACGAAGAGTCGTATCCGCGATCTGATGTCAAAACGGATCCTCAATGTTGCCTCTTACCTCCTCGGCGATGGAAGACTCACAACCTCTCGAACTCGAACCCACTACTATCGAGAATCAATCAATCGGACTCCAGGCTCGCTAGGCGATGCAACTTCGCGGACCATGCCCCTCTGTCTGGTGCACATCGATAGACTCCCGTCGACCTCGACTAAGGGCATACGCCTGGCGTTGGCCTTTCTGGGTGAGTGCGGATATCGACATCATAATCTTTGAGTAACTCTAACCACCGTCTCTGTCGTAAGTTCAGCTCCCTCTGGCTGAAGATATACTGGAGGCTCTTGTGGTCTGTGTAAATATCCACATAAACTCCATACAAATAGTGCCTCGGATCTTGGCGTGAATCACCGCTACCGACTCCAAATCATGGGTGGGGTAGTTCCTCTCATGCTTCTTAAGATGTCGGGATCGTATGCTATAACCTTGCCTCTTTGCGTCAATACACATCGAGCAGATGCTGGCGCGTCACAATACACCACATGCCGTCAAGACCGCCGAAGAAGAGTAAGCGGGGCGGTGCGACTCTCGCCGATGCTTGAAACCACGCTCACAAGCATCACCGCTGAAACTTAGCGCCACGAGTCGGCTTAGTCAATGCCGAAATAAAGCAAACTTCTCCACGAACCTCAGATAGTAACACTGCAAGGCCCGAGCTGCGCCTACGCCGGAGTAGTAGGTCTAGGCCAAGTCTTGGCCTCGATCTTGGCGTATCCACCGAATACCATCGGCCCAACAATATGCCAGAAAAACCACGAAGTCAACCAAAACTCACATTTGGAAAACTTGGTGTATAAGCTTTGGTCTGGAGAACTCTCGGCCTGACCTCAAATGCTCGCGTGCTCACTCTGGCGGGAATAAGCAGATGTCATCAATGAATACTATCACAAGCGTATCCAAAAATGGCTTGAACACTCGGTTCATCAAATCCATAAAACCGCGGAGCATTGGTCAAACCGAAAGACATAACCACTGAACTCATAGTGCGTCTGGGTCGAATGCGATCCTAGGGACATCCGCCTCTCGACTACTTTGATGATAGCCGATCGCGGATCAATCTTGGAGAAACATCTACGCACCTGAACTGGTCGAACAAATCATCAATCACAGGAAGGGGTTATCTGTTCTTTATAGTCACCTTGTTCACGCTGTAATCAACACACGTGCGCGTCCGTCCTTCTTCTTCACGAACAATCTGGCGCTCCCGGGGAGAAACACTAGATCTGTTGAAGCCGCTTCTCGACAAATCTCTCGGTGGTCCTTGACTCTCTCAACTCGGCGGTGCCGTTACGTATGGCGAGAATGGAAATAGGCCGAGTGTCGCAAAGACATCGATACAAAACTCTATCTCCTCTCGGGAGGATGCAGGAGGTCGTCTGGAAACACATGCGGGAACTCTCGACTCTTTGGGCGTGAAAATGCAGTGCTGCGACCTCGATTATCAAACACCGAATGAGATGGTAGATATACCCGCGCACCATCTTCCTAGCCTTGAGGTAAGAAATAAACCTACCGCCGGCGACACGGTGTTCCTCCCACTCGATAGCGGCTCCCGAAGCGGAACCGTACTCTCTCACTGCGATCTACATTGGCGTAGCAAGAAGCTCACCAATCCGTACCTATGATCACATCGAAATCGGTCATATCGACTCTATCAAGTCGGCTGGTCGACGGCGCATAAAGACAAGAAAGCCACATATACCCGCCGAGCTACCGAATCACCTTTGGCGTAGCTACCTCGAAAGGGTCATGGACTCGGGCTCTATCCACTATCCTACTAGCGATAAGGGAGATATATGGGGCCAGTAGAACCGGATCTATCGAGGCATACACGTCGCGACATGAAGCGATAAAGTACATGCGACATCCGCGATGCCTCACGGTCTGGCGGTGGACGGGCATAAATGCGATTGTGAGGACCGCTAGAACTGGAACCCGCGCCACGACCGCTGTCGCGACCTGCTGGTTCATGAGTACCACGCCTGCAGGCGATGGCTATGGGGATGAAGACCGGCAAAAAGACCACGTGGTGACCCTGCCATCTGCGCGCCTGCAGTCGGACAGACTCTCGCATAGTGACCCTGCTGGCCGCAAGTGTAGAAAACTCCCAAGGTAGTATCACAACTCCCAGAATGGAATCTACCATATCGGACACACTGAGAGGACCTCGATCGGTTAGCACCTCGCTACCTGGAAGTCCAGTCTGAGGCCACGACGCCCCGAATACCTGGTTGTCACGAAGGCGGTGTAGGAGTGCTACGGTGGTGTGGTGCAAATCTAGTCTTCTTGAGACCGTCCACCCAGAGCTACCAAAAGATCACGTCGTCTGGCGCCTTCCTGCTGGCGATATCAGCCGACCCGTCGGCCTCTCGCTCACTCGCACCCAGTGCATGTGCACGAATGCGGGCAATGTCCATGCGGTGAAGAGCCACACGGCAAGACTACGCCAAATAGTCATCTAGTCTCGTAGCGTGGCGGTGCACTCGGTCCTCCATATCTGCTACCAGCGAGGACATATCAGACCAGAGTCGAACTGCGTTGTACTCGAGCGTGCGCCCTGCGCCTCGGCATTAAAAATATGTCGGCCGTGCTCTCATAAATGCGTGGCGGCAAGAAATGAGTGAGAAATGCCTCGATGAACTCGTCCCATCTTCTTTGGGCGCATGCTCTCCGGGATAGCTCGCGAATCAAACTAATCATTGCGGTATCACGCGGCCGCGATCTGGACTTCGAAGATCACGGACTCGGTCTCGAAGCCTTGATCACTCTCATGATCATTGTAACTATCGGATGAACTCCTGCGGATCATCCTCGGCCTCGACCGTAGAACTGCGGCGGGCTCTGACTCGGAAAATCCGTAGCCTCAAACTATCCGACCTCGGGTGAACCACGGTCTGCTGGCTGGAGCTGCTGCATCGGCTGTCACCGTGTATGCCCACGATCTGGCTAGCAAGCGGGTCATCTCTCGTAACCCATCTCCTCTGCTCCGGTACGTGGGGCGGAGGTGCGTCTTGTGGTCTCATCGACCCCTGCTGCGGCTCTAAACCTCTTTGAAATTTTGGCGGCGTCGTGGAACTCGCCGTCGAGTGCTCGCCTCGGGTATAGGCCCGGGCACAGGCCTCGTGACCCTGTGTCCTACTAGCGACTCCTCGGCTGCCTTGCCATACGGGCGGGTTGCCTTGCGTGGAGGCATAAGCCCGATAAAGAAGGAAATCGTTAGAGGTCCGACTTATAACACGGCTCTAAGGCGCGATGCTCGAGTGAGAAGAATGGAAACCAATCCTAAATATCCTATAGCCTCACGATTATTGGTGTGGTGCCTGACACGCGATAATCAGACTCTACTAGATCTGATGCGTAGACACTTTCAGAGGATTAAGCGCTCGATACCACTTTTGTCACGACCGAACCGGGCAGTGGTGGTGCCTACCGGGCACCCAGTAGACATCTGTCAGTGTCGGAATAATAAATCAAGACATGAAACAAATGTAAAATGTAACACTGTTTATCTAAGAAAAGTTGCCTTTCGGCATATATATATGTACCAAGTCTGGCAGTTACATCCCAACTTTACAACAGGACTACAGACCTCTAGGAATATAAACAACTATGGCGGGACAGGGCCCCGCCTTACCCTGAATGTACAACATATCTGGCACTGGGAGAGTCGTACCAAAAGTCGAGCCTCGGAGAAATGGAGCTCACGACACGAGTAAGGATCCTAGAGTGAGGATCTACCACTGCTTCCCTTTACTGCGGCGTGAGCGGCCCAGAAGAGGTCGATACAACGGTACCAAGTATGTGAAGCTGTAAAGTACTTTAAATGAAATCATATCATTTTAAAACCAATTTACAAATATATACGAAACAACCAATGTAACGCGCATAGTGCCGCAACATAACCAAAAGCAAAATAGATATAACATAAGCGGTCTTTTCTAGGCGCTAATGATCGAAGCAAGGCCAATCGCCCATAGTATCATTATGCGAGCCTAATCACTGGAACTCGCGATCGCATGGGTCACGCGAGACCGCGTGAGGTATTCCTCGCGTCGGGGCGGTAACCAGCGGTATCCTCACGGACTCGCGGTGCGCATAGTCACATAGACGCGTAGTCACGCGGACCGCGTGAGGCATTCCTCGCGTCGGGATAATACACCGGAATGATCGATCCACGGAACTCCGCGACTCGCGTAGTCACGCGAACCACATAGGCCGTATAGACGCGTCAAGGTGGCGAGTCCTCGGTATAACAAGTCGAGGGTATGTGATATAATATGATTACAACGGGCTTAACGTTTAACAACGTAAACGCAACAAGAATAACCCGTTACCTGACATCACGAAGACACTAACACGTGGCGTCATAACATGTTTACTTATCAAACCATCTTACTACACTTTTGAAATCAATACAAGACTTTCATAAACAAATAAGTAAACCGTTCCTTTTATTTTCTTAAGTCGTTATACCTAACTTCCCATAAAGCTAGTATAACTCTTAAGCTTTTGTTTAAAACCAAGTATTACTCTTCTTTCAAAATGATTCATAATTCTTTTGAAATACTTCGATTCTTATTATTTAAAACTCAAGTCAAAAGCCGTCAAGTAAAACCATGTTAGGTTAACACGCGTCGTCTCCGTACTATATATATATTTTAAAATATCATGCTCGAGAGGATAGGAAAAATCACATACCTCATAATGAAATCCACTACCAAGTCGAATATGTCGGCAGTATCAACCTATAATAGTCAAATCGTCTATCAGCGTCTAGACTACTCTGTAGAATATTCTAGCGAGAAGGTTCTTACCTACGGAAAATTGGCGACAACTTCCCTACCAGCCAAACTATACAAGTCTCTTTGTAAATCTGATCACATGTAAATGCTGATTCAATCCTCTTCTTTAGTATCCTTCTATCACGATGTAATTACAGTTCAATTCTCTTCTTTAATATTCTTCTATGTATCTTATACTTATTTCTATACTACTACGTTATGTAATCTCCAATTCTGATAGAAGGATAAGATTATTTACCTCGATAAGCCCAAAATTATCCAAGTTTAAATGTCGATCACGAACAACGTTTAGCTCTAATTTGCACGCTCACGATAGCTCGAAATCCTTAGAAGTTTCTAAACAACCTACTTAATACTTCAACCAACTATGAATATTTCCCTAGGGTTTCGTTTTTGTGACCAAAGGATATATAGTAGTATTTCCGGGCTCTAAGTATAGAAGTAACTTTGGAAATACTACAAGAGATATGGGTTAAGGTATTTTGGAATAGTAACAATACTTTGGAGAGATTTTTCTACCAAGGGGGTTTGGTCGAAACTACTAGGAAAGGGAGACTTGGGCGAAAAAACTATCAAGAGAGGAGGATTTTGAGACTTGGAAAATGTTTTGTGGATGAAGAATTCTTGCAACTTAGGGGGTATTTATAGTACCCTCAATGGCGAATTCAAGCAAGTGTGTGGAGGAGATTGAGACAAGTTCAACCTTATCTATCTACTCACAAATATCTAGCAAACATTGACCAAATGTTTTAGCCCTTTTAAACAAAAAAAACGTGCCAAACATTGACCCTCCAAACCATCCACTTGAGGGTGACACATGTCGCCCTCTCGTTGGTCCAAAATATTTCATCTCTCGAAAAAATCCAAAATAAATAAATTCTTGAAAATGCAAAATTCCCTTACAAGGTTCAGAAAATTTTCCATCGGAAAAACAATTCTTTTCGTAGGAAGCTTCACAATTTCGTCCCTAACATAATTCGGGCTTACACAATTGTACGTACGTCCTTACATACATACTCTGGAAAAAATACGGGGTATAACAAAGACAAAATTGCATTACATTATAGATCATGGATGCTTTAATAAGATTGTTATAAACAAGAATAATTACTCACACATAAGGCATATGTTACTCAATTGTTTTAAAAAGAGATTACGTTAATTGATTAAGACTATGAACTATGAAATCTTTCAGAAATAAAAGACTTGAGTATATTTTAATTAGGCAACTTGAACTTTTGGAAAAGAATGTTGTTACTTGATTTTAAAAAGGAAAGTGTTTTTGATTTAAAAGGAAAGCATGGTATTATCTTAATCTGTCTTAAAAGAGAGTTTAAATGTTATGGCCGATTTGATACCGAGACCATGGGATGGACCGGGAATGTATACCACCCGATTCTACAGGAGTCCATGGGATGGGCCAGAATGTATTCCTGCGATTTGATCTGAGTCCGTAGGATGGGCCAGGAATGTATTCCTGCGATTTGATCACGAGTCCATGGGATGGGCCAGGAATGTATTCCACCGATTTGATCCGAGTCCATGAGATGGGCCAGGAATGTATTTCATACGATCAGGCAGAGTACATGAGATGGGCCGGGCATGTATTCCATCTGATCCGGCAAAGTCCATGAGATGGGCCAGGAATGTGACCGTGCGATTCCACCTCGAGTCCCGTAGGATGGGCGAGACATGTTATCGTATCACCACGATTTATACCTAGGCTGGCGGTGAGAAGGAGTTCCACGGGCGTGAGGATGACTTTGAAGGCGTGAGTCCCTAACGACATATGGCTTTTATGTTGTGAGCGTAGTTTGGTTATCATACATGTCTTACATTTTATATAGTGTCATGATTTCATTCTGATATTTTCGATTTCACATACTTGGTACTGTTATGCGACCTCCTTGAGTGCGTTCATCTGCGGTAGAATACATCTGTTGTGGATCTCGCTCATAGGATCCAGATTGGCGTTTTGGGAAACCCCGTTTATCCGGAGGATTATCTTTGTTATGATAACTGAGATTGTATGTTCTTGTACATTCAGGGGTATGGCGGGGCCCTGTCACGTCATATTTGTTATAAAATTCTTAAGTGCAGTAATCTTGTTGTGGGCGGGGTTTGTAAGTTTAAGCTGTTCGGTTTGTTATATATACATGAAGGTGACAGTTTTGGTTAGCCTGTTTTCTTATGTTATATCTTGTTTCCTGTTAAGTTTTTATATTCCATTTGTTACTCTGATGTATGTCTACTTGGGTGCCCGGGTAAGACACCAGTCACGGGCCCGGGTTCGGGTCGTGACACTAGGATCTTTACTCTGTTGTCAGTAGCTCCTTTTTTCCGGAGGCTCGACTTTTGGTACGGTTCTCCCCTGTTTTGTAGATATTTGTACATTCAGGGGCATGACGGGGAGGTCCGTCATAGTGTTACTCATTCTTAGAAACTTATAGTCTGTTATAACTTGGGTTGTTAGGGATATAGCTTGACTTTGTTGTTTTATGTTATACCGTAGTTAGGTATGTATGTAAGGGCGTGCGTGCGAATGTATAAACCTAATTAGGGTAAGAATGAAAGAATTGTTTTACGACGGAAAATATTCGAACTTTGTGAAGGAAATTTTCGTTTTCAATATTTTAACCAATTATGGAATTTTTAGAGATAAATATTTTGGACCAATAGGAGGGCGACATGTGTCACTCCAAGTGGACATGGGTGAACGTTGTTTTTCAAGACAAGTGGCCAAAGTCTTTCATGGCATTTGCATGGCATTATGGACGGTTTTTGCAAGGTTAGTGGGCAAGTCAAATGGTCAAAGTCTTGCATGACATTTGTGGGACAAGTGGACAAAGGAACTACACAAACAACATCCTAAATCTATACCATACACGTGTTTCAATCTAACCCTTGGTTGTCTAATAAACACCTCTAGTGATGAAAATCTTCCACACTTAGAATATTTCAAGACTTAAAAATAATTTCCCTCTCCCTTCCTCTCTTCTTGCTCGTCGAATACCGCTTCCCTTAACTAGTGTTGTCAAAATTCCTAAACTTCTAAGTGTTCTTCCTTAATATATTAGGAAGATTAGTAACCAAAAGTTAGACAAGATTTCTGTTACACCCCGTAAATTCAAGAAGGTAAGATAAGTTGACAAACATGTGTTGGACGGATTTTGAGTCTACCTTGGAGTGTTGTACCCAGTTGTTAATTATTGTTAGGTGTTTAAAAGCCTAGTGTGTATTAGTTAATTCTAGTTCCCAACGTAACAAACCGCTCGTCGATAGGACATCGGGGTCGAAAGTGATGGAAGTTACACGTTCGGTCTTGCGAGGAAAAGCGGTGGTTTGATTCGAAGTCCTGGCATGGCGCGGGAAGCGAACATGCGCCGGTTATCTTGAGGTTTCTTTGAGGTTGCAGCGCCGCGGCGCCGGAATGCGAGGCGCGGCGCTGAATGCAGTAATCATTCTCTGAAGTGGGCGCCTTGGCTGGCGGGATTTTTCTGCGGTAAAGGGCGAAAAACAGGGGATATTTTGATTAAAGCCTATGGGAGGGTGACAAGTGTCCCTCCCATCCTTTTGACCAAAAAAGGGTCCTATTTTAGGGCCAAGTCTTGGAAGACTTGGCCATTTCATCTTGGAAACCCTCCTAAGAACCCCTCTCCCTTTCTCTCTAGATTTTTGAAGAAAACCTAGCCTAAGGAAATTGTTGGAGCGGCGGCAAGAAGGCAAAGTGTGGGTAAACTTGTGGGAAGCGCGGGGGGACGAGTTTGACGGAAAATAAGTGGAAGAAAGGGGCTTTTGTGGGCTATTCCAAAAGGTAAAAGTTCCCCCCTTCTCTTGGATATAAGTTCTAATACTTGTTATAGTTGATTTAGACCACGTGAAGCATGTATTAGAGATCGGTAAGTAATATGGATTTTTGAAGGCTAGAAATCCGAAATTGACATGATTGAGTCATTTGAATTTGAATTACAATTTGATCGTTACCTAAAATTAAATCGCATGTTATCTCTTAGAGGATTGTAGTAGATTTAATCGATTCGGCTTGATTACATGTCATACTAAATAACTTGGATTGAAAGATAATTGGAAAAGATTTAGGATTGGTTATATTGTTGGCCAAGAATGGCATGGAAAGTATTGGTTTATTTTGTATTATTGTGGGGCGGAATTTTACGTATTGTTAGGCGTGTAATCCCTTGTATTTGCTGAATTAATTGAGCCTTAAATGTGGCGTTGGTTATTGAATTAGTCCTTGAAAAAGGTGGCAAAGTATGTTAAAACAAAGGAAGTGTTGTCAGATTTTCCGTAGAATTTAGGGACTTTGCACTTAGTTTATTCTCGTTGAAGCTAGAGATTGATAGGCGTTTATGACCGTATTATGATGGAAGTACTACGAGTAGTGTATCCTACTTGAAGGGTATAGTATTGTGGAGCATTTTGCTAATTATCGACAATCGTCGCGGTATGTGATTCTTCCTTCTTGAGCATGACTATTTGTGAAATATATAGTGCGGTAGGCCTTGCGTGTGTTAAAGGAATTTGATTTCCCTTTTGTGCCTTGACTTGTTATGAAGTGTAAAGGGCTTCATTGTGTGGAAAGAGTAGTAAAATCTTATTCGTTAGTAATGGGTACTAGGGTGTTAAAGAATAAGCCCTCTTGGTCTCATAAATGTTTATAGTTGTAATTGGTTGGTTTAAAACATAAAGTGTTATAACGGCTTTATGGGAAGTTTGTTATAACAACTTTATGTAGGTAAAGAAATGGTTTGTGGCTTTTTAAAAGATAAGAGACTTGACTTATAAATGACTTGGTTGGTATTAAAAAGTTGTGAAACCGCATTTTTGAGAAATGGGTAATTGTGTTTTAAAAGGAATAAGTCATTTTGATTTCGGAAATGAGAATAAGTATCGAACAAACCACTGCAGCGTTAATAAAGGAAAATGTATTGACCAATTAATTATTATTAAAACCTGTAGAAACCTCCATCTGCATAGAAGCTAAGATAAGACAAAATTGTATTACATTTTCTAGATCATGACTGCTTTAATAAGAACATTATAACAAGTTTTGATTTTCCTAAATTCCAAAGTAAGAAGCTTGAATTATAAAAGAGATAGACTTGAGAATTTGAAGTGTTTTCGTTTAAAAGGGAAGTCATGGTTTTGTCTTAAGTTGGTTTAAAAAGAAGGTATGGAAATTGTTATGGTTTTCTCGAAAAGATAGTTACTCTATTTCTGATACTACGGGTATCGTGTGACTTTGGTGAAAGAAATGGATCTTTTTAAAGAGTTAAAGTACGTAGTACCTTGGGGTTAACACCAGTTCGTTATAATAAAATGAAAGACTATGAGTCGTTGAGCTTGCCTATGCTTGTTGTGATAGCCTTTGTTGTGCAAGTGTTTGATTTTGTGCTCTGAGCCTCTCGATGGAGGCGGCTATACAGTTGATTGTGGACATGCGGACCGTTGGGTGGCCAGCGGGTATGTTTCCACTATATCGATCCTTTTGGACATCTTGACACGTTGGGTAGCCCGCGGTATGCTTCCATTAAGTGTTATCTTGTTATTTGTTTGGACATCTTGACACGTTGGGTGTCCCATGCTGGCGTCCACGGTGAGTATTATCTTGTTATTTGTTTGGACATGCGGCCGTTGGGTGGCTGCGGGTATCTTCCACGGTGATTATTATCTTGTTATCTCCTTTGGGCATACGAACCGTTGGATGGTCCGCGGGTATGGGCCCATTAGGGCGGTTCGAGGGCCGTGCTTATCTGAGGTGAGATCTTGCGGGCATGCGGCCATTGTGTGGGTTAAATTCGGGTTGTACTTGAGTGATGATTTCACGGGCATGAGTCACGACTTGACATGTTGCTATATATATTGTGAAGTAGTTTGGTTATCATACATGTTTCTGCTTTATATAGACTATTATGATTTCATTCTGATATTTTTGATTTCACATACTTGGTACTGTTATCTTGACCTCCTTGAGGCTGCGTTCATCTGCATGAGTTGAGGTACATAGCTGATCCGCGCTCTTAGGATCATTGTCGATTCTCGGAAAGCTCCATTTCTCGGAGGCTTTGTCTTTTAGTACGGTCCACGAAGTTGTAGAGCTCTTGTACATTCGGGGTATGGCGAGCCTGTCCGTCGATGTTGTTATAAAATTCTTAGAGTGCATGAAATGCTTGTTGTGGCGGGGTTATAGGAGGTAGCTGTTGAGTTTAATTATTTTCTGAAGGTAACAGTTTTGGGTTAGCCTATTTTCGTATTGTCTTGTTTCATGCTTAAGTTTTTAATTTCCTGATTTTATCGATGTTGTATCACTAGGGTGCCGGGTAAGGCACGATCCAGGTCAGTCGGGTCGTGACAAAAGTGGTATCGAGCGATTAGTCCTCGGAAAGTGTCTGACCGTATCTAGTAAGTCTTGATTATCGGTGTGTTGTGCACCACATCTATGTCGAGGCTATAGGATATTTAGGATTGGTTTCCATTCTTCTCACTCGAGATCGTGCCTTAGAGGCTGTGTTATAAGTTGGACTCCTCGGCGTATTCTTTGTATACGGTGATGCCTCGCGCAAGGCAACGAGGCCCGAGAAGGGCAAGGTAGCGAGAGGAGGCTGCGAGTAAAGCGGCGGTCTCTGCGAGACCACGACACACGAGCCTCAGGTCCACGGCTGGGGCGAGAGAGATGGTTTACAAGGAGATGGCCCAGTTATTAGCAAGGATCGTGGCGAGACACGAGATAAATTTGGATCTGGCGATTCGATTCGGTAGTACGTGGTTCACGAGTCGGATAGTTTGAGACTACGAGATTTTACGAGTTGCGACCCACGAGTTCTACGGGTCGAGGCACGAGGATGATCGCGAGGAGTTCATCCAAGCGATTCTGACGGATCATGAGAATGATCGAGGCTTGGAGACCGAGTCGGTGGTCTTAGGTTTGCATCGTTTGCGTGATCTGCGATCGTGGTTTGATTTGTGGGAGCTGTCGGGGAGCATGCACCTCCAGCTGGTTGGGCGAGTTCTCAGAGGCATTTCTTGCACACTTCTTGCCCTCGCAGGTGAGGAGAGCCCGGGCAGATAGATTTTTGATGTTGAGGCAGAACGGGCGGACTGTTTGGGAGTACAATGTAGAGTTTGACTAGTTGGCCCGGTATGTCCCCGCTTTAGTGTCAGACATGGAGGATAGAGTGCACCGTTATGTCACAGGGCTCGATGATTATTTAGCGGAGGGATGCACATGAGTAGCTCTTCAGCCGTGCATGGACATTGCCGCGTCGAACTATCTGCGTGGAGAAACGTGAAGTCGGCGAATAACCAATATCGGAGAAGAGGCGGAGATAGCGGGGTCTCTGGTGACCACTATCACGACCGATTCGGGCAGTGACTAGTGCACCCGGGCACCCTAGTGATACAACATCAGAGTAATCAGCGGAACATAAAACAATACAAGACATATTATGAAATATGAAACAATAATCTGAGAAAAAAACTTGCCTTTCGGCATATATATAAATAACAACTTTTTCCAATCATGAACAGTTTAATCCTTTTTACAACCACGCCCAGCGATCTACGGACCTCTGAGGAATGATCGACAACAATGGCGGGACGGGGCCCGCCATACCACGAATGTAAACACCTACAACAACGAGGACTATACCGATAAGCCTCGGAGAAGCGGAGCTTTCCCAACGACTGTGACCCTAGGCGAGGATCAATGGCGTGTACCTTTACTGCGGCATGAGCGCGGCCCGAAGGAAGTCGATCTGGCAACAGTACGAAGTATGTGGCGAAAATAAATCGTAAATGAAATCATAGTAGTCTATACAAAGCGGGAGACATGTATGATAACGAACTACGATTCACCATAAATAGCGATCGTATCAAGTCGGGGACTCGCGCCTCAGCATCAATCGTGCGTGGAATACCTTCCTCGCTGCCGGATTTATGATATCAAGCGCGAGAATACGCATGAACACGAGTCCCGCTGTGTCCTAATGAAACGATGCGAGGTAAATCTGAAGGCATGGCGACTCACACCAGCGATACCAACAAGGTCATAAAGCGTGTCATGATATCTGTCTGAACCGTCGCATGATAAAAGGCGGTCACTGCGCGCGATATCAAATGTGCGCGTCTAGCCAGAACTCTCGCGACTCGCGTAGGCCAACCTCGTAGGCCCGCGTGAGGTATAACCCGCGTCGAGGTAGCTACTCCCGGCGTAAATCCTGGACTCGCGATCGCGCAGCCCTGAGGACGCGTGACCACGAGGCGCGCTAACACGGAACTCCGTAGTTCGCATGGATCCCTGGACCCGCGTGAGGTATTCTCGAATCATGGTCCCCGGACGCTGAGTCTACCCGCGTGGAGCGGCAACCTCGGACCTGAAGTCGAGGTGAGTGGTACAATACCAGCATGCGGTGATAGTCAAACAACTTTAAGCGCGATCGAGGAAAACCCCTTTACACTAACATCACAAGATACTAACAGCGTAGCATCCTAACATGTTTACTTCTCAAATCAACAAGAAAGTATTACAAGGCTATCATGAACCAATACAATCAAGTTATTCACACAAGGTGCTTTCTACTAACAAGTTGGTATCTAACCCCGAAGTACTTCACATTAAATCTTTAAAAGATCTGTTTCTTTCCATAAGTCACCTGATACGTAGTATAAAATAGAGTATTTGTCCTTTTAAGAAAACCAAAACTCTTACCTTTGTAAAATCAAGTAACAACATTATTTTCCAAGCGTCGAGTTTGCCTAATTTCAAATGTTCACGTTTCTTATTTTAGAAAGGTTTAGTGGTTCATGCCTTATTCATTTAAGAATATAATTCTCTTTTAAACAATCGAAACATAAGTCTTATGTGAGTAGGATATTCTTGTTTATAACAATCTTATTCTGACCGTGATCTAGGAAATATCATTTTGTCTCATCTTAGCTTATGCGGATGGAAGTTTCTCTTGGTTTTAATAATACTTAATTATTCAAAACATTTCCTTTTAATGTATTTGCGATGGTTTGTCGATACACGTCTGATTTCCAAAATCGATAAAACATTCTTAAGCGTTATACCTAACTTCCCGTAAAGCTAGTATAACTCTTAAGTTTTCAAAAGGAACAGTATCACTCTTGCTTTCAAAGCGATTTAGAAATCTTTTGAAATACTTGAGATTCTTTATTATCACACATCAAGCGATTATAAACAAATCATTTACCTCTTAAAAACCACAGTATTTTGGACCTACGTAAAGTGTTATAACCAACTTCCCGTAAAGCGGTTATAACACTTTATGTTTCAAATAATCAAATACATTTAACACGTATGCGTCTCTAGTACTACATAGTTCACACATATCATGCTAGAAGAGATAGGAGAGGTTCACATACCTGCGCGAGTATCGACTAATAGCAAAGCGCTCAAGTACTTCAACCGTCGGCTACTCCTTAAGCCAAGTAGATCGCGCCACCGTAGTACTTGACCTATAAGGCCACAGCGACATTAACATTTAGACCTCGTCGCGAGAACATTACAGAAAATTGGCGCCTCCCCACATGGCGGCGTAAATCTCTCGCTTTATCGTAGGCTACGAAGCCAACCGAGGTTACACGTCTAACGACGGGTACAATTCTACTCGCGAAAAAGCTACACAACTCATGTCTGATCCTATGTAAAAGCGATTGATTCGATTCTTGAGCTTAAGTCGAAGACATTGCCACAGCTATGTTCGATTATATACATAGTATACTTGACTATATATTCTACAACATGTAATATCCGATTACAATAGGGGACAAGATAATTACCTCGATAAGCCCGTAATTATCCGAGTTTAATGTAAGCTCACGAGCAAGGTTTAGCTCGACTCAGGCGCTCGAACCACCAGAAGTTCTAACCAACCTACATAACACTCCGACTAACTATGGAGATTTTCCCTAGGGTTTCGGTTTTGTATTGTGGAAAGTATAATAGTATTTAGGGCTTTTCGTATAGGTATAACCTTAGAATACTACAAGGTATCTGGCTAAGGTAATTTGGGCATTATATGATACTTTTGAGAGTATTTCTACACCACAAAGGGGGTATTATCTGAAAACAACTTGGCTGGGGGTACACTCGGCTAGCACCACAGAGGGGGTGCTCTCGGACCTGAGGGAGGGCGAGAACCGTAAGGAAGGGAGGAGGATTACAACACTTAGGAAATATTTAGGATGAAGAAGTTCATCAAAGGAGAGGGTATTTATAGCCAAGCCAAGGCCAACCAATGGCGATCTAGCCAAGTGTATAGCAAGTGTAAGGCCAAGATTCACCCAGTGCCCCTGGACCTACTCGCCAAAACCCTGCAAATATCTACACAAAAATATCTACCACTTGGCCTGAGAAGTCGTCAGTCGCCCATGCCCGCTGATGAGAGGGTGCCAGTGCAGCCCTCGTTGGTCCAAAATGTTAGTCTCTCGGAAAAATCCAAAAATAAGAAAAGACATAGCCGGAATTTTCCCTATGAAGTTATGTAAAGCGTTTAGTCGAAAAGCGACTCTAGCAGGGTGTTGTGCACAAATGCCATTCGGCGAGCCACTGGCGGGGTGACACGTGTCGCCCTCTGTTGCCCAAATAAAACATCTTAGAAAATATCCTGATGGCCAAAATCTAGAAAACAAAGTGGGCCACAAAAGTAAATTTCTCAGTGGGCCCAGCGTGACCATTTAAAATAAAATTCCATAATTCTCTAATATTCGAAGTCAGAATACCAAATCAGAATCAATTCCCGTTCTTGAACCTTTTTCCTTCAGCCGGAAGCTTTTAGTGGAAAAATCACCTCTTTCTTCGCTCCAATCTTTACGTGCGTATTCTCGTATGCGTCTCGCATACATACCACGGAACTACGGGTATAACATTCTTCCCCCGAAACATTCGTCGAATGTTCCTTCTAAGAATCTCAAAACAAGCGTGCGCGGTATAGTCTTCCTACTATACTTACGAAACAATCTGCCGTACACGGCGCGAAATACTGCGCGACATACTTATCCAAGTCTGCGAGAAACACCTCTAACATCACCACAAATACACTTTTGTCACTTTGCGCGAGCACAGCTCGGCGACCCGACAAATGATGCGAGCAACTGCGATCCACGGCGTGCCTGCGGCCGTCTTACCGGGGCGTGCCGTACGGAAACCACGGTTGGTGCATTCCGTGGTAGAGCTCTGGCCTCTTTATCGCTCGGCCCCGAACATAAATCGAAAGGCCGGACGTCTTGCCTCTAAGTCGGACGGCAATTGCTAACATATAGGCAACGGCCTATTCACATGAACTCAAAGGCCCAAGTAACTCGGGCTAAGTTCATACTGTTTCCTGACTCGTCACACTGTCGGGGTGGTACTTTGAAGACCGGCCGTCGGCACGAACTCTGGCGTCGTCGCGATTATCATACGATTCCTCGAGTGCGAACTTCTTCTAGATGAGCTTTTCCTATCCGCGATCTGCTGGAACAAGCTGAACAGTATGCGAACGCGCAACATCGAACCAATCGGCCGACTTACACTTCCGCCCTGAGGCTTCGTAAAGCGACCTCCGAACAACGAAATGGTAACCGCGCTCCTCCACGGGAGACAACAATCTTCACAACTACCCACGAAATCCACGTGTTGGCCCCGAGCGAATGCGGTCGAGACTGCGAGTCCTTAACCTGCTGGTAAAACTTCCGAAACAAAACAGCGTAACACAGGCTCCGCATGCGCCATAAGGTGCGTAGGCACCCGTGCAGCCTTACAACCTTTACGATAAATCAACAACTGCCGGTGAGCGGTCTGGACCGAAGAACACGATGGCTGCCCCGTCGACCCGACCAGCGGTCGACGCGTCCACGAACTCGTATCTTTGGTTAACTAAACTTGGGCCTAACACCCTCGTGACCCTACCTGGCGGGACCACGCGCCAGACCCGCTGAACATGCAGCGGGTTGACGCGGCGTGGCCTCGGCGACGGCAGCGCGAAATACTATCTCCGAAGGAACGATCTTACTAAACATATTCACGAAAACCTGGCGGTCTTCTTGGCTCGACTACCCTCTTTCATTTCATACTACTTGGGACTATCCCAAACATAGCTCGCGTGCACTATGCACTCAGATAAGGATCAAACATAACACTACCTTTACTCGAGATGGCGCTTACCTCTAAGGTGCATGCGTATAACACTCTAAGGCTCGCACCTCTATCCCCCAATCTTACTCGGTTAACCCGCGTGATTTCTAATCACAACTAACACCTACTATCGAACATAGCACTTAAGGTATACTCGCGTGAAAGTTCTGAAGGACGCTTTGCTCTGGCCTCTTACTGCATCCTTGGTTAACGTCGATCTACGTTTTCGGCTGCTGTGTATAAGCCGTACCGAGGCCATACTCAACCAATGAAGAATTACTCTTTGCAACCTCTCTTAGGTAGTCGTCAAGACTCGCGATACATCGGTATACTCTGCGGTAGTCAAATCCATAGCTAATGTAATGTCGCCTCTTTGCGATCCATATTCTCTGTTCTGGTGCGTGGGCGAAGGTTGAATATCATGCGCGATGAGCTGCGCGCGCCGTGCTAAACTTTCCGGGGCTAGTGGCGTCGCGAAATCCCGAATGAAGCACCGTCAGGTGATAATTGGGCTGTGCCCACGTAACCCTCTGAACTCTGCTCGCGGCTCCGCGGTGCGCGCCTCTGGGCGGGTTGCCCAGCGGAGCATATCGGTAAGGGAAAGAAATGCGTTTAGAGGTCGACTTTCCACCACGGCTCTAAGGCGCGATCTCGGAGTGAGAAGAATGAAACCAATCTAATTATCCTATAGCCTCACGATTATTGGTGTGGTGCGCGACACGCGATGTCGAACTCTTGGATCACGATGCGTAGACACTTTCAGAGGATTAAGCGCTCGATACCACTTTTGTCACGACCGATTCGGGCGTGACTAGTGCCTTACCGGGCACCTGGTGATACAACATCAGTGTCGGCGGAAAATAAAACAATACAAGACATATTATGAAATATGAAACAATAATCTGAGACAAACACTTGCCTTTCGGCATATATATAAATAACAACTTATTCCAATCATGAACAGTTTAATCCTTTTTACAACCTTGCAGTGATCACTACGGACCTGCAGGAATGATCGACAACAATGGCGGGACGGGGCCCGCCGTACCACAGATGTAAACACTACAACAACGAGGACTATACCGCGATAAGCCTCGGAGAAGCGGAGCTTTCCCAAGCAATGACTGTGACCCTAGGCGAGGATCAATGGCGGTGTACCTTTACTGCGGCGTGAGCGGCCCGAAGGAAGTCGATGCAGTACCAAGTATGTGAAATTGAAAATAAATCACGTAAATGAAATCATAGTAGTCTATACAAAGCGAGGAGACATGTATGATAACGAACTGATTCACCATAAATAGCGATGCGTGTCAAGTCGGGGACTCGCGCCGCCATCAATCGTGTCGTGCGTGGAATACCTTCGCCAGCTTGGCGGTTTATGATATACAAGCGCGAGGAATACATGAACACGAGTCCCGCTGTGTCCTAATGAAACGATGCGGGGTAAATGCGAAGGCATGGCCGACCTACGCCAGCGGTACCAACAAGGTCATAAACTATGTCATGATATCTGTCTGAGCCGTCGCGTGATAAAAGGCGGTCACTTCGCCGCGATATCAAATGTGCGCGTCTAGCCACTGAACTCTCCGACTCGCGTAGGCCAACCTCGTAGGCCCGCGTGAGGTATAACCACTTGTCGGTAGCTACTCCCGGCGTAAATCACGGACTCGCGATCGCGTAGCGCGAGACCGCGTGACCACGAGGGCGGCTAACACGGAACTCCGTAGTTCGCATGGATCCACGGACCCGCGTAGGTATTCTCGAATCATGGTCCCGGACACTTTGAGTCTACCGCGTGGAGGCGACAACCTCGGACCTGAAGTCGAGGTGAGTGGTACAATACCAGCATAACGGTGATAGTCAAACAACTTTAAAGCGCGATCGAGGAAAACCCGCTTTACACTAACATCAAGATACTAACACGTAGCATCCTAACATGTTTACTTCTCAAATCAACAAGAAAGTATTACAAGGCTATCACAAACCAATACAATCGAGTTATTCACGCGAGGTGCTTTACTAACAAGTTGGTATCTAACCCCAAAGTACTTCACCATTAAATCTTTAAAAGATCTGTTTCTTTCACATAAGTCACCTGATACGTAGTATAAAATAGAGTGGTATCCTTTTGAAAACCAAAACTCTTACCTTTGTAAAATCAAGTAACAACATTATTTTCCAAGCGTCGAGTTTGCCTAATTTCAAATGTTCACGTTTCTTATTTTAGAAAGGTTTAGTGATTCATGCCTTATTCATTTAAGAATATAATTCTCTTTTAAACAATCGAAACATAAGTCTTATGTGAGTAGGATATTCTTGTTTATAACAATCTTATTCTGACCGTGATCTAGGAAATATCATTTTGTCTCATCTTAGCTTACATGCGGATGGAAGTTTCTCTTGGTT
This sequence comes from Przewalskia tangutica, assembly GCA_029844215.1. Classification (NCBI taxonomy): domain Eukaryota; kingdom Viridiplantae; phylum Streptophyta; class Magnoliopsida; order Solanales; family Solanaceae; genus Przewalskia; species Przewalskia tangutica. The sequence continues at coordinate 153,786 of JAQGDG010000137.1, forward strand.
TTAATAATACTTAATTATTCAAAACATTTCCTTTTATTAACCTGCGATGGTTTGTCGATACACGTCACGATTTCCAAAATCGATAAAACATTCTTAAGCGTTATACCTAACTTCCCGTAAAGCTAGTATAACTCTTAAGTTTTCAAAAGGAACCAGTATCACTCTTAACTTTCAAAGCGATTTAGAAATCTTTTGAAATACTTGAAGTTCTTTATTATCACACATCAAGCGATTTATAAACAAATCATTTACCTCTTAAAAACCACAAAGTATTTTGGACCTACGTAAAGTGTTATAACCAACTTCCCATAAAGCGTTATAACACTTTATGTTTCAAATAATCAAATACATTTAACACGTATGCGTCTGCGTACTACATAGTTCACACATATCATGCTAGAAGAGATAGGAGAGGTTCACGTACCTCGCGGCAGTATCGACTAATAGGAAAAGCGCTCCAAGTACTTCCAGTCGGCTCTCCTTAAGCCAAGTAGATCGCGCCACGTAGTACTTGACCTATAAGGCCACAGTGACATTAACATTTAGACCTCGTCGCGAACATTCTAGAAAATTGGCCGGCTCCCCATGACAGCGTAAATCTCGCTTTATCGAGGCGGCTACCAAGCCAACGGGGTTACATCTAACGACGGGTACAATTCTACTCACGAGAAAAGCTACACAAGCTGCTTATGTCTGATCCTATGTAAAAAGCAGTTCGATTCGATTCTTGAGCTTAAGTCGAAGACATTGCCACAGTATGTTGATTATATACATAGTATACTTGACTATATATTCCTACAACATGTAATATCCGATTACAATAGGGACAAGATAATTACCTCGATAAGCCCATAATTATCAGAGTTTAATGTCGCTCACGAGCAAGGTTTAGCTCGACTCAGGCGCTCGACCGCTCCAAACCACCTTAGAAGTTCTAACCAACCTACATAACACTCCGACTAACTATGGAGATTTTCCCTAGGGTTTCGGTTTGTAGTGACGGAAAGTATAATAGTATTTAGGGCTTTTCGTATAGGTATAACCTTAGAATACTACAAGGTATCTGGCTAAGGTAATTTGGGCATTATAACAATACTTTTGAGAGTATTTCTACACCTGAGGGTATTATCTGGCAACAACTTGGCTAGGGGTACACTCTCGGCTAGCACCCTAGAGGGGGTGCTCTCGGCCAAGGGAGGGGCGAGAACCATAAGGAAGGGAGGAGGATTCTAACACTTAGGAAATATTTAGGATGAAGAAGTTCATCAAAGGAGAGGGTATTTATAGCCTGAGCCAAGGCCGACCAATGGCGAAGATCTAGCCAAGTGTATAGCAAGTGTAAGGCCAAGATTCACCCAAGTGCCCCCTAGACCCTACTCGTAAAACCTCATAAATATCTACACAAAAATATCTACCACTTGGCGCTGAAAGTCGTCCAGTCACCCGCTGCCCGCGATGAGAGGTGCCAAGTGCGCCTCTCGTTGGTCCAAAATGTTCCGTCTCTCGGAAAAATCCATAAAAATAAGAAAAAGACATAGCCGGAATTTTCCCCATGAAGTTATGTAAAGCGTTTAGTCGGCGACTCTGCAGGGTGTTGTGCACAAATGCCATTCGGCGAGCCACTGGCGGGGTGACACGTGTCACCCTCTATTAAAATAAAACATCTTAGAAAATATCCACAATGGCCAAAATCTAGAAAACAAAGTGGGCCACAAAGCAGTAAATTTCTCAGTGGGCCCAGTGACCATTTCGAAAATAAAATTCCATAATTCTCTAATATTCGGAAGTCAGAATACCAAATCACAGAATCAATTCCCGTTAATGAACCTTTTCCTTCACAAAAGCGGAAGCTTTTAGTGGAAAAATCACCTCTTTCTTCGCTTTCCAATCTTTACGCCGTATTCTCGTATGTGCGTCCTCGCATACATACCACGGAACTACGGTATAACAACCCTCGGTAGGAAGCCTCAGCAATGGACTAGTTATGCGCCTCGCGATCTGAGTGCTCCTTTGCGATCTTGGGGCGTTGGAGGTCGGGAGGCGGTCGGGGCTCGAGTTTTGAGTTTGGGGGAAACAAGGATGTTAGCCATATGGGACCACCCCTACCTCGTTGTGGCCATTGTGGTAGGCTCCATGATGGGGAGTGTCGTGCTAGTATGGGAGTTTGTTTTACATGCGGCCAACAGGGCCATTTTGCGAGAAATTGTCCAACCAAAGGTAGCGCGGATGTAGAGACTCGACGCCGGGATCGATGGTGGTTCATATCCTTCTTTTGTGCGCGTGCGAGGAAGGAACATGATTAGAACGACAAAAGGGAAAGTGAAGCAATAGTTACAGGTATATTCTTAACCCTCTAGAGACTAGTAGGCATTGATGTTATGGTGATGTGTTAAGTTTTATGTTCGGATAGCTTGGTGTTAAAATGTGATTTAGAAGCCTGGTTAGTGAAAAGGGTAAGTCTGGGGATGAGAAAATTTTGAACCTTAGAATTTATAACAATTGAAACCTAGATGTAAGGCCGTCTTGGGTAAAATATTTACGGTTGGTCTTTGTTGAAGTGCTTGGTATGCGTGAAATACATTGTGGGATAATTCCATAGGTAGTGTGAGATGGAAGTGGTAGCCTTCATGACGTGGATTAGTAAGATGACCAAGTTTGGAGGTAGTGACTCCAAGGTTGGGGAAAACTGAAGCGGCGACTGAATTGTGGTATGTATAATAGAAAGAGTTCAGGTGTACGAGGAGGGTACGACGAGTAAGGAGAGAAGCGAACGGGTGTTAAGAGAATGGAAGCGATCTTTTGGTGAAGTAAGGATATGGCGAGAGTATCCTTTAGACCGGGGGTGGAGAAAATAGTGATGTTATGCACGTTAGAGGTGATATCCTCGTTGGCATGGATGGGAGTTTTGCGCATGTGTTATATTATGGCCATGGGAGGCATAATTGATTTTGTGGGTGTAGTAGTGAAGACTACACCAGCTCCTGCATTTTGGAGACTTAGAAGGAACATTCGGGACAAATGTTTCTAAGGGGGGGGGGGGGGGGGGAATGTAACACCCCGTAAATTTAAGAAGGTAAGATAAGTTGACAAATATGTGTTGGACGGATTTTGAGTCTACCTTGGAGTGTTGTACCCCAGTTGTTAAGTATTGTTAGGTGTTTAAAAAGCCTAGTGTGTAGTCCGTTAAATCTAGTTCCCAACGCAACAAACCGCTCGTCGATAGGACATCGGGGTCGGAAGTTATGGAAGTTACAAGTTCGGTGCGCGAGCAAAGCGATGGTTTCGATTCGAAGTCCTGGCCGCGGTGCCGGAGGCGCATGCGCCGGTTGTCTTGGGGTTATTTGAGGTTGCGGCCGCTGTCACGACCGAACCGGGCGTGGTGGTGCCTTACCCGGGCACCCAAGTAGACATACATCAGAAATCGGAACATAAAACAAGACATGGAATATCGAAGTGTAAAGCGATGTCGAGAAAACTTGCCGCCGGCATATATATAAATCAACTTAAAACCGACGATTTACATCCCATTACAACTCTGCGCGCTGCGATGCTACGGACCTCTAGAATGATATGACAACAATGGCGGACGGGGCCGCCATACCACGAATGTAAATACCTACAACGACGGACTATACCATGATAAGCCTCGGAGAAAGCGGAGCTTAAGCAATGACTGCGATCCTAAGGCGAGGATCAACAACGGTGTACCTCTACTGCGGCATGAGCGGCCCGAAGGAGGTCGATGCGCAAGTACCAAGTATGTGAAACTATAAATCGTAAATGAAATCATAGCGATCTATATAAAGCAGGAGACATGTATGATAAGCAAACTACGATTCCTGATAAATAGCGATGTCGTCAAGTCGAGGACTTACGCCCTCAAAGTCATCACTCAAATATAACTATGGGTCTCGCGCCCACCACATCAATCATGCGTGGAATACCTTCCTCACTGCCGCGATCTATGATATAAAAGTACGAGAATACACATGAACACCAGGTCCCACCTGTGTCATAATAAAACCGTACGGGGTAAGTACGAAGGCATAGCCGACTACTAACACCCACAGTACTAACAAGGTCATAAACTGTATCATAAGATCTTTCTAGACCGCCACATGATCGAAGTTGGCCACACGCCCGCAGTATCAAATGTGCGCGTCTAGCCACGAACTTCCGCGACTCGCGTAGGCCAACCTCATAGGCGCGTGAGGTATTCCCGCGTCGGTAGCTACTCCCGGCGTCGTCCTGGACTCGCGATCCGCGTAGCCACATAGACCGCATGACCATAAGGCGCGCACACAACACTGGAACTCTCGTAGCTCCGCATAGGTCCCCGGGACCCGCATGAGGTATTCTCGAATCATGGTCCCAGACCGCCTGAGTCTACCCCGCATCGGAGGGCAGCTTAACCTCCGGGATCATGTCAAGGTGAGTGGTACAATACCAATATAACGACTGATCGTTAAACAACTTAAGCGCAATCGAGGAAAAACAATCATCACAAGATACTAACACACGTATCATCCTAGCATGTTTACTTATCAAATCAACAAGAAAGTATTACAAGGCTATCACAAACCAACACAATCAAGTTATGCACACAAGGTACTTTCTACTAAATGATTAACAAGATCGGGTTTTTATCCCCAAAGTACTTCATACATTAACTCTTTAAAAGGTATGCTTCTTTCTCAAAAGTCACACAATACAGTAGTATAAAAATAGAGTGACTATCTTTTGAAGTAAATCAAAACACTACTCTTTGTAAAATCAAGTAACAACATTCTTTTCCAAGCGTTCAAGTTTGCCTAATTTCAATTACTCAAGTTTCTCATTTTTGAAAGGTTTCGTAGTTCATAGTATTAATCACTTAATGATATAATTCTCTTTGAAAACAATTTGAGAAACATATGCCTTATATGTGAGTAAGTTATTCTTGTTTATAATAATCTTATAACAGACCATGATCTAGGAAATGTAATATCATTTTGTCTCATCTTAGCTTCATGCGGATGGAGGTTTCTCTTGGTTTTAATAATACTTACTTAGTCAATACATTTCCCTTTATTAGTATTTGTTGTAGTGCATTCGATACTTATTCTGATTTCCGAAATCAGTAAAACATTATTCCTTTTAAAAACCAAGTACTCATTACTCACGAATGAGGTTTCACACTTTTTAACAAAATTCCGATTAATTCGATTAAGTCAAGTCTCTTATCTTTTAAGATCAAGTCTCTTAACTTCTAAAATCAGTAAACCATTCTTATTACTTCTCTTTAAGTCGTTATACCTAACTTCCCATAAAGCTAGTATAACTCTTTAAGCTTTTAAAACCAAGCATTACTCTTCTTTCAAAAAGGTTTCTTAACTCTTTTGAAATACTTCAAGATTCTTATTATTCAGGCTTAAGTCAAAATACATTGCCGTAATTATTATTCAGGCTTAAGTCAAAAGACATTGCCGTAATTATTATTCAGTTAACACACGTATGTCTACAGTACTATATATATTTTAAAATATCATGCTCAAGAGTATAGGAAGAATCACATACCTCACGACGATTATCGACTATTAGCAAATAGCTCCAAAGTATTGTAGTCCGGCTAGCCTTTTCCACCCTCCGAGTAGAATACGCTACTCTTAGTACTTCAACCTATAACGGTTATACAAGTCTATCAAAGTCTAGACTACTCGGTAGAATAAATCTAGATACAAGATTCTACGGAAAATTGGGCGACTTCCTTGCAAACAAACTTCACAAGTCTCAGTAAATACGAGTCTATGTAAATCTGATTCAATTCCTTCTTATATACCTTCCTTGTATATAACTTATACTTAATTCTCATACTTCAATAGTATGTAAACTCAATTACAATATGGAGACAAGATATTTACCTCGATAAGCCCATAAATATCCAAGTTAAAATGTCGATCCTGAGCAACGTTTAGCTCCTACTCTGGGCGCTCCAACCCGCTCCAAACAACCCTTAGAAGTTCTACGCAACTTCTACTTAATACTTCAACCGGCTATGAAGATTTTCCTTAGGGTTTCGGTTTGAGACAAAAGGAAATAAGGTAGTATTTAAGACTCTACGTATAGAGGTAACTTTTGGAATACCACAAGGTATAAAGTGAGGTATTTTGGTATAGTAACAATACTAGGAGAGTATTTCTACCAAAGGGGGTGTATTATGAGAACAACTCTCGAGAGGGGTACCTGGAGCTAGCACCACTAGGAAGGGGGTGTTATCTACAGGCAGGGCCTCGCGAAATGGGGAGGGCTTTCAAGATTTGGAGATTGGTGGAATGGATGAAGAAGTCTTCAAAGGGGTATTTATAGGAGGATCAATGGCCAAGATCAAGCCATGTAGGGGCAAGTGGAGGGCGAGATTTGCCCAGTGGCCCTATCCCTACTCACAAAACAAGGCACCAAACAAGGCACAAAATAAGGCACAAAACATGGCCAAAAACCGTGACCCAATCGGCCAACTTGACCGCCCACTAGAGGGTGACAAGTGTCACCCTCCCGTTGGTCCAAAACATTTCGTCTCTCAGAAAAATCCGCAAAAATTATAAATGACAGTCGTATTTTTCCCCTCGCAAGTTTTGTAAAACGTTTCGTCGAAAAACGACTCTAATCGGGGGTTGTGAACAAAATTCGAACCTTGCCTAACTTTAAGTCTTCGAACTTTTCCTACGTACGTCCTCACGTACATACTCTGGAAATACGGGGTGTAACATTCTCCCCTCCTTAGAAACATTCGTCCCGAATGTTCCTTCTAAGCCTCAAAACACACAAGTGCCTGTATAGTCTTCACTACTATACTTACGAAAACAATCATGTCGTACCTGGCCACAAAATAATACACGCGCAAATACTTAATCCAAGTCCACGAGGAATCACCTCGACCTCACAAAATATCCCACCCAAGGCTAAAATATACTCCCTTCGCACCTTTACTTACAAAAGAAATGATCACATCTATCCTCTTAACACATGTTCACTTCTTCCCTTACTCGTCGTACCATACTCGTACACTCGAACTCTTCTCATACCTTACCACATTTATTCGCTTGGTTCCAAATCTCTAGGTTACTACCTCCAACTTGGTCATCATTACTGGGAACAATCTGGATGGATCTCCGATACTTCTCCGAACATAACAACATGAAAGACCGGACATACTGTCTCCTTCGTCGGACGGCAATGCTAACCTATAGGCAACTCGGCCTACTCTACAAACAATCTGTAAATGCCCAAAAGTAACTCGGGCTAAGTTTCCTCTGTTTTCCAAAACTCGTCACACCCTAGCCACGTTCTCTTTGAAACGGTATGAACCAACAATCGCACGCGCAACCTCGAAACAATCGGACAACTTACACTTCCGCCCTACAAGGCTTCGTAAGGCGACATCCGAACAACGAAATGGTAGCTAAAGCACTCCTCAGCGGGAGAAACAACCCTCGCGACTACCCGCGAAATCCAAACATTGGCGAAGCGGCGCGTCTTGAGACTCACGGAGTTCCTACCTGCTGGTAAAACTTCGAGAAAAAGTAGCAAAAACACAGGCTTCATGCATCATAAGGTAAGCAGGCACCTCGTGCAGCCTTACAACCTTCTTGATATAAACATCTCGCATAACTTACTGCCGAGTACAAGGTTTTGACTAAAAGACAAGACGGGCTGACCTCCTCGGCCCGACTACTGGTCGAATGCATCCACGAACTCGTACGCTGGTTAACTAAACATGGGCCTAACACCCTCATGACCCTAACACAAAGCGGGACCACCACAACCGACCCCACTATACGAGGCGCGGGTTGACCCGCGTCGGTCCCAACCCGACCATTATCGCGCAAAACTTTTGCTCCTGAGCGGAACAATCTCACTAATCAAATTCACGAAAACCTAGCGGTCTTCTTAGCTCAACTACCCTCTTTCATTTCACACTACTCAGGGACTTATCACATAATATACCTCACGTGCACTATGCACTCCGATAAGGATCAAACATAAACTAAATCTTTTACTAGAGATGGCCTTGCCTCTAAGGTCTCCACGTATAAAATTCTAAGGCTCACACTTACCTTATCCCCAATCTTACCCTTTAACTAACCATGATTTCTAATCTGACTAACATGATGCTATCTGGACATAACACTTAAGGGATACTCATCACATTACATACAAATCTCAGAGGTTAAGGATATACATGTATCTCTGCTTGCTCCGCTTAGTCGTTCTAATCAAACACGCCCGTAGGCGCATATCTTAGGAAGGTGACGAACTAGCCACGATCTGAAGGTGAGTCCTCCTACTAACATTCCTCTACTAGGACATCCTTTCGACACATGTACTGACGGCGCAGTAAAACAAGTACCAACTAAAGATGACATTCCGGGATGGCGCACCTGTTGTGAGCGGAAGCCACAGAGCTCGACCAACTCGGCGTACCCAGCGTCACGAACTCCGTGGAGGACCACTCTGCATTGGTGGATGTGCATATCTAATCTGCTGCTGAGGTGGTTCGCCTCGAAAGTTACCAAAGGACCTTGTTGTTCTGGCCCTCTTCTGCTGTCCTTGGTTAACCCGTCGATCCCTACGTTTCTCGGCTGTGCGCATAAGCCCGTACGAGCCATGCTCAGCCTAGCGAAGAATTACTCCTGTACGACCCTCTCTTTGATATTCATCAAGACTCGCGGTACATCGACATACTCTCTGGTAGCCAAATCCATAGCTAGTAACAGGGTCACCTCTTTGCAATCTATTTTCTCCGTTCCCGGTCGTGGAACTGAAGGTTCATATATCATGGTCGCGATGAGCGCTGCTGCCGTGCTAAACTCTGTTGAAATTTGGTGGCGTGGCGAACTCCCGAATGAAACACCACCCTGGTGATGATTGGGCACGTGCCTAGTAACCCTCTGTACTCTACTCGCGGCTCCGCCTTGCGCGCCTCTGGACCGGGTTGCCTTACGCGGAGGCATAGCGGTAAGGGAAAGAAATCGTTAGAGGGTCCGACTTATAACACAACTCTAAGCACGATCTCGAGTGAGAAGAATGAAACCGATCCTAAATATCCTATAGCCTCACGATTATTGGTGTGGTGCCTGCACCGATAATCAAGACTACTAGATACGATGCTGTAGACACTTTCAGGATTAAGCGCTCGATACCACTTTTGTCACGACCGAACCGGGCGTGGTAGTGTCTACCGGGCACCCAAGTAGACATACATCAAAGAAATCAGCGGAACATAAAACAAGACATGGAATATCAAGAAGTGTAAAACAGTAATCTGAGAAAACTTGCCCTTCGGCATATATATAAATCAACTTAAAATCGAACAGTTACATCCCATTAGAACTTTGCCTGGCGATTACTCTGGACCTCTAAGAATTATATGACAACAATGGCGGGACGGGGCCGTCGTACCACGAATGTAAATACCTACAACGGCGGGGACTATACCGATAAGCCTCGAAGAAGCGGAGCTTTCCAAAGCTGACTGCGATCCTAAGGCGAGGATCAACACTGGTGTACCTCTACTGCGGCATGAGCGCGGCCGAAGGAGTCGATTACAACGGTACCAAGTATGTGAAGCTGTAAATCAGTAAATGAAATCATAGCGATCTATATAAAGCAGGAGACATGTATGATAACCAAACTACGATTCACAATAAATAGCGATCATGTCAAGTCGGGGACTTACGCCTCAAAGTCATCACTCAAATATAACTATGGGTCTCACGCCACTTACATCAATCATGCGTGGAATACCTTCCATCGCTGGCGATCATGATATAAAGTACGAGGAATAAACATGAACACGGGTCCCACTGTGTCATAATAAAACCGTCGGGGGTAAATGCGAAGGCATAGCCGACTACTAACACCAGCGATACTAACAAGGTCATAAAGCGTATCATAAGATCTGTCTGACCGCCACATGATCGAAGGCGGCCCACGCGCGCGATATCAAATGTGCGCGTCTAGCCACAGACTTCCGCGACTCCGCGTAGGCCAACCTCATAGGCCGCGTGAGGTGTTCCCGCATCGAGGGTAGCTACTCCGGCATCGTCTGGACTCGCGATCCGCGTGGCCACATGAACCGCGTGACCATAAAGGCCGCGCTAACACGGAACTCGTAGCTCGCATAGGTCCGGGACCGCGTAGGTATTCTCGAATCATGGTCCCGGACCGCTGAGTCTACCCACATCGGAGGCGCTTAACCCGGGATCATGTCAAGGTGAGTGGTACAATACCAACATGTGACTGATCGTTAAACAACTTAAGCGCAATCGAGGAAAAACAATCATCACAAGATACTAACACACGTAGCATCCTAGCATGTTTACTTATCAAATCAACAAGAAAGTATTACAAGGCTATCACAAACAAACACAATCAAGTTATGCACACAAGGTACTTTCTACTATATGATTAACAAGATCGGGTTTTATCCCCAAAGTACTTCGTACATTAACTCTTTAAAAGGTACCTTCTTTCTCAAAAGTCACACAATACGTAGTATAAAAATAGAGTGACTATCTTTTGAAGTAAATCAAAACACTACTCTTTGTAAAATCAAGTAACAACATTCTTTTCCAAGCGTTCAAGTTTGCCTAATTTCAATTACTCAAGTTTCTCATTTTGAAAGGTTTAAGTAGTTCATAGTATTAATCACTTAATGATATAATTCTCTTTGAAAACAATTTGAGAAACATATGCCTTATATGTGAGTAGGTTATTCTTGTTTATAATGATCTTATAACAACAGCCATGATCTAGGAAATGTAATATCATTTTGTCTCATCTTAGCTTCTCTGCCGATGGAGGTTTCTCTTGGTTTTAATAATACTTACTTAGTCAATACATTTCCCTTTATTAGCGCTTCTGTGGTCTGTTCGATACTTATTCTGATTTTCGAAATCAGTAAAACATTATTCCTTTTAAAAACCAAGTACTCATTACTCACGAATGAGGTTTCACACTTTTTATCAAAATTCAGATTAATTCGATTAAGTCAAGTCTCTTATCTTTTAAGATCAAGTCTCTTAACTTCTAAAATCAGTAAACCATTCTTATTACTTCTCTTTAAGTTGTTATACCTAACTTCCCATAAAGCTAGTATAACTCTTTAAGCTTTTAAAACCAAGCATTACTCTTCTTTCAAAAAGGTTTCTTAACTCTTTTGAAATACTTCAAGATTCTTATTATTCAGGCTTAAGTCAAAAGACATTGCCGTAATTATTATTCAGGCTTAAGTCAAAAGACATTGCCGTAATTATTATTCAGGCTTAAGTCAAAAGACATTGTCGTAATTATTATTCAGTTAACACACGTATGTCTACCGTACTATATATATTTTAAAATATCATGCTCAAGAGTATAGGAAGAATCACATACCTCGCGACGATTATCGACTATTAGCAAATAGCTCCAAAGTACTGTAGTCTGGCTAGCCTTTTCCACCCTCCGAGTAGAATACGCTACTCATGATCTTTCAACCTATAACGGTTATACAAGTCTATCAAAGTCTAGACTACTCGGTAGAATAAATCTAGATATAAGATTCTACGGAAAATTGGGCAGCACTTCCTTACCCGACAAACTTCACAAGTCTACTGTAAATACAGTCCTATGTAAGTACAGTTCAATTCCCTTCTTATATACCTTCCTTGTATATAACTTATACTTAATTCTCATACTTCAATAGTATGTAAACTCAATTACAATAGGGAGACAAGATATTTACCTCGATAAGCCCATAAATATCCAAGTTAAAATGTCGATCCTGAGCAACGTTTAGCTCCTACTCTGGGCGCTCCAACCCGCTCCAAACAACCCTTAGAAGTTCTACGCAACTTCTACTTAATACTTCAACCGACTATGAAGATTTTCCTTAGGGTTTCGGTTTGAGACAAAAAGGACATAAGGTAGTATTTCCGGGCTCTACGTATAGAGGTAACTTTTGGAATACCACAAGGTATAAGGCTGAGGTATTTTGGTATAGTAACAATACTAGGAGAGTATTTCTACCAAGAGGGGGGGTGTATTATGAGAACAACTCTCAAGAGGGGGGGTACCCCTCGGCTTAGCACCACTAGGAAGGGGGGGTGTTATCTCTCGGCCAAGGGGGCCTCACGAAATGGGGGAGGGGCTTTCAAGATTTGGAGATTGGTGGAATGGATGAAGAAGTCTTCAAAGGGGGGGGGGTATTTATTGGATGATCAATGGCCAAGATCAAGCCATGTGGGGGGCAAGTGGAGGGCCAAGATTTGCCCAAGTGCCCCCTATCCCTACTCCACAAAACAAGGCACCAAACAAGGCACAAAATAAGGCACAAAACATGGCCAAAAACCGTGACCCAATCGGCCAACTTGACCGCCCACTAGAGGGTGACAAGTGTCACCCTCCCGTTGGTCCTAAACATTTCGTCTCTCGGAAAAATCCGCAAAAATTATAAATGACATAGTCGTATTTTTCCCCTCGCAAGTTTTGTAAAACGTTTCGTCGAAAAACGACTCTAATCGGGGGTTGTGAACAAAATTCGAACCTTGCCTAACTTTAAGTCTTCGAACTTTTCCTACGTACGTCCTCACGTACATACTCTGGAAATACGGGGTGCAGCTGTGGCTGTTGGAATGCGAGCGGCGCGAATCTGGTAATCATTCTCTAAAGTGGGCCTTGCGGCTGGCGGGATTTTTCTGCGGTAAAGGGCGAAAAACAGGGGATATTTTGATTAAAGCCTATGGGAGGGTGACAAGTGTCCCTCCCATCCTTTTGACCAAAAAAGGGTCCTATTTTAGGGCCAAGTCTTGGAATACTTGGTCATTTCATCTTGGAAACCCTCCTAAGAACCCCTCTCCCTTTCTCTCTACATTTTTGAAGAAAACCTAGCCTAAGGAAATTGTTGGAGCGGCGGCAAGAAGGAAAAGTGTGGGTAAACTTGTGGGAAGCGCGGGGGGATGAGTTTGACGGAAAAGAAGTGGAAGAAAGGGGCTTTTGTGGGCTATTCCAAAAGGTAAAAGTTTCCCCCTTCTCTTGGATATAAGTTCTAATACTTGTTATAGTTGATTTAGACCACGTGAAGCATGTATTAGAGATTGGTAAGTAATATGGATTTTTGAAGGCTAGAAATCCGAAATTGACATGATTGAGTCATTTGAATTTGAATTACAATTTGGTCGTTACCTAAAGTCGTCGCATGTTATCTACTAGAGGATTGTAGTAGCTTTAATCGATTTCGGCTTGATTACATGTCATACTAAATAACTTGGATTGAAAAGATAATTGGAAAAGATTTAGGATTGGTTATATTGTTGGCCAAGAATGGCATGGAAAGTATTGGTTTATTTTGTATTATTGTGGGGCGGAATTTTACACGTATTGTTATGCGTGTAATCCCCTTGTATTTGCTGAATTAATTGAGCCTTAAATGTGGCGTTGGTTATTGAATTCGGCCTTGAAAAAGGTGGCAAAGTATGTTAAAACAAAGGAAGTGCTGTCCGATTTTCCGTAGAATTTAGGGACTTTGCACTTAGTTTATTGTACGTTCGAAGCTAGAGATTGATAGACGTTTTATGAACATATTAGGATTGAAGTACTACGAGTAGCGTATCCTACTTGAAGGGTATAGTAATGTGGAACATTTTGCTAATTGTCGACAATCGTCGCGAGGTATGTGATTCTTCTTATCCTCTTGAGCAAGACTATTTGTGAAATATATAGTGCGGTAGACGCACGTGTGTTAAAGGAATTTGATTTCCCTTTTGTGCCTTGACTTGATATGAAGCCTAAAGGGCTTCATTGTGTGGAAAGAGTAGTAAAATCTTATTCGTTAGTAATGGGTACTAGGGTGTTAAAGAATAAGCCCTCTTGGTCTCATAAATGTTTATAGTTGTAATTGGTTGGTTTAAAACATAAAGTGTTATAACAGATTTATGGGAAGTTTGTTATAACAACTTTATGTAGGTAAAGAAATGGTTTGTGGCTTTTTAAAAGATAAGAGACTTGACTTATAAATGACTTGGTTGGTGTTAAAAAGTTGTGAAACCACATTTTTGAGAAATGGGTAATTGTGTTTTAAAAGGAATAAGTCATATTGATTTCGGAAATGAGAATAAGTATCGAACAAACCACTGCAGCGTTAATAAAGGAAAATGTATTGACCAATTAATTATTATTAAAACCAGTAGAAACCTCCATCTGCATAGAAGCTAAGATAAGACAAAATTGTATTACATTTTCTAGATCATGGCTGCTTTAATAAGAACATTATAACAAGTTTTGATTTTCCTAAATTCCAAAGTAAGAAGCTTGAATTATAAAAGAGATAGACTTGAGAATTTGAAGTGTTTTCGTTTAAAAAGGAAGTCATGGTTTTGTCTTAAGTTGGTTTAAAAAGAAGGTATGGAAATTGTTATGGTTTTCTCAAAAAGACAGTTACTCTATTTCTGATACTACGGGTATCGTGTGACTTTGGTGAAAGAAATTGATCTTTTTAAAGAGTTAAAGTACGTATTACCTTAGGGTTAAAACCCAGATTCGTTATAATAAAATGAAAGACTATGAGTACGTTGAGCTTGCCTATGCTTGTTGTGATAGCCTTTGTTGTGCAAGTGTTTGATTTTGTGCTACCGAGCCTCTCGATGGAGTAGGCTATCCGTTGATTAGCGGACATCTTGTCGTTAGGTGGCCACGGGTATGTTTCCACTATATCGATCCTCTTGGACATCTTGACATGTTGGGTGGCCGGGTATGCTTCCATTAGGAGTGTTATCTTGTTATTTGTTTGGACATCTTGACACGTTGGGTGGCCGGGTATCGTCCACATGAGTATTATCTTGTTATTTGTTTGGACATACTGACACGTTGGGTGGCCCACGGGTATGCTTCCACAGTGATTATTATCTTGTTATCTCCTTTGGGCATACCGACACGTTGGATGGTCCACGGGTATGGGCCCACTAGGACGGTTCCAGGGTCATGCTTATACCGAGGTGAGATGTCGGGGCATGTGGCCATTGTGTGGGTTAAATTCCCGGGTTGTACTTGAGTGATGATTTTACGGGCATGAGTCCCTGACTTGACATGACTGCTATATATATTGTGAACTGTAGTTTGGTTATCATACATGTCTCCTGCTTTATATAGACTATTATGATTTCATTCTGATATTTTGATTCACATACTTGGTACTGTTGTCTCGACCTCGCCCGGGGATGCGTTCATCTGCGCGAGTTGAGGTACATAACTGGCGATCCGCTCTTAGGATCGCTGTCCAGTTCTCGGAAAGCTCCATTTCTCCGGAGGCTTTGTCTTTTGGTACGGTTCCCTGAAGTTGTAGAGCTCTTGTACATTCAGGGGTATGGCGGGGCCCTGTCCCGTCAGTGTTGTTATAAAATTCTTAGAAGTGCAGTAATCTTTGTTGTGGCGGGGTTGTATGAGTAGCTGTTCAGGTTTAATTATTTTTACAGAAAGGTAACCATTTTGGGTTAGCCTATTTTCGTATTGTCTTGTTTCATGCTTAAGTTTTTAATTTCCGCTGATTTTCTCTGATGTTGTATCACTAGGATGCCCGGGGTAAGGCACCAGTCACGGGCCCGAGGTCGGGTCGTGACAATTTCACACCCTAACCTCAAAATTTCCCCCTTGGCCGAGAGCTAGTATATTTGGAACCTTAGTGTTCTTCACTTTTTGGAGTTAATTCTTGAATAAAAGTTGGTTAGGAACTTCTAAGGGTGACTTGTGGTGGTTTGGAACACAAAGATTTGGAGCTAAAACTTGCTTAGGAACGACTTTAAGTTCTTGGATATTTTTGGGCTATTTTGAGGTAATGAAACTTAACCTCTTTGTGAAGTTGATTATTATGTATATTGGATATTATACATATATTGGAAGTATATTATGGAGTATGAGATATAAGGAAAGATTTGGATCTTGTTAAGATGTTAAAAGGAGAATTGGCATATTAGTCATTAAAATGGTAAAAATGTATCCATTACTTACTAAGAAGTTAACAACAAAGAAACTATAACTTATATAAAGATTGGTATATAAGTTGGAAGACTAATGAAGTAATTGGATAAGTAAAATTGTAAAAGTTGGCCAAGGACCCCAACTTAAGGACTGTATTTACTTTGGACTGTATTTACTTTGGACTGTATTTACATTGTTGTTAAGGGGAAGATTGTTAATCGCGTTCCGTTTGACATGTGATCCCCTTCTTTAATTATTGTTGTTGTTAAGGGCAAGATTGTTAATCGCGTTCCGTTTGGACGTGTGATCCCCTTCTTTAATTATTGTTGTTGTTAAGGGGAAGATTGTTAATCGCGTTCCGTTTGGGCGTGTGATCTCCTTCTTTAATTATTATTGTTGTTAAGGGGAAGATTGTTAATCGCGTTCCGTTTGGGCATGTGATCCCCTTCTTTAAATTTGGGAAGTTGGTTATAACGACTTTATGGAAGGTTAAGAAAGTTGTCTATTTTGATTAATTGGCATAAGTTGCCTAGATTGTGAAAATTTGAAGTTACTTGATTTCAAGCTTTGAAAGGAGTTTTCTAAAAGTGTAGTAACTTACTTTGAAAAATAGACACACCTTGACACTACGGGTGTTAGTATCTTGGGGTTTTACATAAAAATGAGTCTTTTGAAGAGAATGTACGTACGTAGTACTTTGGCTTGTTTAATTGAGAATTATTCTATTTGCGCCTTGATAAGTACTTTGGCTTGTTAAATGAGAATTTTGCTATTTGTGCCTTGATAAGTACTTTGGCTTGTTAAATGGGGATTATTCTATGTGTGCCTTGATAAGTACTTTGGTTTGTTAAATGAGAATTAGTCTAAAGATTTTATGAACTTGCCTATATGTGCTGGTGATAGCCTTTGAGTGCAAGTATTATATTTTTATCTTGTGCGACTCTCGGTTGGAGAAGTATGTCTTGTTGTAAGTTTACTTGGAGCGTCGAGCGGTGATGTGGGATTCCACGGGTATGCTTCCATTATTTGTATTACTCATGGACATGCTTATACGATGTGGGATTAGGGCATGTGACCGGGAGGCGAGTTAGATTCGGTTGTTTATGTTACCCGTGGTCATGCTTATCGATGTGGGATTAGGCATGCGACGCGAGGATATTGTTATTCCATGGATTCGCCTCGTGAGATTGAGTGACGCAGTGGATCCGTAGTTAGCTTTCGTACTTGCCGTCGATTGATAATCTGGTGAATCAGTAGTTGGCTTTCGTACTTGCCCCGTCGATTCTATCACGATTTGGTACAGTAGGCTCGTTAGATAGCTTCGCACTTGCCGGTCATATTTCGTGATGCAGTGAATCAGTAGTTAGCTTTCGTACTTTCCGTCGATTGTTGTACGGTGGATCTGGTAGTTAGCTTTCGTACTTTCCCCCGTCAGTTTTATGATGCAGGATGGATCTGGTGGTTCGTTTTCCTACTTGGCGTCTGATTTTAGGACACATGTGGGACTTGGTGTTCATGTATGCATATTGGTGTTATATTATATCATGGGTATCGGCGGTGAGGAAGGATTCCACGGGCATGATTGATATTATGGGCGTGAGACCCATGGTTATATTTTAGTAATGACTTTGAGGCGTCGTCCACGACTTGATATATGCTTATGTATTGTGTATCGTAGGTAGGCTATCATACATGTCTCTGTTTTGTTTAGATTTATGATTTCATTCTGATGCTAACATTTCACATACTTGGTACATTCTTCGTCTTGACCTCCTTGAGGCTGCGTTCATGTCGCGAGTTTAGGTACGCGATTTGGTGATCTGCGTGTGTAGGACCACCTTTCGAGTTTTGGATATCTCCTGCTCGTGAGTTTATCTTTTTGGTATAGTTCCTTGATGCAGGCTTTTATGCGGTTATGGTACGGCGGGGCCTTGTCGTCATATTTGATAAAACTCTTAGAGTCTATATTCATATGTGGGATTGGACTCGTATGCGATGTAGTGTCTTTTGATTATGTATATTATATGGCGGCGCTTGTCGGCTTTGCCGCACACGTCACGTTAGTTTGAAAAAAATGAGGTGTTATTTAATTTCCATTTGTTTACTTAGTTGTTAAGGTAGAAGGGTGCGGGTAGGGCACCGATCCGAGCTTGGGGTTGGGCGTGACAACATGTGTCACCCCAAGAGCCATGTTGGACGTTTTTTTTCAAGACAAGTGGCCAAAAGTCTTGCATGGCATTTGCATGGCAATGGGACGTTTTTTTGAAGTTAGTGGGCAAGTCAAATGGTCAAAGTCTTGCATGGCATTTGTGGGACAAGTGGAGAAAGGAACCTACACAAACACATCTATACCATACACATGTTTCAATCCTAAACCTTGGTTATCCTATATAAAAACCTCTAGTTGATGAAAATCTTCCACACTTAGAACATTTCAAGACTTGAAAATATTTTCTCTCCCTTTCCTAGTGTTCTCGTCCAAAGCCCCAACTTTTGAGCAATTGTTATCCAAAAATTCCTAAACTTCTAATTGTTCTTCCTTAATGTATTAGGAAGATTAGTAACCAAGAGTTAGACAAGATTTCACAACCTAGCCTAAAAAACCCTCCCTTGGCCGAGAGCATGCCAAGAATGGAGCCTTAGTGTTCTTCACTTTTTGGAGTTAATTCTTGAATAGAAGTTGGTTAGGAACTTCTAAAGGTGACTTGTGGTGGTTTGAAACGCAAAGATTTGGAGCTAAAACTTGCTTAGGAACGACTTTAAGTTCTTGGATATTTTGGGGCTATTTTGAGGTAATGAACCTTAACCTCTCTGTGAAGTTGATTATTATGTATATTGGATATTATACATATATTGGAAGTATATTATGAAGTATGAGACATAAGGAAAGATTTGGATCTTGTTAAGATGTTAAAAGGAGAATTGGCATATTAGCCATTAAAATGGTAAAAGTGTATCCATTACTTACTAAGAAGTTAACAACAAAGAAACTATAACTTATATAAAGATTGGAATATAAGTTGGAAGACTAATGAAGTAATTGGATAAGTAAAATTGTAAAAGTTGGCCAAGGACCCCAACTTAAGGACTGTATTTACTTTGGACCGTATTTACATTGTTGTTAAGGGGAAGATTGTTAAACGCGTTCCGTTTGGGCGTGTGATCCCCTTCTTTAATTATTGTTGTTGTTAAGGGGAAGATTGTTAATCGCGTTCCGTTTGGGCGTGTGATCCCCTTCTTTAATTATTGTTGTTGTTAAGGGGAGGATTGTTAATCGCGTTCCGTTTGGGCGTGTGATCCCCTTCTTTAAATTTCGAAATTATTGCGCCTTATTTATGGCATGTTGGTTACTATTATCGGGCCTTGAAAAAGGTGGAGAATTGAGTAGAAACGGGGGAGGTGTTGCCCAATTTTTCGTAGACTAAGAGAAATCTTACTTAAAAGAATCCCACGTAAAACTAGAAGTTGATAGGCGTGTTTTGACTATTATAGGTTGACACTCTGCGCGCGACATATCCGACTTGGCAAGTGGATTTAGCCGAGGAGGTATGTGATTCTTCCTATCCCTTTGAGCATGATATTTGTGAAATATATATAGTCGGTGAGCGTCGTGTGTTAAACTAAATTTGGCTTTACTTTGATGTCTTTGGACTTGAGTTCTAATTAATAAGAATCTTGAATATTTCAAAAAGAGTTATGAATCATTTTGGAAGAAAAGTAATACTTGGTTTTCATAAAACGTTTAAGTGTTATACTAGCTTTATGGGAAGCTAGCTATAACGACTTAAGAAAGATAAGAAAAACGGTTTAATTATTTGTTTATCAAATGCTTGAAATGATGTTTGAAGGTATGGTAAGTTGGTTTGATAAACATGTTATGATGCTACGTGTGTTAGTATCTGGTGACGCTTGTGTAAGGAGGTTATTCTTGTTGTGCTTATGTTGTTTAACGATAAGCCGTTGTGTTAGTATTATATCACTCACCCTCCTTTCCTTGTTACGATGTCGTGGGTTAGCGCCCCGTCGCGAGAATACCTCATGCGGGTCCATGGGACCTATGTGGAGCTGCGGGAGTTCCAGGATGATCACTCCGGGTGTGTTACCGTCGCGAGAATACCTCATGCGGTCTATGTGGCCATGCGGATGCGGGAGTCGAGCGATGCAGCGGGTTAGCTACCCCGATCGAGAATACCTCATGCGGGCCTGGGGCCTATGCGGTGCGGGAGTTCGAGTTAGGCTCGCATAATGATACTATGGGCGATTAGCCTTGCTTGATCATTAGCGGCCTAGAAAAGACCCGATTACATTATATCTATTTTTGCTCTTGTTTATGATGTACTATATGCGGTTAACTTAGTTGTTTCGTACATATTTGTGAATTGGTTTTAAAATGTTATAATTATATATATCGGTACTTTCTGATTTCACATACTTGGTACTGTTATCGACCTCCTTCAGGGTTGCGTTCATGCCGCCGGTAAGAGAAGCGGTGGTGGATCCTCATTCTTAGGATCTTTACTCGGTGTCGAGAGCTCCATTTCTCGGAGGCTCGACTTTTAGTGCAGTTCTCCACTGGTGTTGTAGATGTTTTGTACATTCGGGGTATGGCGGGCCACGTCCGTCATAGTGTTCTACCTTCTGAAGTCTGTAGTCTGTTGTAAAGTTGGGATGTAGCGCTCACTTTGGTATTTATATACATGCGAAAGGCAACTTTTCTTTGGATAGTGTTCTTATTTTTCAACTTGTTTCATGTTTGCAAGTTTATATTCCGAGTTACTCGATGTATGTCTACTTGGGTACGGGTAAGGCACGATCACGGGCGAGAGCGGTCGTGACAAAAGTGGTATCAGAGCAGTTAAATCCTCGTAAAGTGTCTACAGACCGTATCTAGTAGAGTCTTGATTATCGGTGTGTTGTGCACCACACCAATAATCAGGAGGCTGCGGGACATTTAGGATTGGTTTCCATTCTTCTCATTCTGAGATCGTGCCTTAGCCGTGTTATAAGTTGGACCCTCGGCGAATTTCTTTTGTTTACCGTTATGCCTCACGCAAGGCAATCCGGGCGAAGGGCAAGACAACCGAGAGGCGCTAGTAGGACACAGAGGTCACGAGGCCCGAGCCAGCCTTTACCCGAGGTGATACCCTGAACGACGAGTTCCACGGCCGCCGGCCCAGCGAGTTTAGAGCGCAGCGGTGGCTCACGAGGCCACGACACTGAGCATCGGTCCCACATCACGGAGCGGAGGAGATGGGTTACAAGGAGATGGCCCAGTTATTAGCGAGTCGTGGCGAGGCACGAGATAAATTTGGATCATCGATTCGATTCGATAGTACGTGGTTCACGAGTCGGATAGTTTGAGACTTGGGACTTTACGAGTTGCGCCCGCCAGAGTTCTATGGGTGAGGCACGAGGATGATCGCAGGAGTTCATCAGCGATTCTGACGGATCATGAGTGATCAAGCTTGGAGACCGAGTCGGTGGTTTTAGGTTCACATCGGTTGCGTGATCTGCGATCGGTGGTTTGATTCATGGGAGCTGTCGGGAGCATGCGCCTCGGTATTTGGGGCGAGTTCTCGAGGCATTTCTCACTCACTTTCTGCCTCGCGGATGAGGAAACGGCCAAACAAATTTTGATGTTGAGGCGAGCGGCGCCTGATTCGGGAGTCTGATGTGGAGTTCGACTCGTTGGCTCGGTATGTCCCGCGTTAGTGGCGGATATGGAGGGCAGTGAAGCGCTACGTCACGTGGCTTGATGACTACTCGGCGAGTCTTGCTCGGGTGTAGCTCTTGGCGGGCATGGACATTGCCGCGTGCGAGCTCATACACTTGGGTGTGAGGCGTAGGCCGACGGGTTGGCGGTATCAGCGAAGAAGGCGGGGCAGCGGTCTTTTGGTAGCTCTCGGGGTGGACGATCTCAGCAGCAGACTAGATTTGCACCTCAGCCAGCTCAAAGCACTCCTACACCGTCTTTAGGGCGGCGGTATTGAGGCGGTCGGGGCCCGGGACATCGGACTTCGAGTAGCGAGAGGTGCTAACCGTCGAGACCACCTTCCTCTCGGTGTGTTCGATGTGGTAGATCCCATTCACGGAGTTGTGGTACTCTTGTGGGAGCTTGTTACACTTGCGACCAGCGGTCACTGCGAGGCTTCAGAGCCAAGAGCGCGAGATGGTAGGGTTCGGCTACGTGGTCTTTAGCCTGGTCTTCATCTCCTACGATTACTCGCCGGGCGAGTGCTCGTAGGCGGCCAGTGCGTGGCGAGGTCGTGGCAAGGTCCTAGTTCGGCGGTCCTCGAGCGCATTTATGCCATGTCCGGCCGCCCGGGACGGGAGGTGTCACCGGATGTCATCGCCGTACTTTATCGATTTCTTGTTGTGGCGTGTATGCCTTGATAGATCCGGGTTCTACCTTGTCCTATATATCTCCCCATATTGCTAGTAGGATAGGGATAGAGCACGAGTCGATAGACCACTTTTGAGGTAGCTACGCGATGGGGTTCGGTGGTAGGCGGGTATATAGGGCTTGCCCGGTGACTATATGCGATCGTCGGACCACTGGCCGACTTGATAGAGTTGGATATGACCGTTTTGATGTGATCATGGGTATGGATTGGTTAGCTTCTTTTCGCCAATGTAGACTATAGGAAGCGGTTGAGTGCGGTTCGGTTTCTGAGGCCGGTTGCTCGAGTGGGAGGAACACCGTGTCGCCGGCGGTAAGTTTATTTCTTACCTCGAGGCGGGAAGATGGTTGAAGGGTATATCTACCATCTCATTCGGGTATTTGATCTTGGCGGTGACACGGACCTTGATCGATTCGATGGTCGAGTATCGGATGTGTTCCCAGACGACCTCCCGGGTATCCCTCTTGAGAGGGAGATATAGTTTTGCATTGATATTCTGCCTGATATTCGACCTATATCCATTCCATCTGAGAATGGCTTTCGAGTTGAGAGAGTTGAAGGACCAGGTGAGAGATTTCTTTGGAGAAGGGCTTTATCGGGCCTAGTGTTTCTCACAGGAAGCGCCGGTATTATTTGTGAAGAAGAAGGATGGGGCCAGCTGCGCATGTGTGTTGATTCTGAGCGGTGAACAAGGTGACTATTAAACGAATACCCTTCCGGGATTGATGACTTGTTCGACCCGGTTTGGTGCGAGGTGTTTCTCAAGATAGACCTACGATCCGTTACCATCAGTGCGAGTTAGGGAGGCGGATGTCCCTAGGGTGCATTCGGACGTCTGAGCACTATGAGTTGGTCATGTCTTTCGGCTTGACGATGCTCTGGCGATTTATGGATTTGATGAGCGAGTGTTCAAGCCATTTTGGATATGTTTGTGATAGTATTCATTGATGACATCTTGATTTATTCTCGCTCGGAGGCGAGGAGCATGCGGAGCATTTGAGGAGCAGTCTTTGAGAGTTCTCGGGACCGGCGGTTGTATGCCAAGTTTTGAAGTGTGAGTTTTGGTTGGCTTCGTGGCGTTTAGGGCACGTTGTGGGTAGATGGTATTGGTGGATAAGGCAAAGATCGAGGCGATCGAGAGTTGGCCTAGACCTCTTGCCCAGGTGTGCGACTTTTGGGCCTTGCGGGTTACTCTGGGAGGTTTGTGGAGAGGTTTGCTTCTATTTGCACCTTTGACCAGTGACTCGAGCGGCTAAGTTTTAGTGGACGGATGCTTGTGAGGAGGCTTCACTTACTAAAGGAGAGGTTGACAACCGCCCCAGTTCTTACTCTTCCAGAGGGTCCAGACGGCTATGTGGTTTATTGTGATGCGTTGGGCATCGGGCTTGGATGTGTGTTGATGCAGCAGGGCAAGGTTATAGCTTACACATCTTGTGACTCGAAGTATGAGAAGAACTACCCACGTGACTTAGAGTTGGAAGCGATGATTCACGCCTTGAAGATCGGAGACATTATTTGTATGGAGTTCATGTGGATATTTACCACGAACCACAAGAGCCTCAGGTATATCTTGACGGAGGAGTGAACTTGCGGCGAGGCGGTGGTTAGAGCTACTCAAGGATTATGATGGCGATATTCTATACCACCGGGGAAGGCGATGTAGTGGCGGATGCCCTTAGTCGTAGGTCGATGGATGATCTATCGGATGTGCGGCCGAGAGGATGGGCATGGTCGCGATTACATCGGCTAGCGAGCCTTGAGTCCGATTGATTGATTACGATAGTAGTGGGGTTCGGGTTTGAGAGGTTGCGAATCTTCCATCGTCGCGAGGTGAAGAAGCGGCGATGTGAGGATCCGATTATGACACGATATCGAGATCTGACTCTTCGTGAGGAAGGGTCCTTTTGAGGTAGCACGATGGGGTGCTAAGGTTTGAGCGAGTTGTGTGTTCGGATATTGCGAGGACTTGACGGCGAGATTCTAGGGAAGCACACGGCGCGTTACTCTATCCATCGGGTCGACAAAGATGTACCACGACCTCGGATCATGTATTGGTGGGGCGGCTGAAGAGGGCGTTGCGAGTTTGTTGCTCGGTGCAGAGTTGTCATCAGGTCAAGGTGGAGCACCAGAGGCCTGGTGGGTTGTTACAGGCTATAGAGATTCCGACATGGAAGTGGGAGGTGATCAATATGGACTTTATTACCGGGTTACCTCGCACTCAGAGGAAGCATGATTCTATCTGGGTTATCGTCGACGGTGCGAAATCCGCCCACTTTCTTCCCGTCGGGGCGACTTTTCGCGAGGATTACGCTAGACTTTACATCAGAGATCGTGAGGCGCATGGGGTCCCTATATCTATCATATCGGACGGAGGAGCCGATTACGGCTAACGGAGGTCATTCCGAAGAGATTAGGGACGCAGATGAGCCTCGATCGCATTCCATCCTCGGGCCAAGCGGACGACGAGTGTCACGACCCGACCGGCGCGGCGGTGCCCTACCAGGCACCTGTTGAGTATACATCGAGAATAGCGGCGGAACATACACAACTTAAACATATGTGTAAACAAAAGACAACACAGTGGCCGATAAGGCGCCTTCCATACTATAAACATAATCAAAAGTACAAGCATAACTCGGTTCTTACACCCAACCACGTATGTGAATACGGACCTCAGGAATAACAAGCGTGGCGGGACGGGGCCCGCCATACCACGAATATACATGAATCTACTACCTCGGGAAAACCGTGCAAGAGCTAAGCCTCGGAGCAAATGGAGCTTTCTCAAAGATGAACCAAGATCCTAAGAGCAAGGATCACCGCGTGGGTACCTAAAACTGCGGGCATGAGCGGCCCGAAGAAGTCGATGCAACAGTGCAGAATATGGAGCGAAATAACGTCTGATAAACAGATCATAAGCGTACAAAGAATGACAAGGACAAGTATAAAAATACATACGGATCTGGTGTCATTACCACTTATGAACTTAATTTCACATCAATATCTTTTCCCATTTTCAATAAAGGTTATAGCCACGTTCTTACGCATGCGATTAGGAAAAATCATTAAGTTCATTTCTATATAACCTACTTATCTTTCATAAGTATAATCCGGACCTTAAAGGAGGGCACATTTACTACGCCCGATCTGGGGGCGATCAAATCACGCAAATATCAAGCGTGTCCGTGGAATCCCCATCACAAGCCGACTACAAGTGTAAAAATATAACCGTGATGGCGCGTGGCATCCCACCTCACCGTCGGCGTACATACACATCTCTGCCGTGGAATCCCACATCACTAAAGCGTGACCATAGGGTAACACAACCGAATCGGGGACATATATGATAACCAAATTACAACACATTGTGCCTTAGTAATGATGAGTAAACGATAGTGTCTTTCTGATATAAAATAGGAAGCTCGTGATCAAAACGGGACCATCCACGCGGTATCATTTAACCATCCTATTCAGGACTATTTCACCGCATAGGCGCGTGGACCGCGTGAGGTATTCCTTGCATGGGACTATTTCACCCGCGTAAGCCACTTACGGACTCGCGTAGGTATTCCTCGTAATTTGGACGCCCGCGTGGGACTATTTCACCGCGTAAGTCCTTACGGACCCGCGTGAGGTATTCCTCGCATAGGTGGACCCGCGCGTGGGACTATTTCACCGCGTAAGTCCTTACGGACCGCGTGAGGTATTCCTCGCATCGTGGGTAGCAATTCCACGGAATGCAAATGCCACAAACGGGAATGACCAAAGCAGTGATTTACCAATAGCACACAACCGGCTATTTCTAGCACACATAGGCAGTTCTCAACTAAACAAGCCAAAGTACTTATCAAGGCACACTTAAACAAATTCTCAACTTATCAAGCCAAAGTACTAATCAAGGCATCACATAGAATAATTCTCATTTAACAAGCCAAAGTACTTATCAAGGCACACTTAGACAAATTCTCAATTTATCAAGCCAAAGTACTAATCAAGGCATCACATAGAATAATTCTCATTTAACAAGCCAAAGTACTTATCAAGGCACACTTAGACAAATTCTCAATTTATCAAGCCAAAGTACTAATCAAGGCATCACATAGAATAATACTCATTTAACAAGCCAAAGTACTTGTCAAGGCACATTTAGACTAATTCTCAATTAATCAAGCCAAAGTACTAATCAAGGCATCACATAGAATAATTCTCATTTAACAAGCCAAAGTACTTGTCAAGGCACATTTAGACTAATTCTCAATTAATCAAGCCAAAGTACTAATCAAGGAATCACATAGAATAATTCTCATTTAACAAGCCAAAGTACTAATCAAGGCACACTTAGACTAATTCTCAATTAATCAAGCCAAAGTACTAATCAAGGCATCACATAGAATAATTCTTATTTAACAAGACAAAATACTAATCAAGGCACACTTAGACTAATTCTCAATTAATCAAGCCAAAGTACTAATCAAGGCATCACATAGAATAATTCTCATTTAACAAGCCAAAGTACTTGTCAAGGCACATTTAGACTAATTCTCAATTAATCAAGCCAAAGTACTAATCAAGGCATCACATAGAATAATTCTCATTTAACAAGCCAAAGTACTAATCAAGGCACACTTAGACTAATTCTCAATTAATCAAGCTAAAGTACTAATCAAGGCATCACATAGAATAATTCTCATTTAACAAGCCAAAGTACTTGTCAAGTCACATTTAGACTAATTCTCAATTAATCAAGCCAAAGTACTAATCAAGGCATCACATAGAATAATTCTCATTTAACAAGCCAAAGTACTTGTCAAGGCACATTTAGACTAATTCTCAATTAATCAAGCCAAAGTACTAATCAAGGCATCACATAGAATTATTCTCAATTAAGCGGGCCAAGTACTACGTCGTACATTCTTTTCAAAGACTCGCTTTCCAAATAAAACTTCCCGATACTAACAACCGTAGTATCTAGTCCTATCCACCTTTCAAGACAAGTCACAATACCTTTTTAGAAATACAATTACGAACTAAATCAAGTGACTTCTTTATTAAAAACCTTAAGCAATTGGTACCTTTAAAACAATTTTCCCTTCCTTAACACAAGTTATTTCTTTGATTACTTTATTATGGAAACCATCCTCTTAACCTTCCATAAAGCCGTTATAACCAACTTCCCATAAAGCCGTTATAACCCTTTATGGTTTAGACCAACACGTTCCTTTTATAACAAGAGACTTCTACTTTTGAAACCAAGTATTAAATACTTTCAAATCAATTCTCATAACTTTCAAAAATACAATTAGTCTCTTAACCTTTAGAAAACAAGTGACTCCTTTTATTATAAAACCTTAGGCAATTAATGCCTTAAAAACAAGTGGCCTTTTCACTAAAATCAAATCACTTATCTTTCCATAAAGCAAATATAACTAACTTCCCATAAAGCCGTTATATTCCCTTTATACCTTATCCAAAAACAATTTCCTATCCAAGGGACTTATACGTTTAAAACGGAACAAGTATCACATACTTTAAAACTCTCCAAGTCCCTTAACTTTACTAAAACTTAAGACATCCTTTATAATTTCAAAGAAGTGAGTTAATCTCCCAACTCACCCGACTTGGCTATTCACAAACTATTAAAGGATATCAAGGTGTTGTACGTCTGCATACTACACGTGCAACTAGTCATGCTCAAAGATAGGAAAAGTTCTACATAGAGTAGATCACACAACTACCTCTTAACTTCTAAGAGTAACAGGAAACATGAAATGATACCACGGGTATATTCCATACATAGAATCATGCCAAAGGAAGGAAGAGGTTCACATACCTCGCGACGATTGTCGACAAGTAGCAAAATGCTCCAAAGTACTTCAACCTTGAGCTATTCCATTCTTCAAGTAGGATACGCTATACTTAGTACATCAACCTATAATGGTCACCATACGTCCATTAACCTCTTATTTCAAACGTAGAATATTCTAGGTGCTAAGTCGCTAAATTCTACGGAAAATCGGACAGCACCTCCTTTGTTTTACTTACTTTACCACCTTTTTCAAGGCCGAATACAATAACCAAACAGCCCCAATTGGCTCCACAATCTATAAGGTAGTCGATACAAATAATTAACTATACATTGATTGGCTCACCTGATAGAAGGTAGTCAATACATATGAATAACAAACTATTACAAACCACAAGTACAAATTCGCCACCTTGAGTTCAACAATACCAATTCTTATCCAATTTCCATTTCAATCCATATTGGTAGCATAACATGATATCAAGTCGCATTTGATTATAACAACCATAATCTTTAAGTAAGTGACATGCGACGATTTCTAATAAACGACCAATTAGTAATCAAATTTTCAAGTGGCTTATATAACATTTCGGTTAGCTACAAGCACTCTATAATACTTATAACTTCAACATATCAACTTCATGCTAGCAACAAGTAAAGCTAACAACAATATAAATATATAATCTTGTAACACCCTTAAAGACAAGATTATACCTTAACGATCTTAATCAATTCCAATCAAGTCGCTCCTTAGTAGTTTAGAGCCTCTCCAAGACACTTCAATCCGCTTGTTGAGACCATTAGGACAACACCAACAATTATTCTTCAAATCTCCAAACCAAACCTAGAAAGACCCTTAGGTTTTCGTTTTCGACTAACAGTAAACTACCTTTTTCCAAGATTTTTCTATTGAGATGTGTTTACAATACCCTTAGGTACCTTGGTTTAAAGTGGGAATTATTGGACAACATTTGAAAATTTTCCCTTGGAAAAACCCAATTCTTAGTGAGCCCTATTGTGAGCAAGAACAAATTTCCAAAATATTTCTAAGTGTGGAGAATGGCAAGGTCTTGCACTACTTGTAAGCTTATATTACACAAGGAAGGGTTAAGATTTAGACACTTGTGTGGATTGGATGAGATTCACTAAATATCAAGCTTATGTGGGGTCATTGACTTGGTCAAAGTTGTCAAGCTCTAAGCCTTGCAAGACTTACTCACAAATTATGGTCAAGTGACCATTCCACACTTGCACATTTTCGTCCAAGACCATTAAGGGGGGGTGACACGTGTCGCCCTCCCGCTCGTCGCAATATTTCGTTTTCCGACAAATTCCAAAATTCCGATAAATTTTTACTCGTCTCAAACCTTAACCTTTGAGTTCTTACGTACGTTCTTAAAACATGTCTTGTAAATACGGGGTGTAACATTCTTCCCCCCTTAGAAACATTCGTCCCCGAATGTTCTTTCGGAGTCAATCTTTATAATTTGCGACATAGTTTCCTTTCACAACCCCGACATACTAATAATGCCACATAGCCCTAATACCTCGCACGTATATCCAGTCCATCATAAGCCCGAAAGAGGTTATCTTTTCGTACTTCCAACTATTTCTAGCATACATACATAACTTCCTTACCAATTATGGCCCTAATCTTTGGAGTCACTCTATAAGACAATATAAGGCCATTTCCCCAAACTGTTCTGATTAGGTGGGCAACGTCCGTGAAGTAAATTAACTAGACTTGGGCCTTGCGCCGCCGTGACCCAATCGCGTGGCGGAACTACTACCAACTGATCTCATCCATTCCAGGCCATGGGAGACCTGTATGAGTCCCCACCCGACCCGCCGCACTTAACTCTTATTCTTGGTTTATAATAAATCTTATGGCCCGAGAGAGCCTTATATATCTAAGGTCTCGGCAGTTATCAATATTCTTAGGCTCGCAATTTCCATGCTCCAAGCCTACCTTACCAGTCCCCCCGTGAACGGGTACAAAAACTGCTCATAATACCATAATCGTGTTGTTGATCACAAGAACCATTACTTACTCTATACGGACCTCATCCGTACAATTTTCTTAAGCCTACTACGCAGCTTAATCTATTAACATGACATTCCGTTAGGTTCCTTAACATGGCTTCTTAAGGGTTCACTACCCTATCAGACAGCTCATCCTTTCCCAATTATCTCGAAATAAAACACAAAACCTTGGCGAAAATCCTTTAACTACTCCATACCTTCCCGGTATCTGGTTAGTCTTTACCAATTCCTGGTACTTCTAAAATCATTCTAGGCAACACGCGTCTGACCCTCATACATAACTCCGTATAGATGTATGTCACAATACCAACTATACTATAATCATTACCAACCGGATCGCAATCCACATAGTCATTCTGGGTCATTGCCTTTCTGCGTATTGCTATCAACATAACTCGTTAGGGAGGGCGACCACTACAATCTGACTCTATCGCGCGATCTCGAGTGAGAAGAATGGAAACTAATCCTAAATGTCCTGCGCACCTCCCGATTATAGATGTGGTGCCTGACACCGATAATCAAGACTACTAGACACGATGCAGAGAAACCTTCCGAGGACTAAGCGCTCGATACCACTTTTGTCACGACCCGACCGGGCGCGATCGTGCCTACACGGGCACCCTGTTCAGGTATACCTCAGAGAATAGCAGCGGAACATACACAACTTAAACATATGTGTAAACAAAAGACAACATAGGCTGGCCGATAAGGTCGCCTTCCATACTATAAACATAATCAAAAGTACAATCAGTGACTCGGTTCTTACAGACAACCACATATGTGAATACAGACCTCTAGGAATAACAACTGTGGCGGGACAGGGCCCCGCCATACCCCTGAATATACATGAATCTACTACCTCAGGGAAAACCGTACCAAGAGCTAAGCCTCCAGAGCAAATAGAGCTTTCTCTCAAAGACTGAACCAAGATCCTAAGAGCAAGGATCACCCACCTGGGTACCTAAAACCTGCGGGCATGAGCGGCCCAGAAGAAGTCGATTAACAGTGCAGAATATGGAACGAAATAACGTCTGATGCAGATCATAAGCGTACAAAAGAATGACAAGGACAAGTATAAAAGTACATACGGATCTGCGTGTCATTACCACTTATGAACTTAATTTCACATCAATATCTTTTCCCATTTTCAATAAAGGTTATAGCCACATTCTTACGCACACGATTAGGAAAAATCATTAAGTTCATTTCTATATAACCTACTTATCTTTCATAAGTATAATCCGGCCCTTAAAGGAGGGCACATTTACTACCCGGCCCAATCTGGGACGCGATCAAGTCACACTAATATCAAGCGTGTCCGTGGAATCCCCAATCGCTGCCATAACTACAAGTGTAAAAATATAACCACGTGGCCAGCGCGTGGCATCCCGCTCACGCCGGCGTACACATACACATCTCCCGCCTGTGGAATCCCACATCACAAAAGCATGACCATAGGGTAACCTGACGCATCAGGGATATATATGATAACCAAATTACAACACATTGTGCCTTACTAACAATGAGAGTAAACGATGGTGTCTTTACATTATAAAATAGGTAGCTCATGATCAAAACAGACCATCCACCGCGGATCATTTAACCATCCTATTCACGGGACTATTTCACCCGTAAGCGTGGACCCGCGTGAGGTATTCCTCGCATGGGACTATTTCACCCGCGTAAGCCCTACGGACTCGCGTGAGGTATTCTCGCGTAAGTCGGACCGCCCGCGTGGGACTATTTCACCCGCATAAGTCCTTACGGACCGCGTGAGTATTCTCGCATAGGTGGACCGCCCGCGTGGGACTATTTCACCGCATAAGTCTTACGGACGCGTAGGTATTCGCATCGTGGGTAGCAATTCCACGGAATCGCAAATGCCACAAACGGAATGACCAAAGCCGATTTACAATAGCACACAACCGCTATTTCAAAGACACATAGGTTCTCATCTAAACAAGCCAAAGTACTTATCAAGGCACACTTAGAAAAATTCTCAACTTATCAAGCCAAAGTACTAATCAAGGCATCACATAGAATAATTCTCATTTAACAAGCCAAAGTACTTATCAAGGCACACTTAGACAAATTCTCAATTTATCAAGCCAAAGTACTAATCAAGGCATCACATAGAATAATTCTCATTTAACAAGCCAAAGTACTTTTCAAGGCACAGTTAGACTAATTCTCAATTAATCAAGCCAAAGTACTAATCAAGGCATCACATAGAATAATTCTCATTTAACAAGCCAAAGTACTTGTCAAGGCACATTTAGACTAATTCTCAATTAATCAAGCCAAAGTACTAATCAAGGCATCACATAGAATAATTCTCATTTAACAAGCCAAAGTACTAATCAAGGCACACTTAGACTAATTCTCAATTAATCAAGCCAAAGTACTAATCAAGGCATCACATAGAATAATTCTCATTTAACAAGCCAAAGTACTAATCAAGGCACACTTAGACTAATTCTCAATTAATCAAGCCAAAGTACTAATCAAGTCATCACATAGAATAATTCTCATTTAACAAGCCAAAGTACTTGTCAAGGCACATTTAGACTAATTCTCAATTAATCAAGCCAAAGTACTAATCAAGGCATCACATAGAATAATTCTCATTTAACAAGCCAAAGTACTTGTCAAGGCACATTTAGACTAATTCTCAATTAATCAAGCCAAAGTACTAATCAAGGCATCACATAGAATTATTCTCAATTAAACAGGCCAAAGTACTACGTACGTACATTCTTTTCAAAAGACTCCTTTCCAAATAAAACTTCCCCGATACTAAAAACCGTAGTATCAAGTCCTATCCACCTTTCAAGACAAGTCACGATACCTTTTTAGAAATACAATTACCGGCTTCTAAATCAAGTGACTTCTTTATTAAAAACCTCAAGCAATTGGTACCTTTAAAACAATTTGCCCTTCCTTAACACAAGTTATTTCTTTGATTACTTTATTAGGGAAACCATCCTCTTAACCTTCCATAAAGCCGTTATAACCAACTTCCCATAAAGCCGTTATAACCCTTTATGGTTTAGACCAACACGTTTCTTTTATAACCAAGAGACTTCTACTTTTTGAAACCAAGTATTAAATACTTTCAAATCAATTCTCATAACTTTCAAAAATACAATTAGTCTCTTAACCTTTAGAAAACAAGTGACTCCTTTTATTATAAAACCTTAGGCAATTAATGCCTTAAAAACAAGTGGCCTTTTCACTAAAATCAAATCACTTATCTTTCCATAAAGCAAATATAACTAACTTCCCATAAAGCCGTTATATTCCCTTTATACCTTAGCCAAAAACAATTTCCTATCCAAGGGACTTATACGTTTAAAACGGAACAAGTATCACATACTTTATAACTCTCCAAGTCCCTTAACTTTACTAAAACTTAAGACATCCTTTATAATTTCAAAGAAGTGAGTTAATCTCCCAACTCACCCGACTTGGCTATTCACAAACTAGTAAAGGATATCAAGGTGTTGTACGTCTACCGTACTACACACGTGCAACTAGTCATGCTCAAAGATAGGAAAAGTTCTACATAGAGTAGATCACACAACTACCTATTAACTTCTAAGAGTAACAGGAAACATGAAATGATACCACAGGTATATTCCATACATAGAATCATGCCAAAGGAAGGAAGAGGTTCACATACCTCGCGACGATTTTCGACAAGTAGCAAAATGCTCCAAAGTACTTCAACCTTGAGCTATTCCATTCTTCAAGTAGGATACGCTATACTTAGTACATCAACCTATAATGGTCACCATACGTCCATTAACCTCTTATTTCAAACGTAGAATATTCTAGGTGCTAAGTCGCTAAATTCTACGGAAAATCGGACAGCACCTCCTTTGTTTTTACTTACTTTGCCACCTTTTTCAAGGCCGAATACAATAACCAAACAGCCCCAATTGGCTCACCACAATCTATAAGGTAGTCCAATACAAATAATTAACTATACAACCCCAATTGGCTCACCACAATAGAGAAGGTAGTCCAATACATATGAATAACAAACTATTACAAACCACAAGTACAAATTCGGCCACCTTGAGTTCAACAATACCAATTCTTATCCAATTTCCATTTCAATCCAAATTGGTAGCATAACATGATATCAAGTCGCATTTGATTATAACAACCATAATCTTTAAGTAAGTGACATGCGACGATTTCTAATAAACGACCAATTAGTAATCAAATTTTCAAGTGGCTTATATAACATTTCGGATTTAGCTACAAGAACTCTATAATACTTATAACTTCAATATATCAACATCATGCTAGCAACAAGTAAAGCTAACAACAACAATATAAATATATAATCTTGTAACACCCTTAAAAGACAAGATTATACCTTAACGAGTCTTAATCCAATTCCAATCCGAAGTCGCTCCTTAGTAGTTTAGAGCCTCTCCAAGACACTTCAATCCGCTTGTTGAGACCCTTAGGACAACACCAACAATTATTCTTCAAATCTCCAAACCAAACCTAGAAAGACCCTTAGGTTTTCGTTTTGCGACTAACCCGTAAACTACCTTTTTCCAAGATTTTTCTATTGAGATGTGTTTACAATACCCTTAGGTACCTTGGTTTAAAGTGGGGGAATTTTTGGACAACATTTGAAAATTTTCCCCTTGGAAAAACCCAATTGACGTGAGCCCTATTGTGAGCAAGAACAAATTTCCAAAATATTTCTAAGTGTGGAGAATGGCAAGGTCTTGCACTACTTGTAAGCTTATATTACACAAGGAAGGGTTAAGATTTAGACACTTGTGTGGATTGGATGAGATTCACTAAATATCAAGCTTATGTGGGGTCATTGACTTGGTCAAAGTTGTCAAGCTCTAAGCCTTGCAAGACTTACTCACAAATTATGGTCAAGTGACCATTCCACCCTTGCACATTTTCGTCCAAGACCATTAAGGGGGGGGGGGGTGACACGTGTCGCCCTCCCGCTCGTCGTAATATTTCGTTTTCCGACAAATTCCAAAATTCCGATAAATTTTTACTCGTCTCAAACCTTAACCTTTGAGTTCTTACGTACGTTCTTAAAACATGTCTTGTAAATACGGGGTGTAACATTCTTCCCCCCTTAGAAACATTCGTCCCCGAATGTTCTTTCGGAGTCAATCTTTATAATTTGCGACATAGTTTCCTTTCACAACCCCGACATACTAATAATGCCACACATAACCCTAATACCTCGCACACGTATATCCGTCCATCATAAGCCCGAAAGAGGTTATCTTTTCATACTTCCAACTATTTCTAGCATACATACATAACTTCCTTACCAATTCTGGCCCCTAATCTTTGGAGTCACTCTATAAGACAATATAAGGCCATTTCCGCCATGACTGAACTGGAACGCGCCCACGAACCCAGAAACAATTAACTAGACTTGGGCCTTGCGCCCGCGTGACTCGCCACGAGCAACTACTACCAATCGATCCCACTCCATTCCAGCTGGGAGACCCGTAACAGTCCCCACCCCGACCCGTCGCACTTAACTCTTATTCATGGTTTATAATAAATCTTATGGCCCGGGAGAGCCTTATATATCTAAGGTCTCGGCAGTTATCAATATTCTTAGGCTCGCAATTTCCATGCTCCAAGCCTACCTTACCAGTCCCCCCGTGAACGGGTACAAAAACTGCTCATAATACCATAATCGTGTTGTTGATCACAAGAACCATTACTTACTCTATACGGACTCATCCGCATAATTTTCTTAAGCCTACTACGCAGCCTTAATCTATTAACATGACATTAGTTAGGTTCCTTAACATGGCTTCTGGGTTCACTACCCTATCGACAACTCATCTTTTCCCAATTATCTCGAAATAAAACACAAAACCTTGGCGAAAATCCTTTAACTACTCCATACCTTCCCAGATCCGTTAGTCTTTACCAATTCTGGTACTTCAAATCATTCTAGGCAACACGCTCGACCTCATACATAACTCCGTATAGATGTATGTCACAATACCAACTATACTATAATCATTACCAACCGGATACGCAATCCACATAGTCATTCCCGGTCATCACGCTTTCTCAGAATGCAATCAACATAACTCGTTAGGGAGGGACGACCCTAACAATACAAATCTATCGCACGATCTCGTGAGTGAGAAGAATGGAAACTAATCCTAAATGTCTCGCAGCCTCACGATTATAGATGGTGCACAACACACCGATAATCAAGACTCTACTAGACACGATCTGTAGACACCTTCCGAGGACTAATCGCTCGATACCACTTTTTATCACGACCGACTCGGCCGCGATCGTGCCCTACCGGGCACCCTGTTCGTATACATCGAGAATAGCGTGAACATACACAACTTAAACATATGTGTAAACAAAAGACAACACAGCCGCCAATAAGCGCCGCTTCCATACTATAAACATAATCAAAAGTACAATTGTACAACTCGGTTCTTGACCCAACCACATACGTGAATACGGACTTAGGAATAACAATCGTGGCGGGACAGGCCCCGCCATACCTCGAATATACATGAATCTACTACCTCGGGAAAACCGTACAAGAGCTAAGCCTCCGAGCAAATAGAGCTTTCTCAAAGATCAACCAAGATCCTAAGAGCAAGGATCACCCACTGGTACCTAAAACTCGCGGCATTTAACGCAGCCCGGGGTCAAGATAACAAAAATTTAATATGGAACAAATAACGTCAAGAAATGAGATCATAATCAGAGAAAAGAATGACAAGGACAAGTATAAAAAGTACATACTGATCGCATCGTGTCATTACCACTTATGAACTTAATTTCACATCAATATCTTTTCCCATTTTCAATAAAGGTTATAGCCACATTCTTACGCACACGATTAGGAAAAATCATTAAGTTCATTTCTATATAACCTACTTATCTTTCATAAGTATAATCCGCCCAAAGCGAGGGCACATTTACTACCCTACCAACTGGGACGCGATCAAGTCACACTAATATCAAGCGTGTCCGTGGAATCCCCCATCACTGCCGACAGCTACAAGTGTAAAAATATAACCATGTGACGCGCCGCGGCATCCCACCTCACCGCGCACACATACACATCTCCTGCCCGTGGAATCCCACATCACTAAAGCATGACCATAGGGTAACACAACCAAATCCGGGGATATATATGATAACCAAATTACAACACATTGTGCCTTACTAACAATGAGAGTAAACAGTAGTGTCTTTACAATATAAAATAGGAAGCTCATGATCAAAACAGGACCATCCACCCACAGTATCATTTAACCATCCTATTCCTGGGACTATTTCACCTGCATAGGCCGCGTGGACCCGCGTGAGGTATTCCTCGCATGGGACTATTTCACCCGCATAAGCCCTTACGGACTCGCATGAGGTATTCCTCGCGATAGGTGGACCGCCCGCACGGGACTATTTCACCCGCATAAGTCCCACGACCCGCACGGCGTATTCCTCGCATAGGTGGACCCGCCCGCACGGGACTATTTCACCCGCGTAAGTCCTTACGACCCGCACGAGGTATTCCTCGCATCGTGGGTAGCAATTCCACTAATCAGAATGCCAAAACCCGGAATGACCAAACGACCGATTACCAATAGCACACAATCGGCTATTTCAAAGACACATAGGCGCTTCAACTAAACAAGCCAAAGTACTTATCAAGGCACACTTAGACAAATTCTCAACTTATCAAGCCAAAGTACTAATCAAGGCATCACATAGAATAATTCTCATTTAACAAGACAAAGTACTTATCAAGGCACACTTAGACAAATTCTCAATTTATCAAGCCAAAGTACTAATCAAGGCATCACATAGAATAATTCTCATTTAACAAGCCAAAATACTTATCAAGGCACACTTAGACAAATTCTCAATTTATCAAGCCAAAGTACTAATCAAGGCATCACATAGAATAATTCTCATTTAACAAGCCAAAGTACTTGTCAAGGCACATTTAGACTAATTCTCAATTAATCAAGCCAAAGTACTAATCAAGGCATCACATAGAATAATTCTCATTTAACAAGCCAAAGTACTTGTCAAGGCACATTTAGACTAATTCTCAATTAATCAAGCCAAAGTACTAATCAAGGCATCACATAGAATAACTCTCATTTAACAAGCCAAAGTACTAATGAAGGCACACTTAGACTAATTCTCAATTAATCAAGCCAAAGTACTAATCAAGGCATCACGTAGAATAATTCTCATTTAACAAGCCAAAGTACTAATCAAGGCACACTTAGACTAATTCTCAATTAATCAAGCCAAAGTACTAATCAAGGCATCACATAGAATAATTCTCATTTAACAAGCCAAAGTACTTGTCAAGGCACATTTAGACTAATTCTCAATTAATCAAGCCAAAGTACTAATCAAGGCATCACATAGAATAATTCTCATTTAACAAGCCAAAGTACTTGTCAAGGCACATTTAGACTAATTCTCAATTAATCAAGCCAAAGTACTAATCAAGGCATCACATAGAATTATTCTCAATTAAACAGCCAAAGTACTACGTGACGTCATCTCTTTCAAAAGACTACTTTCCAAATAAAACTTCCCCGATACTAACAACCGTAGTATCAAGTCCTATCCACCTTTCAAGACAAGTCACAATACCTTTTTAGAAATACAATTACCGGCTTCTAAATCAAGTGACTTCTTTATTAAAAACCTCAAGCAATTGGTACCTTTAAAACAATTTGTCCTTCCTTAACACAAGTTATTTCTTTGATTACTTTATTAGTGAAATCACACGATCCGAACCGGGCCGTGATCGGTCCTTACCCGGCACCCAAGTAGACATACATCGTAGTAATCAGAACATAAAGACAATACATGAAACCAGTGTAATAAGACAGTGAAATAAGAAGACAAAGCTAACCAAAAACTTACTTCGTATATATATAAATAACAACTCTTTCAACATGAATAGCTTAATCCTTTTTACAAACCCCGCCACAACAAGATTTCTGGACTTAAGAATGATACGACAACAATGGGCGATGGCCCGCCAAACCCCCGAATGTAAACACTTACGACGCATGGACTATACCACCGATAAGCCTCGGAGAAACGGAGCTTCCCAACGCCAAATGGCGGACTCGAGAGCTAGGATCAACGATCGTGTACCTCAACTGCGGCGTAACGCACTTCGGGCGAGGTCGATAACAATGTAGTATGTGAAACTAAAAATACCGTAAATGAAATCATAATAGTCTATAAGGCGAGACATGTATGATAACCAAACTACGATTCACAATAAATAAGGCCATGTCAAGTCGTGACTCACGCCAAAGTCATCACTGAATATAACTATGGGTCTCAAGCCCATACATCAATCATGCCCGTGGAATACCTTCCTCATCGCCTAGCTTCATGATAGAAAAGCACCAAGGAATACACATGAACACCGTGTCCCACTGTGTCCAAATAAAACGATGAGGTAAGTACGAAGGCATAGCCGACTACTAACACCTACAAGATTAACAAGGTCATAAATCAGATCATGATATCTGCTCAGCATCACATGATCAAAGCTGGTCACTCGCCTGAAATATCAAATGTGCGCTGTCTAGCCTCGAACTTTCCGCGCCTCAAGATAGGCCAACCTCATAGGCCCGCATGAGGTATAACCCCGCATCGAGGGTAGCTACTCCCGCATCGCCCCGACTCGCACCGCATGGCCACATGCACCGCATGACCATAAAGGCCGCACACTAACTGAACTCCCGTAGTTCGCATGGATCCCCGGACCCGCACGAGGTATTCTCGAATCATGGTCCCGCATCACCGAGTCTACCCCGCACGGAGGCAGCAACCTCCGGAAATAAGTCAAGGTGGTGGTACAATACCAACATAACGGTTGATAGTCAAACAACTTTAAGTACGATCGAGGAAAACCCTTTACACTAACATCACAAGATACTAACACACATAGCATCCTAGCATGTTTACTTATCAATCAACAAGAAAGTATTTACAAGGCTATCACAAACCAACACAATCAAGTTATACACACAAGGTACTTTCTACTATATGTCAACAAGTTCTGGTTTTTATCCCCAAAGTACTTCATACATTAAATCTTTAAAAGATACGTTATTTTCACAAAGTCACACAATACCCGTAGTTATGTGAAAATAGAGTGATTATCCTTTTAAGTAAAACAAAACACTTACCTTTGTAAAATCAAGTAACGACATTATTTTCCAAACGCCCAAGTTTGCCTAATTTCAAATGTTCACGCTTCTTATTTTAGAAAGGTTTCGTAGTTCATAGTCTTATTCATTTAAGAATATAATTCTTCTTTTAAACTATCTCGAGAAACATAAGTCTTATATGAGTAGGATATTCTTGTTTATAACAATCTTATTACAAAGACATGATCTAGGAAATATCATTTTGTCTCATCTTAGTCTTCTATGCGGATGGAAGTTTCTATCGGTTTTAATAATACTTAATCTATTAAAACATTTCCTTTATTAACGCCGCAGTTGGTTTGTCGATACACATTCTCGATTTCAAATCAAGAAACCATTCTTAAGCCGTTATACCTAACTTCCCATAAAGCTAGTATAACTCTTAAGTTTTCAAAACCAAGTATTACTTCTTTCAAAATGATTCAAAATCTTTTGAAATACTTCAAGTTCTTTATTAACACATAACAAGCCGCTTATAGTTCAAACCATTACCTTTTAAAACCACAGTATCTTTCTACCAACATAAAGTCGTTATAACCAACTTCATAAAAGCCGTTATAACACTTTATGTTTTAAACCAATCAAATACATTTAGCACATGCGCTCATCGCACTACATAGCTCACACATATCATGCTAGAAGAGATAGGAAGAGGTTCACATACCTCGCGAGTATCGACTAATAGCAAAACGCCCAAGTACTTCAAACCGCTACTACTCCTTAGCCGCAGATCGCGCCATACGTAGTACTTCAACCTATAAGGCCACGCGCTATTAACATTTAGATCCCTTCAGAACATTCTACGTAAAAATTCGCAAGACCTCCCGCAAACAGAAATCTCCTCCTTTATCGAGGCCGCTATCAAGCCAACCAGGGGTTAACACGCCTAACCTGGCCGTGTACAATTCTACTATATAGTAATGTTACACAAGTTCATCAGAATACACATGTAATTACAGCCGCTTCTTCTTTAAATTCGTGTTTAAGTCAAAAGACATCACGCACAACTATGTTCAATTTATATATAGTATACTTTAACTATATATTCCAACAACATGTAATTTCCAATTACAATAGAAGGTCAAGATATTTACCGATAAGCCCAAAATTATCCGAGTTATAATGTCGATCCCGAGCAAGGTTTAGCTCCTACTCCGGCGCTCAATCCGCTCCAAACAACCCTTAGAAGTTCTAACCAACTTCTACTTAAATACTTCAACCAACAATGAAGATTTCCTTGGGGTTTCGTTTGAGACTAAAAGAACAAAAGGTAGTATTTAAGACTCTACGATAGAGGTAATTTTGGAATACAACAAGATAAAGGCTAAGGTATTTTGGGCATTATAACAATACTAGAAGTATTTCTACCAATGGGGGTATTATACGAAAGCAACTAGGCAGTGGGCACCCCACGCTAGCACCCCAAAGTGGGAGGCTCACTACCACAAAGGCCACTCAAAGGGAGGGTTTCGGCCAAGGCCTTTACTAGGGGGCTCTGGACGAGAGTCAAACAAGAGGAGAGGGAAGGATTTCAAGACTTAGAACACATTTGGACGATGAAGTCTTCAACAGGAGGGTATTTATAGGGAAGTAGGGCAACCAATGGACAAGATCAAGCCATGTTAGGCATGTGTAAGGCCAAGATCAAGCAAAGTGCACCCTATCCCTACTCCACAAAA
Source organism: Przewalskia tangutica (assembly GCA_029844215.1). Lineage (NCBI taxonomy): Eukaryota > Viridiplantae > Streptophyta > Magnoliopsida > Solanales > Solanaceae > Przewalskia > Przewalskia tangutica. The sequence goes on from JAQGDG010000137.1 coordinate 195,949, forward strand.
CATGGCACAAAACAAGGCACAAAACAAGGCACAAAACAAGGCCAAGAAAGCTAGCCAAAACGCCCCACTTTCGCCAAAACCGCCAACTTGAGGGTGACAAGTGTCGCCTCGTTGGTCCAAAATATTCGTCTCTCTAAAATCCGCAAAAATTAGAAATGACATAGCCGTATTTTACCCACGAAGTCGTGGAAACGCTTTCGAAAAACGACTTAATCGTGTCATGAACAAATAATTTCAAGCCACTTTTAAAAGTTTCAAATTTCTACGCACGCCCCTTACGCATATACGGAAATACTGGTATAACATTCTCCTCCTAGAAACATTCGCCCGAATGTTCCTTCTAAGTCTCAAAACAAACGCGCCAAGATAGCCTTCACGTTATACTTACGAAAACAACTCGCCACGCACGGGCTACGAAACACCCTATGCAAAATACCGTTATACCCCGCTTTTTCCGCAGTATGTACGTATGGACGCACGACAAATTTGAGCCTTAAGATAGGCATCGATTCGAAATTTGGGCACAAGTGCCGACAGAGTCGTTCGACGAAACGTTTCATTACTTTCGTAGGAAAATTCGCTATGTCATTTATTATTTTTGGATTTTTCCGAGAGACGAACATTTTCAGATCAACGAGGGTGATACGTGTCACCCTCACATCGATGCAACGGGTTGGCTTGACGATTGGGGGCGCCCAAGAGCCTCGTCGCTCTCGCCGATCGCCTCTTTTGTGCCTTGCTTTGTGGCTTGTTTTGTGGAGTGTTTTGTGGAGTGTTTCATGGGTGCACTTGGCTTGATCTTGGCCTTACACTTGCCTTGCACATGGCTTCGATCTGGCCATCGGTTGGCTTTTGGTTTTGCTATAAATACCCCTAAGCTCAAGACTTCATTCATCCACAAATGTTTCCAAGTCTTGAAATCCTCCCTCCCTCTTGTGGCTCTCGCCCCAGCCTCTCTCCTCCTCCTAGTGGCCTTTGGCGAGAGGTCTCCCTCCTCAGGTGTCTAGGCCGGTACCCCTAGCCTAGTTACTTTCGTATAATACCCTTTTGTGGTATAGAAATACTCCTAGTATTGTTATAATGCCCAAAATACCTTGGCCTTATACCTTGTTATATTCCAAAAGTTACCTCTATACGTAGAGCCCGAATACTACCTTTTAGTCTCAAACCGAAACCCTAAGGAAAATCTTCATTGTTGGTCGAAGTTTTGGAGTAAGTTGGTTAGAACTTCTGAGGGTTGTTTGGAGCGGATTGGAGCACTCGAGTAGAGCTGCTCGTGATCGACTTTATACTTGGATAATTTTGGGCTTATCGAGGTAAACACTATCGCCCTTCAATTGTGATTCGAAATTGTACGTTGATTATATAGTTGAAGTATACTATATATAGTATCAACGTAGTTAGTTGGCAATGTCTTTGACTTAAGCCTCAAGAATACAGACCGAATCGAATCAGAATTACATAGGATCAGACATGAGACTTGTGTAGTAGAATTGTACGCGTCCGCTAGACGTAAAAACCTCCCCGTCAAGCTTAGCCGCCTCGATAGAGAGGAGATTTACGCCGCCATGGGGAGGCCGAATTTCTTCAGAAAGATAGAAACTTGTGTTTTGGGGTTATAGACGCCAGACCTTTATAGAAAGTACTAAGAGTAGCGATTCTACCTTGCGAAAGGGCTAGCAAGTGTAGTACTTGGAGCTTTTTGCTTATTGTCGATAATCGTCGCGGTATGTGAACCTCTTCCTATCTCTTCTAGCATGATATGTGTGAACTAAGTGGTGAGACATACGTGTTAACTATGTTTGATTGTTTAAAACATAAAGTGTTATAACTACTTAGGGAAGTTGGTTATAACACTTTATGAGGTAAGAAAATACTTTGTGGTTTTAAAAAGGTAATCATGAGAATTATAATCGCTTGTTATAATAAAGGACTTGATGTATTTCAAAAGATTTATAAATCGCTTGAATGAGAGTAACACTTGGTTTTAAAAGGTTTTAAAAAGAGTTATACTAAGCTTTACGGAGTTAGTATAATGTCTTAAGAGAGGTAAAGAAAATGGTTTATCAATGTTAGAAGTTAAGAGACTTGATCTTATAAGATAAGAGACTTAACTTATTTGTTCTAATGTGAATGTTTGTGAAACCTCATTCGTGAGTAATGAGTACTTGGTGTTATTTAAAGTGGATAATGTTTTATCGATTTCGGAAATCAGAACGTATCAGCACCAATCGCAGTAAGTTAATAAAGGAAAATGTATCAATAATGATGAATTGTATTAAAACCAGAGAAACCTCCATCCGCATAGAAACTAAGATGAGACAAAATGATATACATTTTCTAGATCATGGTCATGTAATAATGTTGTAAACAAGAATAACCTACTCACGTGAGACATATATTACTCAATTGTTCTAAAAGGAATCAAGTGATTAAGTTTGGGAACTATGAAACCATTTGAAAATGAGAAGCTTGAGTAATGAAACTAGCAAACCGAACTTAGAAAAGAATGTTGTTACTTGATTTTTGAAAAGGAATGCGGGTTGGTCATTCTAATACTACGTATCGTGACTTTTATAAAAGTAATGGATCTCTTTTAAAAGAACTTAACGATGTAGTACTTGGGGTTAAAACCCGACTTTGTATAAATGGAAGTACTTTGAGTTGTTATGAAACTTGCCTATGCTTGTTGTGGAAACTTGCCTATGCTTGTTGTTGAAACTTGCTTATGCTTGTTGTTGTGAAACTCTACGCCATGTGATGATAGCCTTTGCATGTCAAGTGTGGTATTTCGGTTACCGCTCCTCGACAGAGGGTCGCTGACTTGTCGAGAACTTCATCGACGCGGGCGATGATGGAGAATTCCACGGTATGTTTCCATTTTGATTACCGCCTTGTTGTTGATATCACATGGACATGTCTACACCGTCGCAAAGATTCCGGCACGCGGCCACGCGCACGTTGATTACCCGACATGGTTATTACCGCAACACGGACGGTCTACACCGATGCAAAGATTCCGCACGTGGCTACGCGCAGGTTGACCACCCAAGATATTGTTATTGAGGTTATACGGGCATGTCTACACCGGCGCGCAAAGATTCCGGTACGCGCCACGCCTTGTTATTATTGCATCATGGACATGTCTACACCGAGGCGATTCCGGCATGCGCCACGATGCGAACACTGGATGTATGGGCGTGAGACCCATAGTTATATTTGAGTGGTGACTTTGAGGCGCGAGTCCCCGACTGATCGCTTTTATGCTGCATCGATTTTGGTTATCATACACGCTCGCTTTTTAAGCTATTATGATTTCATTTACGATTGACGCTTTCACATACTTGGTACTGCATCGACTTCTTCGGGGCCGCGTTCATGCCGCAGTAGAGGTACATCGGTCGTGGATCCTCGCCTAGATCTCGCTCAGCTATTGGAAGCTCCGCTTCTCCGAGGCTTATCTTTGCATGTTCTCGAAGTCAGGTTCTGTACATTCGTGGTACATGGCCCCCTGCCATAGTCGCTGTGAAATCTTAGGTCCAGAATCAAGTGTGGCGGGGTTGTAAAAGGATTAAACTGCTCGTGTTTTATGTATATACCAAGGCAACTGCTTTGGCCTGCTTATTTATTATATCTCTTGTTTCATGATTCATGTTTTATTTTCCGCTGGTTTTCTCGATGTTGTATCACTAGGGTGCCCGGTAAGGCACCAAAGAACGGCCCGGTTCGGGCATAATACTCCATCCAAGTCCACGAGGAACACCTCTAACATAACTACAAACACCCTCTCCGGTCTAAAATATACTTCCTTCGCACCTTCTCCTTACAAAAGAAATGATCATATCTATGCTCGCCATACATGCTCGCTTCTTCCTTTTCTCGTCGTGATACCATTTTTTCACTTTGCCGGTAGTCTCACTCCGAGACCCAACAAATGGTACCGGCCGCTTGCAATCCTCGAGGCCGCCGTGACACTAACTTTTACCACATTTCTGACATCGCTCAGCCCAAAACTCGGTTATCATCTTCAACTTGGTCATCATTAGGGAATACTTCAGATGGATCTCCGATTTCCTTCTAACATAGCACGAACGATCGACGACCGCTTCCTAAGTCGGACGGCAATGCTAACATATAGGCAACCCGCCTATTCTTCACACTGAACTCAAAGGCCCAAAGTAACTCGCTAAGTTCTCTCAGATTCCAAAACTCGCCACCCAACCCGGTGGTACTTTCAAGAAGACCGACCAACTCAACTCTAAGCGCCGCCGACATCCGCATCGATTTCTCCGAGCTGCCGTAACTTCTTCTAGACAAGCTTCACTATCCACATACCGAACACGCCAACCAATCGTTCAACCTTGCCAACATCGAACCACTGACCGCAACTTACACATCCGCCCCACAAGGCTTTATAAGGCGACATCCAACACCGAAATGGTAGCTTAAACACTCTCCACAGAGACAACAATCCCTACAACTACCCTCAAATTCAAACATCGCCCGAGGCGAAGGCGATTTCGAGACTCACCGAAGTTCTTAACCCCGCTCGTAAAACTTTCAAACAAAATAGCCGCACTGGCTCCACTGTCGCTATAAGGTGAAGGAGGCACCCCGCAGCCTTACAACCTTTCAAATAACAACATCCGAGCACTCTGCCTTTGCTGTAAGACAAGACGCCGACCTCCTCGCCCGACCATCGGTCGAACGCATCCACGACCAGACCGTTAACTAAACTCGGCTTAACACCCTCGTGATCTACCAAGGCGCGACCACCACAAACCGACCTCACCACCAAACATGCCTCGGTTGACCCGCAACGCGGCCTCAACCCGACCCGCAACGCCAGAAACGCCACTCCCGATCCCAACAATTTCACAAATCACGCATTTAAAACCTAGCGGCCTTCCTAGCTCGACTACCCTCTTCAAATCACGCTACTCGTGACTTATCCCACAAACATAGCTCACGCACTATGCACTCGATAAGGATCAAACATAACACTACACCTATACTGACGGCCTTACCTCTAAGGTCTCTACGTGATAAAACTCTAAGGCTCCCACCTTCTCTATCCCCAAAATCTTACTCTGCTAACCCACCAAGATTTCTAATCACCATTTACATAATGCTATCGAATATAACACTTAAGGTATACTCACCTTATCACACATACTAAACCCTGCAGGGTTAAAGATATACCGACCCATCGCTTTACTCCTTAGTCGTTTAATCACACCGCCTGCAGGCACATACCACAAGATGACGAACTACCCACCGATCCTCAAGGCTAAGTCCTCCCGCAAGGACACTCTTTCGACATCGACTGACGGCCATAGTACAACAAGTACCAACTAAAAACGACATTCTCGAGACGACGCCGCTACATCGCAACACCGAGAAAATCAATCCGTATGGCCGAGCCTTCGCAGGATCGCGAACCTAAGCTCGAGCTCGACCAACTCCTCGCATACCCCGAACGCCCCAACCCCGCGAGACCTTCGCACCGCGACGCGTATAATCTATTCGCCGCGAGGCGACTCGCCAAAGTTACCAAAGGACTCGCCGCTCGCCTCTTCTCTCGCCCTTCGTTAACCCGCCGATCTCTACGCTTTCGGCCACTGCGCATAAGCCCGCATACGTGCCATGCTCAAGCTTAATCAAGAACTTACTTTTGCACAACCTTCTCGCTGATATTCATCAAGACTCGCAGACATCCGTATACTCCGTAGTCAAATCCATAGTTAGTAATGTGGTCGCCCTTGAAATCTATATTCTGCTCCTGGCCGTGGAACCGGGCGTTCAAATATCATGGTCGCAGAGGAATCGCCGCCGCTGCAAAACTCAAGCTAGCGACGCCGCAGTAACTCCCGAACGGCACCACCTGGCGTGATAATCGGGCTCGTGCCCACGTAAACCCTCTCAGATTTACTCGCAGCCTCCTCGCCGCTTTGCCCTCTCGGGCCGGGGTTGCTACGCGAGGCATACCCGCAGTGGAAAGAAATACGTTAGAGGTCCAACTTACAACACAATCTAAGGCACGATCTTGAGTGAGAAGAAATAGAAACTAATCCTAAATATCCTATAGCCTCGACATTGGTGCGTGCACAACACACCGATAATCAAGACTTCATCGGATACGCTCAGACACTTTCCGGATTAATCGCCTGATACCACTTTTGTCACGACCAACCCGGCCCGTGATCGTGCCTTACCCCGCACCCAAGTAGACATACATCGTGAGTAATCACGAACATAAAGACAATACATGAAACCATGTAATAAGACAAAGAAATAAGAAGACAAAGCAACTAAAACTAAGTACCTTCGTGATATATATAAATAACAACTCTTTCAACATGAACAATTTAATCCTTTTTACAAACCCCGCCCACAACAAGATTACGCACTTAAGAATGATATCGACAACAATGGGCGGACAGGCCCCGCCAAACCATCAATGTAAACACTTACGATTTATTGTGGACTATACCATCGATAAGCCTCCGAGAAACGGAGCTTCCCAAACGCTGAAATCGTGACTCGAGAGCTAGGATCAACGATCGCGTACTTCAACTCGCGACATTTAACGCAGCCTCCGGCGAGGTCAAGATAACAGTACCGAGTATGTGAAACTAAAAATATCAGAAATGAAATCATAATAGTCTATAAGGCAGAGACATGTATGATAACCAAACTACGCTTCACAATAAATAAGCATATGTCAAGTCGTGACTCACGCCCTCAAAGTCATCACTGAATATAACTATGGGTCTCAAGCCCATAACATCAATCATGCCCGTGGAATACCTTTCCTCACCGCCAGCCTATGATAGAACAGCACCAAGAAACACACCTGAACACCAGGTCCCACCTGTGTTCAAATACAACCGTACAGGGTAAGTACGAAGGCATAGCCGACTACTAACACCCACAGATTAATAAGGTCATAAATCAGACATGATATCCGCTTGCACAGACATGATCAAAGCCGTCACTACCGCAAAGATCAAATGTGCGCGCCTAGCCTCGAACTTTCCGCAGCCCGCATAGGCCAACCTCATAGGCCCGCATGAGGTATAACCCCGCATCGAGGGTAGCTACTCCCTGCATCGCCCCGACTCGCAGTCCGCACGGCCACATGCATCGCATGACCATAAAGGCCGCACACTAACTCGAACTCCCGTAGTTCCGCACGGATCCTCGACCCGCACGAGGTATTCTCAATCACGGTCCTGCATCACCGAAGTCTACTCCCGCATCGGAGGCGCCTAACCTCCGAAATAAGTCGGCGCGAGCAGTACAATACCAACATAACTACCGATAGTCAAACAACTTTAAGCACAATGGCGGGAAAACCCCTTTACACTAACATCACAAGATACTAACACACATAGCATCCTAGCATGTTTACTTATCAATCAACAAGAAAGTATTTACAAGGCTATCACAAACCAACACAATCAAGTTATACACACAAGGTACTTTCTACTATATGTCAACAAGTTCGGTTTTTATCCCCAAAGTACTTCATACATTAAATCTTTAAAAGATACGCATTACAAAGTCACACAATACCCGTAGTTATGTGAAAATAGAGTGATTATCCTTTAAGTAAACAAAACACTTACCTTTGTAAAATCAAGTAACGACATTATTTTCCAAACGCCCAAGTTTGCCTAATTTCAAATGTTCACGCTTCTTATTTTAGAAAGGTTTCAGAGTTCATAGTCTTATTCATTTAAGAATATAATTCTTCTTTAAACTATCCGAGAAACATAAGTCTTATATGCGAGTAGATATTCTTGTTTATAACAATCTTATTACAAAGCAATGCATGATCTAGGAAATATCATTTTGTCTCATCTTAGTCTTCTATGCAGATGAAGTTTCTACCGGTTTTAATAATACTTAATCTATTAAAACATTTCCTTTTATTAACGCCGCAGTTGGTTTGTCGATACACATTCCGATTTCTCAAATCAAGAAACTATTCTTAAGCCGTTATACCTAACTTCCCATAAAGCTAGTATAACTCTTAAGTTTTCAAAACCAAGTATTACTTCTTCTTTCAAAATGATTCAAAATCTTTTGAAATACTTCAAGTTCTTTATTAACACATAACAATCCGCTTATAGTTCAAACCAGCTACCTTTTAAAACCACAAGTATCTTTTCTACTAACATAAAGTCGTTATAACCAACTTCCCATAAAAGCCGTTATAACACTTTACGTTTTAAACCAATCAAATACATTTAGCACACTGACGCCTACCGCACTACATAGTTCACACATATCATGCTAGAAGAGATAGGAAGAGGTTCACATACCTCGCGACGCAGTATCGACTAATAGCAAAACGCCCAAGTACTTCAAACCGCTTTACTCCTCAGCCGCAGATCGCGCCATACGTAGTACTTCAACCTATAAGGCCACAAGGCGCTTTATTAACATTTAGATCCCTTCGCAGAACATTCTACGTAAAATTCGCAAAGACTCTCCCGCAAACAGAAATCTCCTCCTTTATCGAGGCCGCCATCAAGCCAACCAGGGTTAACACGCCTAACCTGGCCGTGTACAATTCTACTATATAGTAATACACAAGTTCATCAGAATACAACTGATGTAATTACAGCTTCTCTTCTTTAAATTCAGCTTAAGTCAAAAGACATCACGCACAACTATGTTCAATTCTATATATAGTATACTTTAACTATATATTCCAACAACATGTAATTTCCAATTACAATAAGGTCAAGATATTTACCTCGATAAGCCCAAAATTATCCGAGTTATAATGTCGATCCCGAGCAAGGTTTAGCTCCTACTCCGCGCCCAATCCGCCTCCAAACAACCCTTAGAAGTTCTAACTAACTTCTACTTAAATACTTCAACCAACAATGAAGATTTCCTTAGGGTTTCGCTGAGACTAAAAGAACAAAAGGTAGTATTTCCTGCTCTACGATAGAGGTAATTTTTGGAATACAACAAGATAAAGGCTAAGGTATTTTGGGCATTATAACAATACTGAGAAGTATTTCTACCAAGAGTGGGTATTATACGAAACAACTAGGTTAGTGGGGTACCCACGGCTAGCACCCCAAAGCTGGGAGTGAGGCTCACTACCACAAAGGCCACTCAAAGGGAGGGGTTTCTGCCATGGCCTTTACTAGGAGGGGGCTCTGGACGAGAGTCAAACAAGAGGAGAGGGAAGGATTTCAAGACTTAGAACACATTCGACGATGGTCTTCAACAAAGGGAGAGGTATTTATAGGAAGCCAAGGGCCAACCAACGGACAAGATCAAGCCATGTGTTAGCAAGTGTAAGGCCAAGATCAAGCCAAGTGCACCCTATCCCTACTCCACAAAACATGGCACAAAACAAGGCACAAAACAAGGCACAAACAAGTGCCAAGAAAGCTAGCCAAAACGCCCCACTTTCTGCCAAGAAATCGCCAACTCGAGGTGACAAGTGTCGCCTCTCGCTGGTCCAAAATATTCCGCCTCTAAAAATCCGCAAAAATTAGAAACGACATAGCCGTATTTTACCCTACGAAAGTCGTGGAAACGCTTCAAAAAACGACTTAATCGTGTCAGGAACAAATAATTTCGCCAAGCCACTTTTAAAAGTTTCAAATTTCTACGCACGCATCTTTACGCATATACCGAAATACGGCATAACGTAAACCATCCTTCTAACCTTCCATAAAGCCGTTATAACCAACTTCCCATAAGGCCGTTATAACCCTTTATGGTTTAGACCAACACGCCTTTTATAACCAAGAGACTTCTACTTTTTGAAACCAGGTATTAAATACTTTCAAATCAATTCTCATAACTTTCAAAAATACAATTAGTCTCTTAACCTTTAGAAAACAAGTGACTCCTTTTATTATAAAACCTTAGGCAATTAATGCCTTAAAAACAAGTGGCCTTTTCACTAAAATCAAATCACTTATCTTTCCATAAAGCAAATATAACTAACTTCCCATAAAGCCGTTATATTCCCTTTATACCTTAGCCAAAAACAATTTCCTATCCAAGCGGACTTATACGCTTAAAACTAACAAGTATCACATACTTTAAAACTCTCCAAGTCCCTTAACTTTACTAAAACTTAAGACATCCTTTATAATTTCAAAGCATGAGTTAATCTCCCAACTCACCCGACTCGCTATTCACAAACTATTAAAGGATATCAAGGTGTCAGACGCTCACCGCACTACACACTCGTGCAACTAGTCATGCTCAAAGATAGGAAAAGTTCTACATAGAGTAGATCACACAACTACCTCTTAACTTCTAAGAGTAACAGAAACATGAAATGATACCACTGTAGATTCCATACATAGAATCATGCCAAAGGAAGGAAGAGGTTCACATACCTCGCGACGATTGTCGACAAGTAGCAAAATGCTCCAAAGTACTTCAACCTTGAGCTATTCCATTCTTCAAGTAGGATACTCTATACTTAGTACATCAACCTATAATGGTCACCATACGTCCATTAACCTCTTATTTCAAACGAATATTCTGTGCTAAGTCGCTAAATTCTACGGAAAATCGGACATCACCTCCTTTGTTTTTACTTACTTTGCCACCTTTTTCAAGGCCGAATACAATAACCAAACAGCCCCAATTGGCTCACCACAATCTATAAGGTAGTCCAATACAAATAATTAACTATACACCCCAATCGCTCACCACAATAGAGGCGTAGTCCAATACATATGAATAACAAACTATTACAAACCACAAGTACAAATTCGGCCACCTTGAGTTCAACAATACCAATTCTTATCCAATTTCCATTTCAATCCAAATTTGTAGCATAACATGATATCAAGTCGCATTTGATTATAACAACCATAATCTTTAAGTAAGTGGCATGCGACGATTTCTAATAAACGACCAATTAGTAATCAAATTTTCAAGTGGCTTATATAACATTTAGGATTTAGTTACAAGCACTCTATAATACTTATAACTTCAACATATCAACTTCATGCTAGCAACAAGTAAAGCTAACAACAACAATATAAATATATAATCTTGTAACACCCTTAAAAGACAAGATTATACCTTAACGAGTCTTAATCCAATTCCAATCCGAAGTCGCTCCTTAGTAGTTTAGAGCCTCTCCAAGACACTTCAATCCGCTTGTTGAGACCCTTAGGACAACACCAACAATTATTCTTCAAATCTCCAAACCAAACCTAGAAAGACCCTTAGGTTTTCGCTTATGACTAACCCGTAAACTACTTTTTTCCAAGATTTTTCTATCGAGACGTGTTTACAATACCCTTTAGGTACCTTGGTTTAAAGTGGGGAATTATTGACAACATTTGAAAATTTTCCTTGAAAACCTAATCATGCGAGCCCTATCGCGAGCAAGAACAAATTTCCAAAATATTTCTAAGTGTGAGAATGGCAAGGTCTGCACTACTTGTGTTTATATTACACAAGGAAGCGGTTAAGATTTAGACACTTGTGTGGATTGGATGAGATTCACTAAATATCAAGCTTACGTCATTGACTTGGTCAAAGTTGTCAAGCTCTAAGCCTCGCAAGACTTACTCACAAATTATGGTCAAGTGACCATTCCACCCTTGCACATTTTCGCCCAAGACCATTATGTGGGGTGACACGTGTCACCCTCCCGCCGTCGCAATATTTCGCTTTTCCGACAAATTCCAAAATTCGATAAATTTTTACTCGCCTCAAACCTTAACCTTCGAGTTCTTACGCACGCTCTAAAACATGTCTTGTAAATACGGTGTAACACGAGCGCATCATCCGCATACACTCGAGGATACGTCGCGAGCCCGTGTTATTGATTTCGTGGGTACTGGAGGATCATTTGCCGCTAGTAGAGTTTATGCAGATAACAACAGCCTACCACTCCAAAGATCCGCATGACACCTTACGAGGCCTTATACGAGGAAGTGCAGTCACCGATAGGTTGGTTTGACGGGCGAGGTGCGCTTAGTCGGGCCGCATTTGGTTCACAGCTGGATAAGGCGAAGCTTATCCAGAGCGTTATCGATACCGCAGTCAATGGTCGATGCATCATCACGACATTTGGAGTTCGAGGTCACTGATCGGGTTTTCTCAAGGTGTCACCCACGGCGTGCGATGAGGTTTGGGAAGAAAGGGAAGCTCACCAAGGTACATCGGGCCTTATCGATTTTCCGTAGGTAGGCAAGGTTTCCTACAGTTCGATCTGCCGTCCGATCCGGAGGCGACATCCGCTTTTTCATGTTTCTACGCCGGCGAGATGTATCGATCCGCTCAGAGCGCACCCGATCGATGATGTCCAGTGATGCAGAGGTTATCGTATTGAGGAGATTCCTATAGCGATACTCGATCGTCAAAGTTAGGCGATCGCGACAAACGACGTGGCTTCCATAAGGTCTTACGGCGAACGAGAACAGAGGAGATGACGCGGAGTGAGGACATGAGGCTAAGTATCCTCACTTATTCCCACACCTCCAGTAACACACTTTCCTATCGTTAATTTTAATTGTCGTATGTACTATGTGTTCTATTGTGGCCATACGTGGCATTTTGCAAATTGTTCAAGCATGCAGGACTATGCCGTTATCCGAAAGTTAATCGATCTAGAGGAACATTCGGGATGAATGTTTCTAAGGGGGAGGTAATGTTATACCCCGTAGTTCCGGAGTATGTATGTAAGGACGTACGTACGAATGTATAAACCCTAATTAGGGTAAGAATGAAAGAATTGTTTTCCGACGGAAAATATTCCGAACTTTGTGAAGGAAATTTTACGTTTTCAATATTTTAACCAATTATGGAATTTTTCCGAGAGATAAATATTTTGGACCAATAGGAGGGCGATATGTGTCACCCCAAGTGGACATGAGTGAACGATTTTTTTCAAAACTAGTGGGCAAGACAAGTGGACAAAGTCTTGCATGGCATTTTCATGGCATTATGGACGGTTTTTGCAAGGTTAGTGGGAAAGTCAAATGGTCAAAGTCTTGCATGGCATTTGTGGGACAAGTGGACAAAGGAACCTACACAAACACTTGTCCTAAATCTATACCATACACATGTTTCAATCCTAACCCTTGGTTGTCCTATATAAACACCTCTAGTTGATGAAAATCTTCCACACTTAGAATATTTCAAGACTTGAAAATAATTTCCCTCTCCCTTCCTCTCTCTTGCTCGTCGAACACCCTCCCCTTAACCTAGTGTTGTCCAAAAATTCCTATACTTCTAAGTGTTCTTCCCAATATATTAGGAAGATTAGTAAACAAGAGTTAGACAATATTTCACACCCTAGCCTCAAAATTTCCCGCCGAGAGCTAGTATATTTGGAACCTTAGCGTTCTTCACTTTTGGAGTTAATTCTGAATAGAAGTTGGTTAGGAACTTCTAAGGGTGACTTGTGGTGGTTTGGAACACAAAGATTTGGAGCTAAAACTTGCTTAGGAACGACTTTAAGTTCTTGGATATTTTGGGCTATTTTGAGGTAATGAACCTTAACCTCTTTATGAAGTTGATTATTATGTATATCGATATTATACATATATTCGAAGTATATTATGGAGTATGAGATATAAGGAAAGATTTGGATCTTGTTAAGATGTTAAAAGGAGAATTGGCATATTAGCCATTAAAATGGTAAAAATGTATCCATTACTTACTAAGAAGTTAACAACAAAGAAACTATAACTTATATAAAGATTGGAATATAAGTTGGAAGACTAATGAAGTAATTGGATAAGTAAAATTGTAAAAGCTGGCCAAGGACCCCAACTTAAGGACTGTATTTACTTTGACCGTATTTACTTTGATCGTATTTAGATTGTTGTTAAGGAAGATTGTTAATCGCGCCCGCTTCGGCGCTGATCCCCTTCTTTAATTATTGTTGTGTTAAGGGGAAGATTGTTAATCGCGCCCGCTTGGACGCGTGATCCCCTTCTTTAATTATTGTTGTTGTTAAGGGAAGATTGTTAATCGCGCTCCGCTTCGCGTGATCCTTCTTTAATTATTATTGTTAAGGGAAGATTGTTAATCGCGTTCGCTTGGGCTGATCCCCTTCTTTAATTATTGTTGTTGTTAAGGGAAGATTGTTAATCGCCCGCTTCGCTGTGATCCCCTTCTTTAAATTTCAAATTATTGCGCCTTATTTATGGCATGTTGGTTACTATTATCTGCCTTGAAAAAGGTGGAGAATTGAGTAGAAACGGAGTGCAGCCCAATTTTTCGTAGACTAAGAGAAATCTTACTTAAAAGAATCCCACGAAACTAGAAGTCGATAGGCGTGTTTTGACTATTATAGGTCGACATCATACGCGACATATCCGACTTGGCAAGGATTTAGCCGAGGAGGTATGTGATTCTTCCTATCCCTTTGAGCATGATATTTGTGAAATATATATAGTACGGTAGACGTACGTGTGTTAAACTAAATTTGGCTTTACTTTGATGTCTTTGGACTTGAGTTCTAATTAATAACAAATCTTGAATATTTCAAAAAGAGTTATGAATCATTTTGGAAGAAAAGTAATACTTGGTTTTCATAAAAAGTTTAAGTGTTATACTAGCTTTATGGGAAGCTAGCTATAACGACTTAAGAAAGATAAGAAAAATGGTTTAATTATTTGTTTATCAAATGCTTGAAATGATGTTTGAAGGTATGGTAAGTTGGTTTGATAAACATGTTATGATGCTACGTGTGTTAGTATCCGTGACGCCAGTGAGGAGGTTATTCTTTTTGTGCTTATGTTGTTTAACGATAAGTCGTTGTGTTAGTATTATATCACTCACCCTCCTGACTTGTTACGATGTCGTGTGTTAGCCGCCCCCGATGCGAGGAATACCTCATGCGGGTCCACGGACCTACGCGAGTCGCGGAGTTCCAAGATAATCACCCGTGTGTTACGCCGACGCGAGGAATACCTCACGCGCTGTCCATGCGGATCTGGAGTTCAGACGATGCCGCAAGTTAGCTACCCCGATTCGAGAATACCTCACGCGGGCCTGTGGGCCTACGCGATCGCAGAGTTCTAGGATTAGGCTCGCATAATGATACTATGGGCGATTGGCCTTGCTTCATCATTAGCGCCTAGAAAAGACCGGCTACATTATATCTATTTTCGCCTGTTTATGATGCGGCACTACGCGCTAACTTGGTTGTTTCGCATATATTTGTGAATTGGTTTTAAAATGTTATAATTATATATATCAAGATTTCTGATTTCACATACTTGGTACTGTTGTCGACCTCCTTTCGGGCCGCTCACGCCGCAGTAAGAGAAAGCAGTGGTGGATCCTCATTCTTAGGATCTTTACTCGTGTGTCGTGAGATCCATTTCTCCTGAGGCTCGACTTTTTGCAGTTCTCCCTGGTGTTGTAGATGTTTTGTACATTCAGGGGTATGACGGGGCCCTATCCCGACATAGTGTTTACACATTCTTAGAGGTCTGTAGTCCTGTTGTAAAGTTGGGATGTAATTTTTCACTTTTGGTATTTATATACATGCCAAAGGCAACTTTTCTTGGATAGATCGTTTTTATTTTTCACTATTTCATGTTTGCAAGTTTATATTCCATTGGTTATCAGATGTCTACTGTGCCCGTAGCACTCACCACTGCCCGAACGGGTCGTGACATTTAAAGTAGCCATTTGGGTTAGCTCGCTATTTTATATATATATGGGTTCTTGTTGTGAGTTTATCTTCCGCCGGTTTTCTCGATGTTGTATCGCGCGGTGCCCGGTAAGGCACCACCACGTCCGGAACGGGTCGTGACAAAAGTGGTATCAGAGCGCTAATCCTCGGAGCGGTCTACAGGCCGTATCTAGTAGAGTCTTGATTATCGGTGTGTTGTGCACCACATCTATAATCAGGAGGCTGCAGGATATTTAGGATTGGTTTCCATTCTTTCACTCTAAGATCGTGCAATAGAGCTGTGTTATAGGCTGAACTCCCTCTGACATATTTTCCTGTATCAGTTATGCCTCCACGCAAGGCAACCGCGGCCCAGAAAGGCAAGGCAGCAGAGGGAACTACTAGTAGGACACCGAGGGTTACCAGGGCACATGCCCAGTCTTTACTGCAGGAGATGTTTTGACGGCGAAGTTCGCGACGCCGCCACCCCCAAAGAGTTTGGGCAGCGGCCATCGAGACCACTGACTGAGCCTCCGGCCACATACCGAGAGGAGAGATGGGTTAGAAGGAGATGACCCAGTTATTGGACAGGATCGTGGCGAGGAATGAGGATAGACGAGAGACAGAGGTTCCGGTTGTACCCATAGTTCACCAAAGATCAGATAGCGTAAGACTTAGGGACTTTTTGAGTTGCAGCCCACCAGAGTTCTATGGGTCAAGGACTGAGGATGATCCTCAGGAGTTTATCCGACAGTTACAACGGATCATGAGAGTGATCAAGGCCTCGGAGACAGAGTCGGTAGTTTTGAGTTCACATCGGCTGCGGATACCGCAGTTGATCGTTTGATTCACGGAAATCCCTGGGAACATGCGACTCCACGGTCGACGAGTTCTCGAGGCATTTCTTGCACACTTCTTGCCTTCGCAGATGAGGAAGCGCGTGCGGATAGATTTTTGATGCTGAGGCGAACGCAAACGGTTCGGAATACAATGTAGTTTGATTCGCTGCCTCGGCATGTACCGCTTTAGTGGCGTATATGGAGGACAGAGTACACCGCTATGTCACGGGCTCGATGATTACTTAGCGTAGAGTTGCACGGAGTAGCTCTTCACCGCATGGACATTGCCGTATGCAGCTTACGCACTGGGTGTGCGAACGTGAGGTCGGCTGCATAACCAAGATCAGCATAAGAGGCTAAGCAGGTCCTTTGGTAACTTTCGCGGAAAGCCTCAAGAAGAGTTAGTTATGCCCTCCGCCGCCTCGTAGTGGCTCTCCAGTCTTCGTGACGCTCGATATTCGTGGCGGTCGTGGCTCCAAGGTTTCGTGTTCTCGGAAGTGGAGTGCTAGTCGGATGTGGGCCACCCTACCTCGTTGCGACTGCCGCGTAGGCTCCATGGTGGGGAGTGTCGTCCGGGTTGGAAGTTTGTTTTACATGCGCCAACAGGCCATTTTGGCAGGAATTGTCCACTGCAGATAGCACGGATGAAGAGATTCACCCTCGATCGCGGTTCGTTCATCATCTTCTTTTGCTATGCGCGTGGCATGATCATGATTAGAACGACAAGGGAAAGTGAAGCAATAGTTACAGTATATCCTTAAACTCTAAAGATTAGTAGGTGTGATAAGATGGTTACATGTTAAGTATTATGCATGTAATTTTATGTAAATTGTGACTTGCAGAGCCCGCCTGTAGGCGGTAAGTTTGGGAACATGGAAGTTGTGAGCCTTAGGATTTTGATAACCGGGAACCTTAGATACAGGCCATCGTGAGTGGAAGATTTTACGTGATATTTTTCGATAACATAGTATACGCGGTATACGGGTAATAAGTCCATGAGTGGTGTGAAATGATAGTGGATAGCTGCTAGGAAACCACTAGGTTTTCGTGACTTGAATAGTAAGATTGTCTCGGATCGGAACAAGAGTGTGGTACGATGCTGGGAAGAGTCGAGCGTGTAAGGAGGATACGACAGGTGGAAGAAGAAGCGAACATGTGTTGAGAATATGGAAGTGATATTTTGTGAAGAGAATACCCTTAGACCACGGATGGGGACTAATAAGTTTTTATACGTGTTATAGGTAATTCCTCGTAGGAGGGGAGGTAAGCTTTTGCGTGGTTAGTATATTATGGCCATATGTGGCATAATTTGGTTTTATAGGTATAGTAGTGAAGACTACAACGACACATGCGTTCTGGAGACGTAGAAGGAACATTCGGGACGAATGTTTCTACGGGGGGGAGAATGTTATACCCCGTAGTTCTGGCCGTGCGTATGAGAGCGTACGAGAGGAGTAAGACTTAAAATTTTCGAAAGATAGGTTGACGGATTGTTTCGGACGGGTTTTTGGTCAACTTTGGGGCGGGTTATGACCCGGTACTTTGAGAGTTCCTAGGTGTTTCAAAGGCCTAGAGCGTAGTTCGTTGAGTCTAGTTTCCAACGCAACCAACCGTTCGTCGATAGGACATCGGAGTAGGAAGTTATGGGAGTTACAAGTTCAGTGCGCAGTCGGACAGAAAGGTGTTTCGGGCAGGAGCCACAGGGCCGCGGCGCCGGAAAGATCTGAGGGCTCGCTGAAGTTTCAGCACCGCGGCGCCGGGAAGCAGGGCCGCGGCGCCGGAAAGTCCTGAGATTCGGCAGCTTTAGCCGCGCTTACGGCCAGCGCGCCGAGGCGGGTTTTGCGAAGATGAGTGGGAAATTCTGCACTGTTTTGTTTTAAAAGAGGTCATGGGTGGGTGACAAGTGTCCCCCCCCCCCATCTGATTTTTGCATGTCCCTTATATTGACCAAGTCTTGATGACTTGGTCATCTTTCAAAGTCTTCCTCTCTCTAAGCTAAAGCTCTCACTTCTCTCTAGAATTCCAAGAGGAATTCAAAGCTTAAGAAAAATCTGAAAAGTTAGGACAAGAAGGAAGTTTGTGGCTAGCTTGTAGGAGTTATCAGGTCGTGTTCTTGGAAAGAGGCTAGCAAAAATTGTTGGAATAATCTTGGCTAAAGCTCTAATGTAACAATTCTTCTCAGAGCTAGTTATTGATGTTGCATGTGAAGAAGAAGGAACTTGTTGTAGTAAATAATGCTCTTAGATTCATTGCATGTAAGAAATGTGGTTTGGATGTGAAAGAATTGGTTAAGAAGATTATGTGAGCATGTTGTAGCCTAAGAACTACCTTAAACTTGTTAAGTTAATTGTTGTACCTTATGGGGCAGAATTTTACACACCCAAGTTTAGTTGTGTAATCCCCTTTGAAATGTTTGGATTGTCGGGCCTTAAACGTGGCGCTTGATGTTGAATTCGCCTTGAAAAAGTGGCAAGTATGTAGAAACAAAGGAAATGCTGCCCAATTTTCCATAGGAATTGGTAACTTTGAACTTGGAATATTCTACATTGATATTAGAGGTTAATAAACGACATGGTCATTATAGGTTGACATATTACGTGCGGTATTTTGGGCTTAGCAAGTGGATTGACCGAAGAGGTATGTGTTGCTTTCTTATCTCTTGAGCATGAGTAGTTGTACCTATGTAGTACGGTAGACGTACAAGATTTGACATTCTTCATTTGTTTTAAGTATATGATACTTATTTCGTATAAAAGTATAAGTCCCTTGGATATAGGGAGGTGTGTTTGACTAGTGTAAAATGGTAATATCACAACTTTATGGGAAGTTGGTTGTATTGGTTTTATAAAAGGTTAACAAGGAAAGGTTTACTCCAAGTAAAATAAGTACGGATAAAGGATTTGAATTTGTGGAAGGCAAATTGTTTTTAAGGCAGTAATTGCCTAAGACTTTTAAAAGAGATGAAGTCACTCGATTTTAGAAGCCTATTGTATTTTTTAAAAGTTAAACGTAACTTGTTTTGAAAAGTTGTCGTGACTTGATACTACGGTTATTAGTATCTTGGGAGTTTTACAAAAAGGAGTCATTTTCTTAAAAGGTTTAGGGAACGTGGTACTTGGGTTAAATTCCCGGATTTTCTTTTAAAACGACATGTAGTGCCTTAAGTAACTAAAATGAGAGGATGTACTAGAAATTATATTAAGAAGTTAGGAGATATTCTTAACTTGCTTATGTTATGATAAGCCGGTAGCGCTTATGTTATACATGATAGCCATTGTGCTAGGTGATATGTTCTACTGGTAGACCCTGTTATTCTTGTTATTTCCTTTGACATACCGACACGATGGATGATCAACCGCATGCGCTCATTAGGATGGTTCACTACTTATTCTTGTTATTTCCTTTTGATATACTGACACGATGGATGGTCCACGGGTATGCGTCCATTAGGATGGTTTACTACTTATTCCATGGATTTGCTACACATGACGCGAAAGCGACGATTGTACTCATGCGGGTCCACGTGATCCACGCGTGAAATAGTCCACGCGAGTGCGACACTTGTACTCACGCGGGTCCACAGATCCACGCGGGTGAAATAGTCCCATGCGGTGAAATAGTCCCATGCGAGGCGGATGGCCTTACGCTGGTCCACAGACCCACGCGGGTGAAATAGTCCCGAGTAGGATTTCTTAATGATACTACGGGCGAGAGACCCTGATTTGATCATGAGCCTCCTATTTTTATGCAGTAAAGTTTATACTTGTTACTCTCATTGTTAGTAAGGCACAGTGCAATATAAATTGATTTTCGTATATGACTCCAGCTTGTTTTAGATTTATGATATTATTACAGTATTTTCCAGTTTTACATACTTGGTACATATCAGGTAATCGACCCTTCCTGGCCATGCTCATGCCGCATGTAAGGGAAAACAGGTGGTGTATCCTCATTCTTAGGATCTTTACTCAGGTGTCAGGAGCTCCATTTTTCCAGAGGCTCGACTTTTGGTACGGTTCTCCCTGGTGTTGTAGATATTTGTACATTCAGGGGCATGACGGGGCCCTGTCCCGTCATAGTGTTTACTCATTCTTAGAGGCTTGTAGTTCTGTTATGACTTGGGTTGTTAGGGATGTAACTGTTCAGCTTTGTTGTTTTAGAAGTAGCCATTTTGGGTTAGCCTGCTTATTTTATATATATATGGGTTCTTGTTGTGAGTTTATCTTCCGCTGGTTTTCTCTGATGTTGTATCACAAGGGTGCCCGGGGTAAGGCACCAGTCACGGATCCAGGAATGGGTCGTGACACTTACATAACCATAGTCGTATTCTCTTTTATCATTCTGGTCATAATCTTACCTTATGCTTATTATTAGCAAAAGTATTTCTATCTTAATTGTAATCGCAGCTTCATATATGCGCATTACCGCATTTTTATCCTTACGACACTTCCTCGACCATTTCAGACGCCGCTCTTAATTACCCCAACACAATACTTTTCCCACTGCTATCTAAAAGTGTAACCTATGGCATGACGATACCAAGACCTTACCCGCCTTCTATCCTTCGCCTAACAACACGGGTACACGTAACCCCATAATACGAAACTATCTCATACGGGGGAGATAACTTATCTCCCTTAATAAACCTTCCTTGAGTCACAACCCTAATCACAGGTCCTCATGTCCAAGAAATATCTAATCATCACGCACCGCCTTAAAGTCGTAGATTTTCAAAACCTACCAAAGATATCTTCTGCTTTTTCGTAGGCGCACTCAGATTTATCTTATTCGCTTGCGGCTTATCCCGAACTTGTCCGGCGTCGTGGCCCCGACCGCCACACCAAACCAACTCCAAGTACATCCAAGGGCACTTAGCATAAACTTCTTCAACCTCGAGTATTACTTACTTTCGCATTAATTTACTCAAATGAACAAGTCACACGCACTTATTAAAATCAACAATGTCAAAGAAGGAAGGATAATTCACCGTTACCACCACTTCTCTTCCTTTCCACTGAGCAACCGCCTTACCGGAAACCGTACCGAATCAATCTCTCTTCAGAGTCCACGCTGCATAACAAGAGGCCAACTAGCCCGCACTCCATAATATCCTCAAAGTCCGTCATAACAAACCGCTAGGTCTGCTAGTGGTCCAACGATCGTATCGCACGGCAATTATCTACCCGCCGCCTACCACCCAACACTCACTGGTGTAGTCACCTCGAAAGGTCCTCATGGATTCAAAGCCATTTCTTTACACTTCGTTCCTCTCTTTCATCGGTCGCATTCTTCCGCACTTCCAAACTTATTCCAACAGACGACATAGCCTTCATACATCGATTCGCCTCCTATCTTTGGAGTTACTATTCTAAACAACATAAGGCCATTTCCGCTCTCTCAACTGGTTCCGTGGAACGCGCCCACGAACCCGTAGAAATGATTAACTAAACTTGGCCTTGCACTCGTGACTCGCCACGAAGTGACTACTACCAACTGATCCCATTCCATTTCAAGCAATGGGCGACCCTTAATAGGTCCTCAACCCGACTCAAGGTCGATTTAACTCTTACCCTTGGTCTAACTTAACTTTTACTACCCGAGAAGGCCTTATATACCTAAGGTCTCTGGTTATCACATTCTTAGGCTCGCAATTTCCAAGCTCCATGCCTACCTTATCACCCCTCAAACGTACAAAACTTATCGTAATACCATAATCGTGTTGCCTTGACCACAACAACCATACTTACTCCATACCTGATCTCACCCGCACTATTCTCGAAATCCTATTACGTAGCTCAATCTATTAACATAGTCTTCCATTAATTCCCTTTAATAATAACTTCTTAAGGTCCATTTCTTCTCGCATACCATCATTTCCTAATTATCTCAAATTAGTACGAAACCTCATGAGAATTCATTAAACTGCTTCATACCTTCCCTGATTTATTTAGTCCTTACCAAATCTCGATAACCTAAAACCATTCTAGGCAACACGCGTCCGAATTTCATACATAAATACGATAGATGTATGTCACAATACCAACTATACTACAAACATTACCTACCGGATACGCAATCCACATCATCTTTCCCGGTCATCACGCTTTCTCGTGAATCGAACAACATAACCTCGTTAGTGAGAGACGACCTAACCACAACTCTATTGCACGATCTTAGAGTGAGAAGAATGGAAACAACTCCTAAATGTCCTGCAAATGCCTCGACATAGATGTGGTGCACAACACACCGATAATCAAGACTCTACTGTAGACACGGTCTCAGACACTTTCCGAGGACTAATCGCTCGATACCACTTTTGTTACGACTCACCCGCTCGTGGATCGTGCCCTACCCGCACCCCGCTGTATATATCGTAGAATAGCAAATGAACATACACAACACACATAAAAACTTAGACAAGAAATGCAAATAAAGCTAGCCGATAAGCCCACCTCCCGTGAAATATACACAATCTAGAAATCGAACAAAGACATCTTTCTTTTTTTCTTTACAACCCAATCCACAATGTGACTACTGCACTTAAGAATAACAATCGTGATTTTACAGGCCCCGCCATACCCTGAATATACAACAACCAACCATACCAGGATAGGCCTCCGAGTAATGGAGATTCCCAACAAATAACAAAGGATCCTAAGAGTGAGGATCAAGAACTTGTATACTCTACCGCGCATGAACGCAGCCCCGAACGAGGTCAAGACAACATGTACCAAATATGTGAAACTCAGCATCAGAGTGAAATCATAAGTCTAAAATAAAGTCGAGACACGATGATAACTCAAACAACAAGACATCAGGCCTTACTAACAACGAGTAAACAAGTATATACTTTATCGCATAAATAATAGAGGCTCATGATCAAAACAGGTTCCTCGCCCGTAGTATCAATAAGCAATCCTACTCCCGGGACTATTTCACCCGCACGGGTCCCGTGGACCCGCATGAGGTATTCTCACATAGGTACACTACCACACGGGACTATTTCACCCGCATAAGCCCATAAGGACTCGCAATGGTATTCCTCGATCATGGGTAGAAAATCCACTAACAGTGGTATAACGCCTCGGGTTTACCCTCATTTATACTCTTACCCCGCAGTGGTATAACGCCTCGGGTTTACCCCTTATTTATACTCTTACCCCGGAGAAGGTGGTATAACGCCTCGGGTTTACCCTCATTTATACTCTTACCCTAACTCAACCGCCATCATACATAACATAAGCCCTACCGGCTTATCATACATAACATAAGCACTACCGGCTTATCATACAATAAATAAGCAAGTTAAGAAATCCCCCTAACTTCTTATTAGTCTTATTCATATACACTCTAATTTTATTTTACTTAAGGCACTAACATGTCATTATAAAATCCGGAATTTAACCCAAAGTACTACGTACTTCTATTCTTTTAAAATGACTCATTTTCATATAAAACTTCCAAGATACTAATAACCGTAGTATCAAGTCATAACTACATTCTAAGACAAGTCACCATACCTTTTAGAAAATACATTTTCAGGCTTCTAAATCAAGTGACTTCTTTCTTTTAAAACCTTAAGCAATTGATGCCTTTAAATCAATTTGCCTTTCATTATCAAGTCATTTATCATACTTATATTACTTAGAGTAAACCACTCTTTTTAACTTTTCATAAAGCTATTATAACCAACTTCCCATAAAGCCGTTATACTAGTTTTATACTTTAGAAACTTACATTCTTCTTTATAACCAAGAGACTTAAACTTTCCAACAAAACAAGTATCAAAATACTTTCAACATACTTAAAGTCTCTTAACTTTTGAAACCAAGATATCCTTAATATTTAAACAAGTGAGTTAATTCCTAACTCAACCAACTTGGACATTCTTAAAATAAGCCAAGGATATCAAATGGACTAGATTGTCAAAATATCAGACGCTCACCGCATTATACATTTACAACTTATTCATGCTCAAGAGATAAGAAAGTTCCACATACCTCTTCGGCTTAATCCACTTGCTAAGTCCAATACGCCGCACGTAGTATGTCAACCTATAATGACCATAGTACGTCTATTAACCTCTTACTTCAAACGAGAATATTCCAAGTGCAAAGTCACTAAATTCTACTAAAATCGGACATCACTTCTTTTGTTTCTACATACTTTGCCACATTTTTCAAGGACGAATTCAATAACCAAACACGCCGCATTTAAGGCTCAACAAAGTAGTTAACAATAGAGGATTACACGCTTAATCAAGACGTAAAATTCCGCCCACAATAAATATCAAACTAGTCCAACATATAATGTCCATTCGCAAAATAGTGACAACAATAAAAATTCGTTTCCAATCCCTTTTCAATCCAAGGGGTTTAATATAACATGTTATCTAGCCACAATTGATTACAACTACTACAATCCTCAAGTAGGTAAACATGCGACAATTCTAATTATCGACCAAATTGTATTTCAATTTCAAATGGCTTAACATGTCATTTTCGGATTTGAGCTTCCAAATTTCCATAACACTTATCAATCTTCATAACACATATCACATGATCATTTCTAACTTATAATAACATGGAATCTTCAATTACAAAAGTAAGACGAAGATTATACCTCATTTAGCCCAAATATGATCCAAGATTACAAGTCGATCCTTAGCAACTTTAGCTCCTCCTTAGATGTTCCAATCCACTCCAAGCAACCCTTAAGCTATGAAGAACTCCTCTTCAAGTTCCAACTTCAAAGTTGAATAACTCTTAGGTTTTCGCCATGACTAATAATACGAAACACCATTTTTCCGGATATTTCTATTGAGATACACTTACAATACCCTTAGGTACCTTGGTTTAAAATATGAGGATTAATGGACAAAATTGAAAAATTTCCTCGAAATCGACCATTGCCGCGAGCCTCCCAAGAGAGCAAGAACAAGATTTCAATTTTTTTCTAAGTGTAGAATGACAAAGTCTTGCTACTAGTATACTTAAATAATACTAGGAAGGGTCAAGATTAAAACAAATGGGTGGCTTGGATGAGTTTCACAAGGATCAAGCCAAGTGGCCCTTTGACAAGTCAACAATGTCAAGCTCTTTGTTTTTGCAAGACTTGATCATTTAAATTATGGTCAAATGACCATTTTATCCATGCCATTTTCGTCCAAGACCACTAAGGGGGGTGACACGTGTCGCCCTCCCATTCGTCGCAATATTTCGTTTTCCGACAATTCCATAATTCTGATAAATTTTTACTCGTCTCAAATCTTAACATTTTTTAGTTCTTACGTACGTTCTTATAAACATATCCTGTAATTTCCGGGGTGTAACAACTTCAACCTTGATATCTATTCCATCCTTCAAGTAGAATATGCTATACTTTGTACTTCAACCTATAATGGCCATAATACGTCCATTAACTTCTTACTTTAGACGTAGAATATTATAAGTGCAAAGTCACTAAATTCTACGGAAAATCGGATAGCACTTCCTTTGTTTCTACATACTTTGCCACCTTTTTTAAGGCCGAATTCAATAACCAAACACGCCACATTTAAGGCCCAACAATGCAATTAATAGGGATTACACGCCTACTAGACGTGTAAAATTCCGCCCCACAATTGATATCAAACTAATACAACTACAAGTGTAAATCTGGAAACTTGAGATACAACAACACCAATTCTTATCCAATTTCCTTTTCAATCCAAATTGTTAGCATAACATGATATCAAGTCGCAATCGCTTATAACTACTACAATCTTCAAGTAAGTAACATTTACGCATTCTAAATACGCACTAAATTGTAATTCAATCTTCAAAAGGCTTATATGACATTTAGGATTTTAGGCTACAACAATCCATAACACTTATAAATCTTCAACACATATACTTCATGCTAGCAAACATGTAAGGCTAACAACAATATCTAATCTTGTAACACTTTAAGAGACAAGATTATTACCTCAACGAGTCGTAGTCCAACTTCAAATCCAAAGTCGCTCCTTAGCAAATTAGAGCCTCTTCTTGACACTTCAATCCGCCACTTGATACCCTTAGAATATCACAAACAACTTCCCTTTAATCTTCCAATCAGAACCTAGGAAAGCAACTAGGTTTTCACCTTGCGACTAATACGAAAACAATCTTTTTCCGGGATCTTTCTATTGATATACCCTTACAATACCCTTATGAACCTTGGTTTAAAGTGTGGAGCTTAAAGAACAACAAACGAATTTTTTTCTCCCTTTGCATAACCAAACCCGAGAGCACTTTAGAACCACAACAAGTTTTCATGAAAATTTTCTAAGTGTAGAACCCTTGTCTTGCTACTAGTATCCTTATATATCAACATGGAGGGCTAAGATTAATACATATGTGTGGTTTGGATGCATCTCTTTTAAATATCATGCTAAGTGGTCTCATTGACCAAGTCAATAATATCAAACTCTACTACTTGCAAGACTTGTCATCTTAGAAATGGTCAAATGACCCTTATACCCATGTTGATTTCGTCCAAGCTCACTTAAGGGGGGTGACACATGTCTCCCTCCCATTCGTCACAAAATTTCGTTTTTCGACAATTCCATAATTCCGATAAATTTTTACTAGTCTCAAATCTTAACATTTGGATTCTTACATATGTCCTTATTAAACATGTACTGGAAATACGGGGTGTAACACTCTTATTGAAAGTAATCTTATACTACATGTCAGGTAATTGTGGAATGATATGGTGATAAGGAAAATGGAGTTTAAGATCACGTGTGCCATTTTGTGCAAGCCGACTTTGGGGCCTTTTTTTGTAACATTGGTTTATATTGGTTAATATAGAATGTGTCTTCACATTATATGTGTTATACATCAAGGAAAGGTAGTCGCTAATTGTTGGTATGTATCATGTAGAAGTGTTGGAAAAATGACTTGAATAATAAGTTGTCAGCAGGTTATATGTTGTTGTTATGCCAAGAGTGCCCTTTTATTTGTTGGATATTGTGAACTGCTTTACAACGCTGGGAAGAATTTTACACGCCTTGTAAACGTAATCCCTTGTTGGTTAACCGTTAGACGTGGCTTGTTGTTGGTTTAAATCTCTTGGAAAAGGTGGAAAAGACGATAAACGGGAAGTCTGCCAAATTTATGTGGAATAAGCGAGGACCATTACTTGGTATATAACCTACACTTGAAAACATGGAATTGATGTATGTTATTTGTCATTATAGGTTCACATTCTACGATGACGATTCTACTTGGCGTGGATTAGCCAAAGAGGTATGTGTAACTTCTTCTATCTCCTTTGAGCATGAATTTATAAAAACGAGTGTACGATTAACGCACTGCTTTTAATGAACTCGGATTCCCGTAGTATATAAGGTAAGTTACTTGATTGAAAGCGAGACTTAAAAATGTGAAATGCAGAATTCGAAGTTTGGGGCGCGTGCCAAGTTGCGGCCGTGGCTACGAAACTCGTGGCGTCGCAGGTTCTCAGCCGCGCGCCATAGTGCGCGTGGCGCTGCCTCAAAGCGGTGCCGAGGATTTGTTAGTGGGGTGGTGTTTTCGTGCCACCAGATCGAATTCTAGATAGTATAAGTGACTTGATGTTTAAAGACTAAGTTACTTGAATGAGATAGGTACACTTGACTTGATTTTAAAAGTGAAGTGTCTTGATACTACGTGTTAGTGTCTTGGGATTTTATAAAGGAAAGAATGTACGACTGACGACATGGTGCTATGGAGTTCAACTCCCTATATTGCATGATGTGATTCCTTTTATAGGAATAGATGTACATAGTACTTTGGGTTAAATTCTCGGATTTTATATGACATGATAGTGCCTTGAGTCTAATAAAATGATGGTTCATTTATTTATTTCTAATGAGAGTAAAAGACTACTTAATTTGCATATGTTGTTCATGATAGCCATTAGTGCAAGTGTTATATTATTTATTGCGGGGTCAACCCCCGGGACATTATACATTTCGTGGAATTTCTCTCCACGATGCGAGTATTACGTATATGCTCATTGCGGGTCCACAGGGCCTATGCGGGTAAATAGTCCTATGCGGATGAAATAGTCTTATGCGTTGCAAATTGTCCTACGCGTCCACTAGACCTATGCGGTGAAACAAATCCCATGAATAGGATTGCATAATGATACTACGGCGGGTGGCCCTAAATTAAGCCCGACCTTCCTATGTTAACACGCATGCATTACTCTCATTACTCTCATTATTGATAAGGCACTTGTAATGTTATTTTGATTGTTATACATGTCTCGCTTTATATTTTGATCAGATGATCTCCTTTACAAGATTTACGCTTTCACATACTTGGTACATATTTTCATATCGACTTTCTTTCCTGGGCTATGCTCATGTAGGATAGGTACTGTGTCAGTGATCCGAGAGCTAGGATCTCCACTCGCTGTGATAGCTCCAGCTTGTTCCGAGTTTGATATATAGGTACATGCCTTGTGTTTTGGTGTATGTACATTCTGTGTACAATGGGCCTGCTCTGCCTTAGTGTTGTTTAAAACTCTTAGAGGTCCAGAGTAATATTGTGTGTTGGACTTGTAAAAAAGATGTAGATCTTTTGGATCATGTATATATGTATATAGGCGCCCGCTTGGCCAGCTTGTTTCTTACTTCCTGACGCATGCCTACGAGATTATTTAGCTTCCGCTGGTTTTCTCGATGTATACCTATGGGTGCCTGTAGGGCATCACGCGGTCCGAGTCGGGTCGTGACAATAGCCTTGCCCTTCCTCTCGCGCTGATAATCAAATTCTAATCACACATATTCAAATCATTAATATAAAGCGTACACAACATAAGCAAGACTTAAATACCAACTCCGAGCCCACTTTACCAAGACTCAAACTTTAATACTCGAATATCAAGAAGACATATTAAGTAGTCATATCCTTAAGGTAATTAGAAATCTATACATATTAGGACCTCAATTGAATAATATACAAAAATCTCCTATTTAAAACCCTAAAAATTCGCCCAATTGGAATAGGTTTCTATATCAAAATTAAGCCCTAAAACATGATCATCTAGAAATATCCATCACTAATTCACAATAATACAAGTAAACTAATCCATAAACCATTAAATAGTTATTGATTTAACTCTCTTATTTTCAGAAGAATGCATAACTCATCTTCCCCAACTTATAATCACGCTAAACCACCATTAAAGAACTTATAACCACAAAATGAAACCATAAAGGATGAAATTGTTACCTCAAAGATTTATTCCTCTTCTAAACCTTTGGAAATACCGCTAACTATGTTCGAGATATACTAATTTAAGAAAAGAATTCTGACCTAGAGAAATAAATAAGACACTTGAATAGTGATCCTGCCCCAGTAGAATCGACTCTGTTGGAGAGGAAATCTACGACAAACTGCACTCGCTAAGGCAAAGGTCACTTGACACCTCCTCAAGCCACAACGAACACGACTCAGCGGTGGTAGACTCACCTCGGCAAAATGACCCTCCGCCCAAGAAGATACCCAACATTTCCAAGATCCCGCTTTGACGAGCCAACCTCTCAGTGAGGCGAACACTCTAGAGCGGACATTAGTGCTGGAAAGGCGGACACCAGTCATCATTAATAGGCAAACTACCCCAAACTCCTATCTAACCCCCGAAACACTCTCGAGACCTCCCGAATACAAATAAGACATGCTCATATAAGGTAAAAGTGCTAAGAACTCAATCGTTCCGTCATATTTCCTATTTAACAAAGCCAAGGTATACTTTTCTAAAGAATCATCTGGGAAAACTAAATATTCAGATTTCACAAATAAGGTCCCAAAATATATCTGATTGCCTCGAGAGGTTAACCAATGACTCGGCTAAGTCATAAATGACCCTAAAACTACAGATGGACGACGAAACCCAAAAACGAATTCATCTAGCTAAAAGTCAACTTTGAGTCAAACTATCCAACTCTAAGTTTCTAGCTTTGGGTTTTTCATCCAACATGCACATAAACGCATTCTCGTGATCCATTCCACCAATCTCAAGACATCAAAACCCCACACAAAGTCTACGAAGCGGTTAAACAAGAAAATAAGGGTCTTTAGCTAAAATTGACCAGATATGCCTTTACATCACCATCATGAAGGGTATATGGATTAGTTTACTTATAGATTGTTAATTAGTGATGGATATTAGATGATCATGTTTGGGCTTAATTTGGTTATGGAAATGTATCTAATTGGGGAAAACTTATAGGGTTTCAAATTGGGCCTTTTTGTATATTGTTCAATTGAGGGTTCTGATGTGTATAGATTCTCAATTAACTTAAGAATATTACTACTTACTATGTATTCTTGATATTCGAGTATTAAAGTTTGAGTCTTGGTAGCGTGGGAATGAGGTTGGTATTTAAGTCTTGCTTATATTGTGTGGTTTATATTAACGATTATAATATGTATGATTAGAATTTGTTTATAACGAGGCACAGAGAAAGGGCAAGGATATCGTCAAGGCTTGATAATATAGTGCTCATGTTTGGCCCAGAGGTAGGCTATGATTTAGTTTTTTGTGACTTCGATAGAAGTGCATAATTAGTTAGATATGTTGAGGGATATTGGGCGTGTTTGGGGGTCCACTAAACTGGTTGTGATGAATGTTTAAGTGGGTACCGTTGTTGAACTATGATGATGGGTGATTTCGAATCAACCTTACCGTTCCAACCGCCGCTTATTTGGGATTGTCGATATTTTCTATAGTTTGTTTACTCATCATACATGATTTCGATATGATATCTCGATTATGACTTGGATTATATATGTGTTATTCAATCTGGAAGCATGTGATATGTTATCTCTATACTTGATTGCATCATATTATATCATGATATCTTGCCTTGTATTATCATTTGCATTCATACACTTATGGTTCTATAATATTGGTATGGATATGTTGTGGGTCCATGAGGCTAGGAAGGTAAGAACACTATAAGATTATGGCAACATTGAGATGATATTAATACATGGGGAACCGAGTTGCAGACCTACAATATGATATTATTTAGCCAAGAGCTGGGTTCTGATGGGATATTATAGAGGGGTTTATGGACTTTGCGAGTCCCATATAGGTGTACAAATCATAATAAAACCTTGACGCATTGTATACCAGATTAGGAAAGGTACCTTGCATATGCATTGCATTCATATCATATATATTTATGCCTCGTCATTGATAAATTATGGACGGACTTGTATTTGGAGTGAATGTTGACGACTAGATACTAGACATGAAAGGATTCTACTTGCTACCTTATAATTTGATTATTGTGTGAACACTATGTACGATTCTGTAGGTTGCGTGACTTACTTTGTTTATTTAACTAATTTTCACGACCCGACCTCAAAGTCATCATGCCCTACCCGCACCCTTCCAAACATACAACACCAAAACAATCATGGAAAATAAGTAACACATTTTTTTAAAACTAAGGCAAAGCCGATAAGGTCATTATAATATAAATCACCCAAAAAGGGCTTACACTATCCAAAAATGTAATTACAACTCTAACTACCCAAATTTACACGTGAATACATACCTCTAAGATTTGAACACATACTATGACGGACAAGGCCCCGCTGCACTTCAATATACATAGCCATGACAACTCCGAACATTGGAGCCATCTCAAAATGTCAACCAGATCCTAAGCTCGCGGATCCACAATCGTACCTAAACTCGCGGACATTTAACGCACTTCGGCGGGTCGCATAACAAAAATTTAATATGGAATGTAAATAAAGTACAGAAATGATCATAATCAGATAAAAGAATGATAGGGCAAGTATAAAAGTACATACCAGATCCTCGCCGTGTCATTACCACTTATGAACTTAATTGCACATCATTATCTTTTCCATTCCATTAAGAGTTATAGCCATATCTTACGTATATACTTAGGAGAAGTCATTAAGTTCATTACCATATAACTTACTTATCTTTCATAACATAATCCGCCCTTTACGAGGGACGATATACTACCCTACCAACTGGGACGCGATCAAGTCACACAAATATCAAAGCGCGTCTGTGGAATCCCCATCACCGCCGATGTGTATAAGTGTAAAATATAACCACGTGACGCGCCGTGGCATCCCACCTCACCGCTTCTGCATACATACACAATACATATATATATCTCCCGCCTGGAATCCCACATCATCGCCGACAGAGTGTAACATATACAACACACACACATATATATATATATATATAACGTGGCCGCATGCCCTAATCCTCATCGATAAGCACGGCCATAACGCGCCTCTGCATCCTCATCGAGGCGCAGTCTTCGCGAGCTAGCCCATGGAGTAATAATATAACATGCCCCTAATCCTCATCGCTGGTACATGTCTTCACGGGAGCTAGCCCATAGAGTAATAATCGTGACATAGCATGGTCGCATGCCCAAATCCTCATCGATAAGCACGGCCACGGGTAATAAAACAACCGAATCTAACCCGCCTCCTAGTCACATGCCCTAATCCCACATCGTATAAGCATGTCTAAGGATCAATCATAATGGAAGCATACTGTGGAATCCCACATCACCGCTTCAGACGTCCAAGCAAACTTACAACAAGACAGCCGACCCTCCAACTGAGAGTCACGACAACGTAAACATATAATACTTGCACTCAAAGCTATCACAAACAAACATAGGCAAGTTCATTAAACCTTTAGACCTCTATTTTTATAAACTCATGGCACTTTCGTTTCACACATAAAAATCCGGGAATTTAACCCAAAGTACTACGCATCTCTACTCCATTAAAATGACTATTTTCCAAATAAAACTTCCAAGATACTAATAACCGTAGTATCAAGTCATACTTACTTTTCAAGACAAGTCACAATACCTTTTTAGAAATACAATTATAGGCTTCTAAATCACGTGACTTCTTTCTTTAAAACCATAAGCAATTGGTACCTTTAAAACAATTTGCCCTTCTTTATTTCAAGTCATTTCTTTGCTTACATAACTGAAGAAAACCATTCTTTTAATCTTCCATAAAGTTGTTATAACCAACTTCCCATAAAGCCGTTATAACTCTTTATGTTTTAGACAAATTCATTCCTTTTATAACCAAGAGACTTATACTTTCAAATCAAATCACATAGCTTTCAAAATACTTCAAGTCTCTTAACCTTTAAGAAAACAAGTTTCTTAACTTTAGAAATCAAGTCTTTCCAAATCAAGTATTCTATATTTGTAAATCAATTCATTTCTTCCTTTAAGAATCAAGTCCCATAACTTGAAAAAATAAAGTCCCTTAACTTTTAAGAATTTGAGATCCATAGTCTTAAAACTTCATACGTAAATTCTTATAAGTTAAGTAACATATACATTGGTGCGTTGTGAATAAGTTATACTTATTTATAACGATCTTATTCAAGTAGCCATGATCTAGAAAATGTAATACAATTTTGTCTTATCTTAGTTTCTATGCAGATGGAGAATTCTACTCATTTTAACATAATTGATTGTCATTACATTTTCCTTTATTAACGCTGCAGGGGCTTGTTCGATACTTATTCTCATTTGTGCCGTAACTTAGCCAAGTCAACTTGGCTCCAAATACCTCCTAACGACTCTTACCAACATCCCCCATAAGACTTGGTAAGAACTTAGGATAACTTAGACGTAACCCTTACGTAGAGTAAATCAACATACATATTTCTTAACTTCTAAGAGTGAAGCAATCATGAAATAATACCACATGTATATTCCATACATAAAATCATGTCAAAAGAAGGAAGAGGTTCACATACCTCGCGACGATTATCGACAAATAGCAAAATGCTCCAAAGTACTTCAACCTTGATAGCTACTCCATCCTTCAAGTAGAATACGCTATACTTAGTACTTCAACCTAAAATGGTCATAATACGCCCATTAAACCTCTAGCTTCAAACATATAATATTCTAAGTACAAGGTCACTAAATTCTACTAAAATCGGCAAAGACTTCCTTTGTTTCTACATACTTTGCCACCTTTTCAAGGCCGAATTCAATAACCAAACGCCACATTTAAGGCTCAAATCAATTCAGCAATTACAGCGGGCTTACACGCCTTACAATACGTAAAATTCCGCCCACAACAATACAAAACAATCCAATAATTTCCATGCCATTCTCGCTAAAAGGTGCTACAACAAAAGTCTTCCAATTCTTTTCCAATCCAAGTTCTCAGCCAACATGTTATATAGTCAAGAACAACTTCAACAACTACAATTTCCTTCCTTATATAACATATGACAACTTAACTAGTAACCAACTTGAATTAAAATCTTAAGGGCTAACATACTAGTTTTCTGATTAGGTTCCAACAATCAATACACTTATCAAACTTCATACTAAATACCTCATGCTTGCTAATATCCATAGCTACAATAATAAGTAATCTTGATTACTAAAACGACAAGAATTATACCTTTACAAGCCCTTAATCTTTCCAAGATTCAAAGTCGCTCCTTAGAAATTCTTAGCTCCTTTCCTTATGTTCCAATCCGCTCCAAGCACTCCTTAGAAGCCTACAAGAACCCATCTTCAAGTCCCAACTTCAAAGTCAAGAACCCCTTAAGTTTCCGCCATGACTAACGTGAAAACGCCGTTTTTCCAAATCTTTCTATTGAGATATCCTTACAATACCCTTAGGGACCTTGGGTTTAAGTCTTGGAATAATGGATCACAAACTAAAATTTTTGTGGGACAATAGGTGAACCTGAGCTTCCTTCAAGAACAAGAGTGTTGTGATTTTTCTAAGTGTCAAGAGCTAGTCTTGCACTAGTTATGTATATATAATACAACGGCGGCCAAGATTATAACAAATGCGTGGCTCGACGAAGATCATTAATTAAATAGCAAGGACAAGTTGACTGGTCAATAATGTCATGCTAGCAAGACTAATCTTTACCTCGTCAATTAGCATCTTACCCTTGCTCCAATTCGTCCAAGACCAATGTGTGGGGGGGTGCCACGTGTCGCCCACCCATTCATCCATAAAATTAGAACCTCGCGTCCCACAAAACGTGAAATTCTCGTGTGGGCCCCACGTGACCAAATCAGAAAATAAATTTCCATAATGCTAATACATTCCATAATCCTCAATTAATGCATTTTGAGAATCCAATTCTCCTCAACGAACATTTTTCCTTTCCGACGCTCGAAGATTTTTCATTTAAAAACAATTTTTCCTTTCGTAATTTCAAGTCTCGAGTTCCTTACGCATATCTCTTAAACATGTTCGAGTTACGGTGTAACACTATTAGTATAGGATTACTTGGTGTCAACTTGGTATTTATCTCTTATTATATATCTTTCAACGTCATTTACTACGATGTCTACGGGGTACATCAGGTACTCACGCTACACTTGTCAGATTCTTTTTGATACAATTTTCGCACCTTCCATCTCCATAGACCACACGGGCGTAGTTCGAGTGGTTGATATTTTCCGCTCAAGTGAGGATGCTACCTCTCGATACTCTGGATGCTCTTGCTCTATTATAGTCTTTTATTCACATTTGAGAGCCATATTCATAGGGTCCCGTCAGGGTTCTATCTAGAATTCAAATCAACAAGAGTCACCGTGAAACATATAGATTTTCAAAACCTACTAAACCTTCCAATAATGTCTTCTGCTTTTCATTCAGATTACTCATACTATCTTATCCTCGCAGATCAACTTGGGATACTGAAATCTGGCCACAACCCGACCCTCAAGCTCACATCGTGCCCTACCCGCACCCATTTCAAGTATACATCGAGGATAGCAATGAACATACACAACTCATAAAAATACTTAGACATTAAATATCAACAAAGCTAGCCGATAAGGCCACCTTCCGTAAAATATACATAACCCAAAAACATCGCCACATTTTTTTCTTCTTACAACCCAATCCACAAGACATATACTACGCACTCTAAGAATAACAACTGTGGACGGACAGGCCCCGCCATACCTCAATGTACAACAACCGACAACACCGTGGATCCAACCAAGGATAAGCCTCCGAGTAATGGAGCTTCAATAGCCGAACAGTTGATCCTAAGAGTGAGGATCAAGAACTCAGATACTCTACTGGCGCATGATTAACGCAGCTTCAGGAGGTCGCATACAACATGTACCAAGTATGTGAAACTGAAAGCATCAGAAGTGAAATCATAAGTCTAAAATAAAGCCGAGACATGTATGATAACTCAAATAACAAGACATCGTGGCCTTACTAACAATGAGAGTAAACAAGAGTATACTTTACTGCATAAAAATAGGAGGCTCATGATCAAAGTAGGGCCACCCGCCTGTAGTATCATTAAGCAATCCTACTCCTGGGACAATTGCACCCGCATAGGTCCTGCGGACCCGCAATGGAGCGATTTTCTCCGCATGGGACTATTTCACCCGCACAGGACTATTTCACCCGCTTGGGCCCGGTGGGCCCGCAATGAGTACAAACGCCGCACTCGCATCATGGGTAGCAAATCCATGGAATAAGTAGTAGCCCGGGGCTTTACCCCATAAGAATAACATATCCTAGCACAACCGGCTATCATACATAACATAAGCACTACCGGCTTATCATACATAACATAAGCACTATCGGCTTATCATAACATGAGCAAGTTAAGAAATCCCTTAACTTCTTATTAGCCTCATTCATATACACTCTCATTTTAGTTTACTTAAGGCACTAACATGTCCTTAGAAAATCCTGGAATTTAACCCAAAGTACTACGTACTTCTATTCTTTTAAAATGACTCTTTTTCATATAAAACTTCCAAGATACTAATAATTGTAGTATCAAGTTATATCTACTTTTCAAAACAAGTCACAATACCTTTTAGAATTACATTTATAGGCTTCTAAATCAAGTGACTTTTTTCCTTAAAACCTTAAGCATTTGATGCCTTCAAATCAATTTGTCTTTCGTTATTTCAAGTCATTTATCGTTATTTACATTACTAGAGTAAACCACTCCTTCACTTTTCCATAAAGCTATTATAACCAACTTTCCATAAAGTCGTTATACTAACTTTATACTTTAGGCAATTACATTCTTCTTTATATCCAAGAGACTTATACTTTTAAAACAAAACAAGTATCATATACTTTCAAGTCTCTTAACTTTTTAGAAACTAAGATATCCTTAATTTTTAAACAAGTGAGTTAATTCCTAACTCAACCAACTTGGACATTATTAAAACAAGTCAAGGATATCAAATGAAACTAGATTCACTAAAATCTCGTACGTCTACCGTACTATATATTTACAACTACTCATGCTCAAGAGATAGGAAAGTTCCACATACCTCTTCGGTTCAATCCACTTGCTAAGTCCAATATGCCGTACGTAGTAGGTCAACCTATAATGACCATAATACGCCTATTAACTTCTAACTTCAACAGAGAATATTCTAAGTGCAAAGTCACTAAATGCTACTAAAAATCGGACAGCACTTTCTTTGTTTCTACATACTTTTCCACCTTTTTCAAGGCCCAAATTCAATAATCAAACATGCCACATTTAAGGCTCAACAATGAAGTTAACAATAGGGGATTACACGCCTAATAGACGTGTAAAATTCCGCCCACAATTGATATCAAACTAGTCCAAAAGACAATGTCATTTTCGGCAATTTGAGGGACAACAACACAAAGTCTTTTCCAATTCCTTTTCAATCCAAGTTGTTTAGTATAACATGTTATCAAGCCACAATCGATTATAACTACTACAATCTTCAAGTAGATAACATGCGATTTATTCTATTTACCGACCAAATTGTATTTCAATTTCAAATATCTAATAATGTCATTTCGGATTTAGGCTTCCTATATCCATAACACTTATCAATATTTAATACATATACTTCATGCTAGTTAAAATTTAAGTCTACAACAATATGTAATCTTATAACTCTTAAGAGAACAAGATTGTTACCTTGACGAGCCTTAATCCAACTTCAAGATCCGAAGTCGCTCCCTAGCAACTTAGCTCCTCTCCTTGACACTCCAATCCGCCACTTGAAGCCCTTAGAAGTTCACACACAACATTCCTTCAATTTCCAAACCTAGGAAAATGACTTAGGTTTTCACCTTGCGACTAACGTAAAAACGACACTTTTCTGGGATCTTTCTATTGAGATACCCTTACAATACCCTTAGGAACCTTGGTTTAAAGTGTGGAGATTATTGAACAACAATTCAAAAAAAAATTCTCCTTCAAGCCCTATGAACCCGAGAGCAACATGAGCAAGAACAAATGTTTCTTGAAATTTTACTAAGTGTGGGAACTTGTCTTGCTACTAGTATACATATATAACACAATGGAGGGTCAAGATGAGCACAATTGGGTGGCTTGGATCCAATTCACTTAAAAATCTAGCCAAGTGGCCCTTGGACTTAGTCAACAATATCAAGCTCAAGTCTTTGCAAGACTTGATCATCTTAACATTGGTTAAATGACCATTTAATTCATGTCCTATTTCATCCAAGACCAACTAAGGGGGGTGACACGTGTCACCCTCTCATTCGTCGTAATATTTCATTTTCCGACAATTCCATAATTCCGATAAATTTTTACTAGTCTCAAATCTTAACATTTTTTAGTTCTTACGTACGTTCTTATTAACATGTCCTGGAATTACTGGTGTAACATTCTTTCCCCCTTAGAATCATTCATCCCCGAATGTTCTTTTGGAGTCAAACTTATAGATAGCGACATATTCTCCTTTTACAACCCCTACATACCAATAATGTCACACGTGGCCAAATAACAACACTTATACTAAAATGTCAACCTGAACTCCAAGCGTCGACGTCGATTATTTGCATAAGACTGCCGACTCGAGCCGCTAACAAACTCTCCGTATAAGCTTCACCTTATCCACGATCCTGAATCAAGTCCGCCAACTAATTGTACCTCGTCTACGTCGAACCAACCAATCGACGACCTACACTTCCGCCCAAACAAAACCTCATATGGCGTCATCTGAATGCAAGAATAGTACCTGTTGTTATTGTCACGACCCGATTCCGGGCCCGTGACTGGTGCCTTACCCCGGGCACCCTAGTGATACAACATCAGAGTAATCAATAACATAAAACAATACAAGACATATTATGAAATATGAAACAATAACTGAGAAAACTTGCCTTTCGCATATATATAAATAACAACTTTTTCCAACACGAATAGCTTTTAATCCTTTTTACAAACCCTACCCACAACAAAGACTACGCACTTCTAAGAAATGATACGACAACAATGGCGACAGGCCCCGCCATACCTCGAATGTAAACACCTACAACAACAGGGACTATACCACCGATAAGCCTCCGAGAAACGGAGCTTTCCCACACGCCGAATCGTGACCCTAAGAGCGAGGATCAATGATCGTGTACCTTTACTGCGCAGATTTAACGCAGCCCGGCGAGGTCAAGATAACAGTACCGAGTATGTGAAACTAAAAATATCAGAAATGAAATCATAATAGTCTATAAAGCAGAGACATGTATGATAACCAAACTACGCTCACAATAATAAGCGAATATGTCAAGTCGTGACTCACGCCTCAAGTCATCACTCAAATATAACAACGGGTCTCACGCCACAACATCAATCATGCCCGTGGAATACCTTCCTCACCGGCAATGATGATATGATAACAACAAGACAGCAATCCAAATGGAAGCATACCCGCGCGCTACGATCGTGTCGGTGATGTCCAAAGTGGAAACAATAAGACAACTTTCCAAATGGACGATACCCGCAGCGCTACGATCGTGTCGGTATGTCCAAAGGGAAACAATAGACAAGATTCCAAATGGACGATACCCGCGCGCTACGATCGTGGTCGTATGTCCAAAGGGAAACAATAGGACAAGATTCCAAATGGACGATACCCGCAGCGCTACGATCGTGTCGCATGTCCAAAAGGAAATCACAAGGCGCGATAATCAAATGGAAACATACCCGCGCGCCACGATCGTGTCGAGATATCCAAAGCGATTAACCACAAGACCTTAACCAAAATGGAAGCATACCCGCAGCCACGATCGTGTCGATGTCCAAAGCGATTAACAACAATAATACTATCAAGTGAACGCACTGCGGAATTTCTCCGCCACGCCGCACGCCCAAGTAAGTTCTCAACTACCAACCGACTTCTATCGAGACGCGTAACACGAAACACAACGCTTGTATAATAAAGGCTATCATCACAAGCATAGGCAAGTTTCACAACAACAAGCATAGGCAAGTTTCACAACAACAAGATAGGCAAGTTTCACAACAACAAGCATAGGCAAGTTGCACACAACTCAAAGTACTTTCATTTTATGCCAAAGTCCGGTTTTTAACCCCAAAGTACTACATACGTTAAGTTCTTTTAAAAGAGATCCATTACTTTTATAAAGTCACCCGATACACCGTAGTATTAGAATGACCAACCCACCTTCCTTTTCAAAATCAAGTAACAACATTCTTTCCTAAGTTCCAGCTTTGCCTAGTTTCAATTACTCAAGCTTCTCATTTTCAAATGGTTTCATAGTTCCCAAACTTAATCACTTGATTCCTTTTAGAACAATTGAGTAACATATGTCATATACGTGAGTAGTTTATTCTTGTTTATAACGATCTTATTACAAAGAAATGCATGGTCTAGGAAATATCATTTTGTCTCATCTTAGCTTCATGCAGATGGAAGTTTCTACCGTTTTAATAATACTTAATCAAAACATTTCCTTTTATTAACGCTGCAGTGGTTTGTCGATACACATTCGATTTCCAAAATCAAGAAAACATTCTTAAGACGTTATACCTAACTTTCCATAAAGCTAGTATAACTCTTAAGTTTTCAAAACAAATCAAGTATTACTTC
This sequence comes from Przewalskia tangutica, assembly GCA_029844215.1. Classification (NCBI taxonomy): domain Eukaryota; kingdom Viridiplantae; phylum Streptophyta; class Magnoliopsida; order Solanales; family Solanaceae; genus Przewalskia; species Przewalskia tangutica. The sequence continues at coordinate 237,362 of JAQGDG010000137.1, forward strand.
TTCTCTCAAAATGATTCAAAACTCTTTTGAAATACTTCAAGTTCTTTATTAACACATAACAAGCCGCTTATAGTTCAAATCGATTACCTTTTAAAACCACATGTATTTTCTTACCAACATAAAGCCGTTATAACCAACTTCCCATAAAGCCGTTATAACACTTTATGTTTTACACCAATCAAATACATTTAGTACATGACGCTCACCGTACTACATAGTTCACACATATCATGCTAGAAGAGATAGGAAGAGGTTCACATACCGCGACGAGTATCGACTAATAGCAAAACGCCCAAGTACTCCCAACCGCGCCACTCCTAAAGCCAAGTAGAACGCGCCACACGTAGTACTTCAACCTATAAGGCCACAAGGCGCTTATTAACATTAAGATCTTATCGTAGAACATTCTACGTAAAATTGGCAAAGACTCTCCCGCAACAACAGAAATCTCCTCTCTCTAACTGGCCTACCAAGCCAACCAGTGGGGTTATACATCTAACCCGAACTGCACAATTCTACTCCACAAGATTACTACACAAGTCTATCAGAATACAGCCTTTCAGCTTCTTGCTTAAGTCAAAAGACATTGCCAACTAACCACGCTCGTTCTATATATAGTATACTTTAACTATATATTCTAACAACATGTAATTTCCAATTACAATAGAGGGACAAGATATTTACCTCGATAAGCCCATAATTATCCAAGTATAAAGTCGATCCCGCGTAATCGCTTAGCTCCAACTCGAGCGCCCAACCCGCTCTAAACCACCCTTGTAGAAGTTCTAACCAACTTCTACACAATACTCCAAATCTGACTATGGAGATTTTCCTGTGGTTTCGGTTTTGTGACGGAAGTATAATAGTATTTCCGGCTTTTCAGATAGGTATAACCTTAGAATACTACAAGGTATACGGCTAAGGTAATTTGGGCATTATAACAATACTTTGAGAGTATTTCTACACCACAAAGTGGTATTATACGAAAGCAACTCACAGTGGGGGTACCACTACCACACTACTGTGAGGGGTGTACCTCGCCAAGGCCTCTGTGAGAGGAGGAGGCCTCTTGGCCGAACTCAACACTAAGGGGAGGAGAAGATTTAACACTTAGAAACATTTAGGAAAGGATGAAGAATTCATCAGGGAGAGGGTATTTATAGCACAAGCCAAGGCCAACCAATGGCCAAGATTGAGCCAAGTGCTACACAAGTGTAGGGCCAAGATATGCCCAAGTGCCCCTAGTCCCTACTCCCAAAACCCTCACAAATATCTACCAAAATATCTACCACTGACCTCCCAATTGGGTCCACGTGTCGCCCACCTTGCTGATGAGAGGGTGCCAAGTGCGCCGCTCGTTGGTCCAAAATGTTCGCCTCGGAAAAATCCGCAAAAATAAGAAAAGACATAGCCGAATTTTCCTTCGCAGTTATGAAAACGCTTCATTTAAAAACGACTCTAACCGTGTCACAGACAAATGCCATTCGCTAAGCCACTAGCGGGGTGACACGTGTCACCCTCCTATCGCCCAAAATAAAACATCTTCCGAAAATATCCACAATGGCCAAAATCTCGAAAACAAAGTGGGCCCCACAAAAACCGTAAATTTCTCCCGTGGGCCCCACGTGACCATTTCCGAAAATAAAATTCCATAATTCTCTAATATTCCAGGAAGTCCGAATACCAAATCTGGGAATCCAATTCCCATTAACGAACCTTTTTCCTTCACAAAAACCGGAAACTTTTCCGTGGAAAAAATCGCCTTTCTTCCTTTCCAATCTTTCTGTCGTATTCTCGTACGTACGTCCTCGCATACATACCCTGGAACTACGGGGTATAACATTCTTCCCCCCTTAGAAACATTCGTCCCGAATGTTCCTTCTAAGTCTCAAAACGAACGCGTGCCAGTATAGTCTTCACTACTATACTTACGAAACAATCCTGCCACAGCTGGCCACAGAAATACCCACGCAAAATACCTACATCCAAGTCCACGAGGAAACACCTCTAACATCACCACAAATAATACTACTTTTGTCACTTTGTCGCGAGCCTTGCTCCAACGACCCAACAAATGGTACCGGGCTGCATGCGATCACTGAAGCTGTCGTACACTCGAATTCTTACCATATTTCGAGCATCGCTTTAGTATACAAAACTCGGGGTTACTATCTCTAACGTGGTCATCATTAATGGGAACATTCTGGATGGATCTTCGATACTTTCCCGAACATAACAATACGAAGATCGGACGCCCTTCCTCCTAAGTCGGACGGCAAATGCTAACATATAGGCAACTCGCCTATTCTTCACATGAACTCACAAAGGCCCAAAGTAACTCGGGCTAAGTTCCTTCGTTTCAAAACTCGCCACACCGTCCCGGGTGGTACTTTCAAGAAGACCGACCACAACTCAACTTCTGGCGCCGCCGATTATCCGCACGATTCCTCCGAGCCGCCGTAACTTCTTCTAGACAAGCTTCACTATCCACAACACGGAACAAGATCAACCAACTATCTCGAACTCGCCAACATCGAACCAATCGACCGCAACTTACACTTCCGCCGCAAGGCTTCATAAGGCGACATCCGAACACTGAAATGGTAGCTCAAACGCCTCTCCAGGAGACAACAATCCTCACAACTACCTCAAATCCACGCGACCGCCCGGTGGCGAATGCGATTCCGAGACTTACTCGAGTTCTTAACACATGCTTGGTAAAACTTCCGAAACAAAACAGCCGTAATCTGGCTCCACTGTCATAAGGTGAAGGTAGGCACCCCGCAGCCTACAACCTTCGATAAATCAACATCGCCAAGTGAACGGTCCCGATCAAGAACACGATGGGCTGCCCCATCGCCCACCACCGGTCGAACGCATCCACGAACTCGTGACGCTGGTTAACTAAACTTGGGCCTAGCACCTCGTGACCCTACCACAAGGCGGGACCACCACAACCGACCCCACCGCCATACATGCCGCTGGTTGACCCGCAACGTGGCCTCAACCCGACCCGCAACGCCGCACAATACTAGCTCCCGATCGAACAATCTCACTAATCACGCTACGAAAACCTAGCGGTCTTCTTAGCTCAACTACCCTCTTCATTTCACACTACTTAGGACCTATCCCAAACACACCACGGCACTAAGCACTCCTATGGGTCAAACATAAACATACGCCTCTACCCGAGACGGCCTTACCTCTAAGGTCTTTGCGTATAAAGCTCTAAGGCTCACACTTTCTCTATCCTCCAAAATCTTACTTGCTAACCCACCATGATTTCTAATCACAACTAACACACCGCTATCGTAACATAGCACTTAAGGTATACTCACCTTGAAAGTTACCGGAGGACCTGCGCTCCGCCCTCTTCTCGCCCTTGGTTAACCCGCCGATCTCGTTTCTCGGCTGCTGCGCATAAGCCCGCATACGTGCCATGCTCAAGCCCAATCAAGAATTACTCTTGCACAACCCTTTCTTAGGTAGTCATCAAGACTCGTGGTACATCGGTATAATCTCTGGTAGCCAAAACCATGGCTAGTAACAGGGTCGCCTCTTTGCAATCTAAATTCTGTTCTGGCCGTGGAACCGAAGTTCAAATATCATGGCCGCAGAGGAACCGCCGCCGTGCTAAACTTTACTGGGCTAGTGACGTCGCAGAAATCCCCGAATGAAGCACTACCCTAGGTAATGATTGGGCCTGTGCCCTCGCAACCCTCTGTATTCTACTCGCAGCTCCCTCGGCTGCCTTGCCCTCCTGGGCCCGGGTTGCCCTACGCGGAGGCATAACGGTAAGGGAAAGAAATACGTTTAGAGGGTCCAACTTAAAACACAGCTCTAAGGCACGACCTCAGAGTGAGAAGAATAGAAACCAATCCTAAATATCCTATAGCCTCCTGATTATTGGCGTGGTGCACAACACACCGATAATCAAGACTCTACTGGATACGGTCTGTAGACACTTTCCGAGGATTAACTGCTCTGATACCACTTTTGTCACGACCCGATTCCGGGCCCGTGACTGGTGCCTTACCCCGGGCACCCTAGTGATACAACATCAGAGTAATCAGCGGAACATAAAACGATACAAGACATATTATGAAATATGAAACAATAATCTGAGAAAAACTTGCCTTTCGGCATATATATATAAATAACAACTTTTTCAACAGGAATAGCTTTAATCCTTTTACAAACCCTACCCACAATAAAGACTACGCACTTAAGAAATGATATTTAAACAATGGCGGACAGTGGCCCCGCCATACCCCGAATGTAAACACCTACAACAACAGGGACTATACCACCGATAAGCCTCCGAGAAACGGAGCTTTCCCACACGCCGAATCTGACCCTAAGAGCGAGGATCAATGATCGGTGTACCTTTACTCGCGTGAACGCACTTCAAGGAGGTCGACAACAGTACCGAGTATGTGAAACTAAAAATATCGTAAATGAAATCATAATAGTCTATAAAGCGGGAGACATGTATGATAACCAAACTACGATTCACAATAATAAGGCCATGTCGTCGTGACTCACGCCTCAAGTCATCACTCAAATATAACAACGGGTCTCACGCCCACAACATCAATCATGCCCGTGGAATACCTTCCTCATCGCCGGCAATGATGATATGATAACAACAAGACAAAGAATCCAAATGGAAGCATACCCGCGCTACGATCGTGTCGATGTCCAAAGGGAAACAATAAGACAACTTTCCAAATGGACGATACCCGCAGCGCTACGATCGTGTCGATGTCCAAAGGGAAACAATAGGACAGCATTCCAAATGGACGATACCCGCGGCGCTACGATCGTGTCGGTATGTCCAAAGGGAAACAATAGACAAAGATTCCAAATGGACGATACCCGCGCGCTACGATCGTGTCGATGTCCAAAAGGAAATCACAAGGCGATAATCAAATGGAAACATACCCGCGCGCTACGATCGCGGTCAAGATATCCAAAGCGATTAACTACAAGACCTTAACCAAAATGGAAGCATACCCGCGCGCCACGATCGCGGTCGGTATGTCAAAAGCGATTAACAACAATAATACTATCAACAGAACGCACTGCGGAATTTCTCCGCCATCGCCAGACGCCCAAGTAAGTTCTCAACTACCAACCGACTCTATCGAGAGACGCGGTAACACAGAAACACAACGCTTGTATAATAAAGGCTATCATCACAAGCATAGGCAAGTTTCACAACAACAAGCATAGGCAAGTTTCACAACAACAAGCATAGGCAAGTTTCACAACAACAAGCATAGGCAAGTTGCACACAACTCAAAGTACTTTCATTTTATGCCAAAGTCCGGGTTTTTAACCCCAAAGTACTACATACGTTAAGTTCTTTTAAAAGAGATCCATTACTTTTATAAAAGTCACCCGATACCCGTAGTATTAGAATGACCAACCCACCTTCCTTTTCAAAATCAAGTAACAACATTCTTTTCCTAAGTTCCAGTTTGCCTAGTTTCAATTACTCAAGCTTCTCATTTTCAAATGGTTTCATAGTTCCCAAACTTAATCACTTGATTCCTTTTTAGAACAATTGAGTAACATATGTCATATACGTGAGTAGTTTATTCTTGTTTATAACGATCTTATTACAGCAGCCATGGTCTAGGAAATATCATTTTGTCTCATCTTAGCTTCTATGCAGATGGAAGTTTCTACTGGTTTTAATAATACTTAATCTGTCAAAACATTTCCTTTTATTAACGCTGCAGTGGTTTGTCGATACACATTCTGATTTCCAAAATCAGTAAAACATTCTTAAGACGTTATACCTAACTTTCCATAAAGCTAGTATAACTCTTAAGTTTTCAAAACAAATCAAGTATTACTTCTTCTCTCAAAATGATTCAAAACTCTTTTGAAATACTTCAAGTTCTTTATTAACACATAACAAGCCAGTTATAGTTCAAATCAGTTACCTTTTAAAAACCACATGTATTTTCTTACCAACATAAAGCCGTTATAACCAACTTCCCATAAAGCCGTTATAACACTTTATGTTTTACACCAATCAAATACATTTAGTACATGTGACGCTCACTGCACTACATAGTTCACACATATCATGCTGTAAGAGATAGGAAGAGGTTCACATACCTCGCGACGAGTATCGACTAATAGCAAAACTCTCCAAGTTCTCCCAACTGTAGGCTACTCCTAAAGCCAAGTATAACGCGCCACACTTAGTACTTCAACCTATAAGGCAACTAGGCGCTTATTAACATTAAGATCTTATCGTAGAACATTCTACGTAAAATTCGCAAAGACTTCCAGCGTAAATCTCCTCTCTAACTGGGCTACCAAGCCAACCAGTGGGTTATACATCTAACCCGAACGGTACAATTCTACTCCAGCTACTACACAAGTCTCAGTAATACGCTTCGATTCTTGCTTAAGTCAAAAGACATTGCTAACTAACCACGCTCATTCTATATATAGTATACTTTAACTATATATTCTAACAACATGTAATTTCCAATTACAATAGAGGACAAGATATTTACCTCGATAAGCCCATAATTATCCAAGTATAAAGTCGATCCTGCGCAATCGCTTAGCTCCAACTCGAGCGCCCAACCCGCTCTAAACCACCCCAGAAGTTCTAACCAACTTCTACACAATACTCCAACTGACTATGGAGATTTTCCTAGGGTTTCGGTTTTGTATGACGGAAGTATAATAGTATTTCCAAGCTTTTCAGATAGGTATAACCTTAGAATACTACAAGGTATACTACTAAGGTAATTTGGGCATTATAACAATACTTTGAGAGTATTTCTACACCACAAAGGGGTATTATACGAAGCAACTTCACAGTGGGTACCCCACGGCCACACTACTAGGAGGGTGTACCTCGGCCAAGGCCTCTAGAGAGGAGGCCTCTTGGCCGAACTCAACACTAAGGGGAGGGAGAAGATTTAACACTTAGAAACATTTAGGAAAGGATGAAGAATTCATCAAAGGGAGAGGGGTATTTATAGCACAAGCCAAGGCCAACCAATGGCCAAGATTGAGCCAAGTGTTACACAAGTGTAGGGCCAAGATATGCCCAAGTGCCCCCTAGTCCCTACTCCTTAAAACCCTCACAAATATCTACCAAAATATCTACCACTTGACCTCCCCATTGCGTCCCATGTGTCGCCCACCTTGCCCAACGGATGAGAGGTGCCAAGTGCCGCCTCTCGTTGGTCCAAATGTTCCGCCTCTCGGAAAAATCCGCAAAATAAGAAAAGACATAGCCGGAATTTTCCTTCGCAAGTTATGAAAAACGCTTCGTCAAAAACGACTCTAACCTGTTGTGCACAAATGCCATTCGCCAAGCCACCAGCGGGGTGACACGTGTCACCCTCCTATTGGCCCAAAATAAAACATCTTCCGAAATATCCACAATGGCCAAAATCTCAAAACAAAGTGGGCCCCACAAAATCAGAATTTCTCCCGTGGGCCCCACGTGACCACTTCCAACAATAAAATTCCCTAAGTCTCGAATCTTCCACGAAGTCCGACTACCCAATCTGGGAATCCAATTCCCATTACCGAACCTTTTTCCTTCACAAAAACCGGAAACTTTTCCGTGGAAAAATCGCCTCTTTCTTCCTTTCCAATCTTTCTGTCGTATTCTCGTACGTACGTCCTCGCATACATACCCTGGAACTACGGGGTATAACAGTTATAAGCAAACTCAACAAGAGGCAAGTGATCCTCCCAGCTACTCCTAAAATCAATAACACACCGCAGATATCCTCGCCGCTGATGCTCTGCTGTCGTCGATGGCCGGTGGTGTAATGCAACACTGAGACTCACTTGTGTCCCTAACCCCTTCTGGAAAACCTCCAGAAGTTATCCATAAATTGAGCTCATCTGTCTGACATCATAAATGTAGGAACCCGTGCGCCCCAAAATCTCCTCGCTATATAATCTAGCATAATCCTCGGTAGTAAAGTAAGTGGTCTTAACATGAAATACGGGTTGGTTTCACACTGCTTACTATGACCCTCAGGGAGTCGCACTTCCTCTGAGTACGATGCCACCCTATAATAAAATACATATTAATTACCTCTCATATCTAAATTTGGATCTCAATGCTCAGAGTAGCCACATGGCTTCTGGTGTTCCACATTGACCTACTACTAACTCGGACACTAAACAACAAACTCTGCTACGTCTCTCTTCAGGTCATCTTACCCATACATACATCTGAGGTCATGTTACATCTTAGTAAACCCTAGGTGAATAGAGTGACGAGCACTGTGTGTCTCCCCCAAAATCTGCTGACGAAGTCCTGCAACATCTGAGCACACCGCCTCGAATCTTAGCACCCCATCAGGCGCTACCTCAAATAAACTCTCCTCCTCTCGAAGAGTCGTATCTCGATACCGTATCATAACTGCATCCTCATACTGTCGCCTCTTTACCTCCTCAACGACGGAAGACTCGGCAACCTCTCGGATTTAAACTCCATTAACCTTGAAAACAAATAATCGAACCCCTCGGCTCGGTAGCTGATGAATCTCACAGACCAAGTCCTGTCTATCTGGCTTCCCATCTAACAGCCTACCGATAGTTCCACGACTAAGAGCATCTGTAACCATATCGACCTTCCCCGGGTGGTATAGGATATCAACATCACAATCTTTGAGTAACTTTAACCACCGTGTCTGTCACAAATTCAGCTGCCTCTGTCTGAAGATATACCGGAGGCTCTTGTGGTCTGCACAAATATCCACATGAAGTCTATATAAGGAATGCCTCCAAATCTTCAAGGCACGATTAACTGCCGCCGACTCTAAATCGTGAGTAGCGTAATTCCTTTCATGCTCCCGCAACCGTCGGGAAACATAGACTCCAACCTTATCGTGTTGCGTCATCACACAACCTAGCCCAACACCCAAAGTGTTACAATAATAACCAAACCCTATAATCCCTCAGGAGGGGTTAGAACTGTAGTCGTGGTCAACTTATCTTCCAATAACTGGAAGTCTTTAACATACTTGCAAAGTATTCGGGCATCATTAATCTCAATTATGGTTCCTGGTTCTAATTCTCTGTTGCAACTAGACTTGGTCGCTATACTTAGATTTAATTCCTTCACTTGTCTTATGACTAAGACTTCCTGCAAATCGTACTTATAGGGGGGAATATATCATTGATCTCGTCAAGTAATAATCTTATTATTCTCTCCCAGCTCATAGAGCTTATAGTCAGGTGTTCAACCTCAATTCATGGTATTACATAATCTAATGGCTTGCCAAGATTATTATCGTTTGAGTGTCTACTCGTCTTACCTTTATATTTTTCATTTCAAGTTGCCCTGGGGTCTCTTACCTCCCCGTATATATACGTTCTGGCCCGTCATACATGTTACACCCCATAATTACAGGACATGTTTTAAGAACGTACGTAAGAATCCCAAATGTTAAGATTTGAGACTAGTAAAAATTTATCGGAATTATGGAATTGTCGGAAAATGAAATATTGTAACGAATGGGAGGGCGACACGTGTCACCCCCCTTAAGTGGTATTGGACGAAAATAACATGGGTAAAAGGGTCATTTGACCATTATTAAGATGACCAAGTCTTGCAAAGTAGTAGAGCTTGATATAATTGACTTCGTCAATGGGACCACTTGGCTTGATATTTAAGAGAATTTCATCCAAACCACACATATGTGAAAATCTTGACCCTCTATGTTTCTATATATTAGTACTAGTAGCAAGACAACTTCTACACTTAGCCAAATTTTCAAGAAAATTTGAAGAACACTCTTAGGGGCTCTCGGGTTCATCAACAAGAAAAGAGAAAATAATTTGTTTGTTGTCCAATAAGCTCCACACTTTAAACCAAGGTTCATGAGGGTATTGTAAGGGTATCTCAATAGAAAGATCCCGGAAAAATAGCGTTTTCGTATTAGTCGCAAGGTGAAAACCTAGTTGCTTTCCTAGGTTTTGATTGGAAGATTAAAGGAAAGTTGTTTGTGATATTCTAAGGGTCTCAAGTGGCGGATTGAAGTGTCAAGAAGAGGCTCTAAGTGTCACGACCCGACCCCGGGGCCACGACTGGTTCCCTATCGGGGCACCCTGTCAGGTACACATCAGAGAATAGCAGCGGAACATACATAATACAAAATCTGTATAAGGTAAACATCACTTAGCAAGCCGACAAGGCCGCCTTTCATAAAATAACTTAATCGAATGTGAAACAAGATAACCGGTTCTTACTTCAAACCACAAACGTGACTACTGCACTTGTGAATAATAACCGTATGGCGGGATAGGGCCCCGCCATACCCCCTTAGTATACAGAAGTCTATAACCTCAGGGAATCATACCAAAAAGACAAAGCCTCCGAAGGGATGGAGCTTTCCAGGAAATGAACAGTGGTCCTAAGAGTGCGGACCAGCAAGCTACGTATCTCGACTGCAAAGATTTAACGCACCCAGGAGGTCGACAACATGTACCAAGTATGTGAAACACAAAATACTGTAATGAAATCATAAGTCTCAAAATAATCTGGGGTCAGGGATCAAATCAACTAACCTTATACTGTGCCTTACTAACTTTGAGAGTAACAAACATATATATAATACTGCATAAAATAGTAGTCTCGTGATCAAAACAGGGTCCCTCGCACTTAGTATCAATAAGCAATCCTACTCCTGGGACTATTTCACCCGCACGGGTCCCGTGGACCCGCATGAGGTATTCTTCGCGATAGGTCAGCACTACCGCGTGGGACTATTTCACCCGCATAAGCCCATAAGGACTCGCATGAGGTATTCCTCGCATCGTGGGTAGCAAGTCCACTGAACGGTGGTATAACGATCTGGGACTTACCCTCGATATACTCTTACCCCAAACAGATGGTATAACGATCTTGGGACTTACCCTCGATATACTCTTACATCGGAGCAGATGGTATAACGATCTTGGGGTTGTACTCTCCGGATATACTCTTATCTTGGAGCAGATGGTATAACGATCTTGGGCTTGCCTCGATATACTCTTACTTTTAGTGCAGATGGTAGAACGATCTGGGCCCTGCCCCTCCGATATCCGCTGACACTGGAGAAGGTGGTATGACGAACCTGGGGCTTGCCTCGCATATACTTTACCCCGAGAAGGTGGTATAACGATCTTGAGGCTTGCCTCGATATACTCTTACCCTAGCTCAAATCACATCATATCATAATCATAAATAAGTTAAGAAAACTTATAACTTCTTATTAGCTTTGTCCATATACCCTCTCATTAATCTTTACTTAAGGCACTTAATCATATCATTAATAAAAGAAAACCGGGAACTTAACCCAAGTACTACATACTTCAACTCTTTTAAAAGTGACTCTTTTTCATACATAAAACCCTTGGGCAATTGATGCCTTAAAAATCAATTTGCCTTTCATAAATCAAATCATTTGTCCTTGCTTATCTTACTTAGAGTAAATCTCTTCGTGTTGACCTTTCATAAAGCTAATATAACTAACTTTCCATAAAGCCGTTATACTATCTTTATACTTTAGAAATTAAGACCTTCTTATCTTTTCATAAGGCCGTTATAACTAACTTCCCATAAAGCCGTTATAACTCCTTATAAACCATTTTGTTCTTTTACTAACCAAGAGACTTATACTTCAACAAATCTACACAACTTTCAAAAATACTTCAAGCCTCTTATCTTTAGAATAATTCAATACTCAATACTTTCACACCAAGTACTCTATACTTTTGTAAAATCATACTTTTCCCTTAACCAAGGGACTTATACTTCTTAAAACAAAACAAGTCTTTATTTATACTTAAACAAGTAAGAATACCAAATCTTGTACGTCTACCGTACTACATAGTTTCATCTATTCATGCTCAAGAGATAGGAAAGCTTCACATACCTTTTTGATCAATCCACTTGCTAAGTCCAAACTACCGCAAGTAATATGTCAACCTAAAATAACCATGATACGTTTATTAACCTCTAATTTCAATGTAGAATAATCTAAACTCAAAGCCACTAAATTCTATGGAAAATTGGGCAGCATTTCCTTTGTTTCTACATACTTTGCCACCTTTCACAAGGCCGAATTTATCATCCAAACGTCACATTTAAGGCTCAACAATCCAACAATTCAAAGGGGATTACACACCTAAACTTGGGTGTGTAAAATTCTGCCCTATAAGGTACAACAATTCACTTAACAATTCTAAGGTAGTTTTTAGGCTACAACATGCTCATAATATCTTCTTAACCAATTCCTTCACATTCAAACCATAGTTCTTACATGCAATGAGTCTAAGAGCATTATTTACTACCACAAGTTCTTTCTTCTTAACATGCAACACTAGAAGGTAATTCTAAAGGAAGAAATGTTACCTTAAAGCTTTAGCTAAATTTTTCCAACCACTTGCTAGCTTCCTTTTCAAGAACACCACCACAACAACCTTCACAAGCTAGCCACAAGCTTCCCTCTTGCTTTTACCTTTTTCAGATTTTTCCTAAGGCTAGAATGTCTCTTGGGATTTTAGAGAGAAGGAGGAGCTTGAACTTTTAAGAGAGAAGGAGGAGCTTTTGCTTTAGAGAGAGAGAGAAATTGGAAGATGAAGACTTGGTCACTATATTGCATGCAAGAAATCAGATGGGGGGGGGGGACACTTGTCACCCTCCCAAGGTCTTTTAAAAGAAAAAAATATGACTTTTCCTAAGTTTTTCGCCCGCATCCGCCTGGGCAGCCGCCGGCCCGGCGTGCTACTGAAGCTCCGCAGCTTCTCTGAACTTCCGGCGCCGCGGCCCTGCTTCCCGGCGCCGCGGCGCTGCAACTTCAGCGGCCCCTCAGTACTTTCGGCGCCGCGGCCCTGCATCCGGCGCCGCGACCCTGTTGCCTTTGCCTGAAACGCATTTTTGTCCGTCTGCGCACTGAACTTATAACTCTCATAACTTCCTACTCTGATGTCCTATCGACGAACGGTTGGTTGCGTTGGAATCTAGACTCAACGAACTACACCCTAGGCCTTTGAAACACTTAGGAACTCTCAATGTATCGGGTCATAACCCGCCTCAAAGTTGACTAAAACCCGTCCGGATCAATCCGTCAACCTATCCTTAGAAAATTTTAAGTCTTACCCCCTTTCGTACGCTCTCAAACGCATGACCTGAACTATGGGGTGTAACATTCTACCCCCCTTAGAAACATTCGCCCCCAAATGTTCCTTTGGAGCCAATCTACTATTCCTCGATACATCCTCGGACTTCACGCTTAATAGGACCTTACTATGCCACTTGTGACCATAAGATATCGCACACGCTCAATCATTCCTCATAAATCAAACAGGAAAACGAATCCAACGTATGACCCATTACCACTTACTCTAGTTCACGACTCCAATGCAATTTCCTGCTCAGATCTACCAACTTATTCTAACACATGTACATAGTCTCAATATCCTCTGTTCATAACACTAAATCATACAACAATCCTATCACACATACTAATCTCTAAAGGGTCAAAGATGTACCTGTAACTATTGCTTTGCATTCTCCTTGTCGTCCTAATGATGATCCTGCCCTGCACGACGCATAACAAAAGAAGGCGATGAACCAACCACTGATTCCAAAGGCTGAATCTCTACATCTGCGTTATCCCTGGTCGGATAGTTCCTCGCATAATGGCCCTGCTGGCCACATGTATAGCAATTACCCAAACTAGCACGACACTCCCCATAATGGGTCCTACCACATCGACTACACCGAGGTAGAGGTGGCCTCCTTAGACTAACACCCCTACTCACCTGAAAACCTGAACCCTCGGAGCCCTGACCTGCTCCCGAATCTCCCGAAGATGGTGGTGGAGTACTCCGTACTGGCTGAGGCGCATAACTAGCTCACGAGGTGGTCCGCCTTGAAATCGCCACGAGATCTCGCTGCCCCGCCATCTGGGCTGGCCCGAGTCAAGCCGACCCATTTTCTCTCGCCCTCTATCCTCGCGCATATGCTCGCATCTGGCAATATCCATCCTCGCCAAGAGCCACCCCAACCATGCAGTAATCATATGACGGTCTAACCCCATCACATATCGATGAACCCTGTCTGCCATGTCCGCTACAATGGTGTGCGCATACCTGGCCAAGGAGTCAAACTCGGTGTCAGATTTCTCTGATAGTCCTTCCGTCCTGCCTCAAGGTCAAGAATCTATCTACGCGGGCTCTCCTCATCTCAGGAGGCAAGAAGTGATCCAGGAAAGCCTCTGTGAACTCCTCCCAAACAGCTGGGAGAGTATCCTCACCTCTCGTCAACACCCATGACTCAAACCAGTTCAACGCAATATCGCGTAACCGGTAAGAAGCTAACACTACGGACTCCGTCTCCGAGGCCCTAAGCACCTGCGTAGTCCGCCGCACCTGTCGAATAAACTCCTGAGGATCCTCCTCAGACCTCGAACCATAGAACTCGGGTGGATCACAACTCAGAAAGTCCCGAATCCTTAAACTGCCGGCCCTAGGGTTAGCCACCGGCCCCTGGCGGTGCTGCCCTGCCACGATGCTAGTCAACAACCTGATCTGCTCTCCGTAATCCCTATACTCTTCCCCTGGCTGTGGAACTGGAGGCTCGGGTACCGGAACCTCTGGAGCCACTGCCGCTCGCCTTTCTAATCGCTACGTGGAAGAACTCGCCGACCCGCCATCGCCTCGTGCATAGTCCGTGCCCGAGTCTCGTAACTCTGCGTACTAGCAGCCTCTCTGCCGCTTTGCCCTTCTCGGGCTTTGGTCGCCAGTGGAGGCATAATCATACACAAGGATAGGTCGAGAGGACTCAACCTACTATGACTTTCATCGCACGATCTCAAAGAGAGAAGAATGGAAACCAATCCTAAATGTCCTGCAGCCTCCTGATTATAGATGTGGTGCACAACACACCGATAATCAAGACTCTACTAGACACGGTCTGTAGACACTTTCCGAGGACTAACCGCTCTGATACCACTTTTGTCACGATCCGACCCAGGGGCCACGACTGGTGCCCTATCGGGGCACCCTGTCAGGTACACATCAGAGAATACCAGCGGAACATACATAATACAAAATCTGTATAAGGTAAACATAACTTAGCAAGCCGACAAGGCCGCCTTTCATAAAATAACTTAATCGAATGTGAAACAGTACAACTGGTTCTTACAGCCCAAACCACAAACGTGACTCTGATTCACTTAGGAATAACAACTGTGGCGGGACAGGGCCCCGCCATACCCCCTAAATGTACAAAAGTCTATAACCTCAGGGAATCATACCAAAATGACAAAGCCTCCGAAGGGATGGAGCTTTCCAAGAAATGAACAGTGGTCCAAAGAGTGCGGACCAGCAAGCTACGTATCTCGACCTGCGGCATGAACGCAGCCCAGGAGGTCGCATAACAGTACCAAGTATGTGAAATCAAAATATCAGAATGAAATCATAAGTGTGAGAATAAGTCGGTCGTGGATGAAATCAACTTACCTTTTATCGCGCCTTACTAACAATGAGAGTAACAAACATATATATAATAATCGCATAAAATAGGAGGCTCGTGATCAAAACAGGGTCCCTCGCCCGTAGTATCAATAAGCAATCCTACTTCTGGGACTATTTCACCCGCATGGCTCCTGTGGACCCGCATGATGTATTCCTCGCATAGGTCAGACTACCGCACGGGACTATTTCACCCGCATAAGCCCATAAGGACTCGCATGAGGTATTCCTCGCATCGTGGGTAGCAAGTCCACGGAACAGGTGGTATAACGATCTTGGGGACTTCCCCTCAGATATACTCTTACCCTGAAATAGATGGTATAACGATCTTGGGGCTGTACTCCTCAGATATACTCTTACACTGGAGCAGATGGTATAACGATCTTGGGGTCAGATTTCGATATACTTTATATGGAGCGGATGGTATAACGATCTGGGCTTGCCCTCGATATACTCTTACACCGTGCAGATGGTATAACGATCTGGCCCGCCTCGATATACTCTTACACCGAGAAGGTGGTATGCGATCTTGGGGCTTGCCCCTCAGACATACTCTTACCCTGGAGAAGGTGGTATAACGATCTTGGGGCTTGCCCCTCAGATATACTCTTACCCTAGCTCAAACTGTCATCATATCATAATCATAAATAAGTTAAGAAAACTTATAACTTTTTATTAGCTTTGTCCATATACCCTCTCATTAATCTTTACTTAAGGCACTTAATCATATCTTTAATAAAAGAAAACCGGGAACTTAACCCAAGTACTACATACTTCAACTCTTTTAAAAGTGACTCTTTTTCATACATAAAACCCTTGGGCAATTGATGCCTTAAAAATCAATTTGCCTTTCATAAATCAAATCATTTGTCCTTGCTTATCTTACTTAGAGTAAATCTCTTCGTGTTGACCTTTCATAAAGCTAATATAACTAACTTTCCATAAAGCCGTTATACTATCTTTATACTTTAGAAATTAAGACCTTCTTATCTTTTCATAAGGCCGTTATAACTAACTTTCCATAAAGTCGTTATAACTCCTTATAAACCATTTTGTTCTTTTACTAACCAAGAGACTTATACTTCAACAAATCTACACAACTTTCAAAAATACTTCAAGCCTCTTATCTTTAGAATAATTCAATACTCAATACTTTCACACCAAGTACTCTATACTTTTGTAAAATCATACTTTTCCCTTAACCAAGGGACTTATACTTCTTAAAACAAAACAAGTCTTTATTTATACTTAAACAAGTAAGAATACCAAATCTTGTCGCTCACTGCACTACATAGTTTCATCTATTCATGCTCAAGAGATAGGAAAGCTTCACATACCTTTTTGATCAATCTACTTGCTAAGTCCAAACTACCGCAAGTAATATGTCAACCTAAAATAACCATGATACGTTTATTAACCTCTAATTTCAATGTAGAATAATCTAAACTCAAAGCCACTAAATTCTATGGAAAATTGGGCAGCATTTCCTTTGTTTCTACATACTTTGCCACCTTTCACAAGGCCGAATTTATCATCCAAACGCCACATTTAAGGCTCAACAATCCAACATTTCAAAGGGGATTACACACCTAAACTTGGGTGTGTAAAATTCTGCCCCATAAGGTACAACAATTCACTTAACAATTCTAAGGTAGTTTTTAGGCTACAACATGCTCATAATATCTTCTTAACCAATTCCTTCACATTCAAACCATAGTTCTTACATGCAATGAGTCTAAGAGAATTATTTACTACCACAAGTTCTTTCTTCTTAACATTCAACACTAGAAGCTAATTCTAAAGGAAGAAATGTTACCTTAAAGCTTTAGCTAAATTTTTCCAACCACTTGCTAGCCTCCTTTTCAAGAAAACCACCACAACAACCTTCACAAGCTAGCCACAAGCTTCCCTCTTGCTTTTACCTTTTTCAGATTTTTCCTAAGGCTAGAATGTCTCTTGGTATTTTAGAGAGAAGGAGGAGCTTGAACTTTTAAGAGAGAAGGATGAGCTTTTGCTTTAGAGAGAGAGAGAAATTGGAAGATGACCAAGTCTTCAAGACTTGGTAACTATATTGCATGCAAGAAATCAGATGGGGGGAGACACTTGTCACTCTTCCAAGGTCTTTTAAAAGAAAAAAATCTGACTTTTCCTAAGTTTTTCCGCCCGATCCGCGCATGCGCTCGCTTCGGCCATGCGCTGAAACCTCCGCAGCCTTCTTCAACTTCCGCGCCGCGTTCGCTTCCGAGCGCGACGCTGCAATCTCAGCGCCCTCAAGATTTTTCGCGCCATGCCTCGCATCCGACGCCGCGCCCCGTTGCCTTTGCTGAAACGCATTTCGCCCGTCACAAGACTGAACTTGTAACTCTCATAACTTCCTACTCTGATGTCCTATCGACGAACGGTTGGTTGCGTTGGAATCTAGACTCAACGAACTACGCCCTAGGCCTTTGAAACACTTAAGAACTCTCAATGTATCGGGTCATAACCCGCCTCAAAGTTGACTAAAACCCGTTCGGAACAATCCGTCAACCTATCCTTAGAAAATTTTAAGTCTTACCCCCTTTCGTACGCTCTCAAACGCATGACCTGAACTACGGGGTGTAACACTAAGTTGCTAGGGAGCGACTTTGGATTTGAAGTTGGATTAAGGCTCGTTGAGGTAACAATCTTGTTCTCTTAAAGTGTTACAAGATTATATATTATTGTTAGCCTTACATTTTACTAGCATGAAGTATATGTATTGAAGATTGATAAGTGTTATGGATTGTTGTAGCCTAAATCCGAAATGACATATGAGCCATTTGAAATTGAAATACAATTTGGTCGTTGGTTAGAATCGTCGCATGTTACTTACTTGAACATTGTAGTAGTTGTAATCGATTGCGTCTTGATATCATGGTATACTAAACAATTTGGATTGAAAAGGAATTGGATAAGAATTGGTGTTGTTATATCTCAAGTTGCCGAATTTACCTTGTAGTTTGTACTAGTTTGATATCAATTGTGGGGCGGCATTTTACACGTATTATAGGCGTGTAATCCCCTATTGTTAACTACATTATTGGGCCTTAAATGTGGCGTGTTTGGTTATTGAATTCGGGCCTTGAAAAAGGTGGTAAAGTATGTAGAAACAAAGGAAGTGCTGTCCGATTTTCCGTAGAATTTAGTGACTTTGCACTTATAATATTCTATGTTTGAAGTAAGAGGTTAATAGACGTATTATGGTCGTTATAGGTTGACATACTACGTGCGGTATATTGGACTTAGCGAGCGGATTGACCCGAAGAGGTATGTGGAACTTTCCTATCTCTTGAGCATGAATAGTTGTACCTATATAGTACAGTAGACGTACAGGACTTTGATATCCTTTACTTTCTTAAGAATGTCCAAGTCAGTTGAGTTAGGAGATTAACTCACTTGTTTAAAAGTAGTAAGGATGTCTTAGTTTTCAAAGTTAAGGGACTTGAATTGTTTTAAAGTATATGATACTTGTTTCGTTTTAAACATATAAGTCCCTTGGATATAGGAAAATGTAATTTACTAATGTATAAAGTTAATATAACGAATTTATGGGAAGTTGGTTATATTAGCCTTATGGAAAGTTAAAAAGAGAGATTTACTCTAAGTAAAATAAGTAAGGATAAATGACTTGAATTAATGAAAGGCAAACTGATTTTAAGACATCAATTGCCTAAGGTTTTAAAAGAAAAGAAGTCACTTGATTTAGAAGCCTATTATATTTCTAAAAGGTAATGTGACTTGTCTTGAAAAGTAGTTGTGACTTGATACTACGGTTATTAGTATCTTGGAAGTTTTATATGAAAAGGAGTCATTTTTTTAAAAAGGTAGAAGTACGTAGTACTTTGGGTTGAATCCCCGGATTTTCTCTTAAATGACATGTTAGTGCCTTAAGTAAACTAAAATGAGAGAATATATTAATAATGTTAATAAGAGGTTAGGGGATTTCTTAACTTGCTTATGTTATGATAGTTCTAGCGCTTATGTTATGTATGATAGCCGGTTGTGCTAGTTCATGTTATTCTTACGGGGGAAAGCCCCGGGTTACTACTAATTTCATGGATTTGCTACCCATGATGCGCGTGCGGCGTTTGTACTCATTACGGGCCCACCGGGCCCAAGCGGGTGAAAGAGTCCTGTGCGGGTGAAATAGTCCCATGCGGAGCGCATCGCTCCATTGCGGGTCCGTAGGACCTATGCGGGTGAAATAGTCCCAGGAGTAGGATTGCTTAATGATACTACGGGCGGGTGTCCCTACTTTGATCATGAGCCTCCTATTTTTATGCAGTAAAGTTTATACTTGATACTCTCATTGTTAGTAAGGCACAATGCACTGTAATTTGATTATCATCCATGTCTCCAGCTTTATTTAGACTTATGATATAATTACAGTATTTTCCAGTTTTACATACTTGGTACATATTGTGTACTGACCCCCTTCCTCGGGGGCTGCGTTCATGCCGCAGGTAGGGGTAAGCAGGTGGTGGATCCTCATTCTTAGGATCACTGATCAGGTGTCGGAAGCTCCATTTCTCCGGAGGCTTGCCTTTTGGTACGGTTTTTCCCTGATGTTGTGGATATTATGTACATTCAGGGGTATGGTGGGGCCCTGTCCCGCTACAGTTGTTATTCCTAGAGGTCTGTAGTCACATTTGTGGTTTGGGCTGTAAGAACAGAGTTGTACTGTTTTACTTTTGGTTATGTATATTTTATGGAAGACGGCCTTATCGGCTAGCCTGTGATGTTTATTGTCTAAACATGTTTATGTGTTGTGTATGTTCCGCTGCTATTCTCTGATGTATGTCTGAAAGGGGTGCCAGTAGGGCACCGCCGCGGCCGGTCGGTCGTGACAAAAGTGGTATCGAGTAGTTAGTCCTCGAAAGTGTCTGAGGCATCGTGTCTAGTAGAGTCTTGATTATCGGTGTGTTGTGCACCACGTCTATAATCGAGGAGAATTTGTAGGACATTTAGATTGGTTTCCATTCTTCTCTCTGCGAGATCGTGCGATAGAGTTGTCTTATTAGGTTGAATCCTCTCGACCTATTCTTATGTATCGATTATACCTCACGGAAGGCGACCGGGGCCCGAGAAGGGCAAAGCGGCGGAGGCGCTAGCGGTCTGTGAGGGTTACTAGGACTCGAGCAACGCACTATGCACGAGGTTGTAGCGGTCGGCGAAGTTCGGCCACGCCGGCGACATTAAGTAGCCGAGCGGCGGTAGCTCGAAGGTTCCGGTACTGAGCCTCAGTTCCACCCGGTGAGTATAGAGATACGAGGCGAATCCGATTATTGACCAGTAGTAGCGAGCGGCAAGCGGCGAGCGTAGCTAACCCTGCCGAAGCAGTTTGCGGATTCGGGATTTTTACGGTTGTCATCCACCCGAGTTCTATGGTTCGAGGTCCGAGAGGATCCACAGAGTTTATTCGGCGATTCTGACGGACTATGCGAGTTCTTAGGGCCTCAGAGACAGAGTCAATTATGCTAGCCTCTTACCGGTTACGCGATATTGCGTTGAACTGGTTTGAGTCATGGGAGCTGTCGAGAGGTGAGGGTGCTCTTCCAGCTATTTGGGAGGAGTTCACAGAGGCCTTCCTGGATCACTTTTTGCCTCCTGAGATGAGGAGAGCCCGCGTGGATAAATTCTTGACCTTGAGTCGGAATGAGAGGATTATCAGAGAGTACAGTCTAGAGTTTGACTCATTGGCCAGGTATGCGCTCACCATTGTAGCTGACATGGCGGACAAAGTTCATCGTTATGTGATGGGGCTAGACGTCATATGATTACTGCATGATTGGGGGTGGCCCTTCAGCCAGGTATGGATATTGTCAGGATGCAGGCGTATGCGCAGGGGATAGAGGACAGAGAGAGGGAGGATCAGCTAGACTCGAGCGGCCAAGAGGCCGGGGCGGCAGGTCTCAGGCGCTTTTGACGTGGACAGCCTCAGCAGCAGACTAGGTCCATATTTCAGCCAGCACAGAGTGCTCCTTCTCGGTTTTCGGGCAGGAGGTTTGATCGGTCAAGTCATTCGAGGCGGGCGGGGCTCAGAGCCGGGTTCCCAGAGGAACCAGAGTTCCAGTCAGATGAGGCCACCTATACCTCGGTGTGGTCGATGCGGTGATTGTCATCGTGGGGGGTGTCGTGTTCCTCCAGGAGCTTGTTACTCTTGTGGCCAGCAAGCCATTTGAAGAGAGATTGTCCGACCAGAGGCAGCATGGGTGGTATGGTTCAGCAGATCGATTCTTTGGGTCTTCTTCTTACGTAGTTATGCGCCGGAGCGAGGTGTTCCGCGAGGCAGGCCGCGGCAGAGGTCGTGGTGGGGGTCCTGTTCTAGCGGTCGACAGAACCACATATATTCCTTAGCCAGCCGCCAGGATCAGGAGGCTTCCTCTGACGTCATCACAAGTACATTATTGATTTCATGTTGTGACGTATATGCGTTGATAGATCCAGGTTCTACCTTGTCCTATGTGTCCCCTCTTATTGCTGATAGAATTGGGATAGAGCCAGTGTCGATAGAGCCTTTTGAGGTAGCTACGCCAGTGGGTGATTCGGTGTTAGCTGAGCGGGTGTACAAAGGTTGTCCGGTGTTTATTCTGATCGTCGGACCACTGCGGAACTTGATAGAGTTGGAGATGACAAATTTTGATGTCATTATGGGTATGGACTGGTTGGCTTCTTATTATGCCAACGTTGACTGTAGAGCCAGGTTGGTCCAATTCCAGTTTCCTGGTGAGCCAGTTATCGAGTGGATGGGAAACACAGCGTCGCCGAGAGGTAGGTTTATTTCTTACCTCAAGGCTAGGAAGATGAATGCGAGAAGGGTACATCATCATGCGGTTCGGGTATTACGTCACGAGGCGAGTGTCGATTCTTGATCGATGCCGGTGGTTTGGGAGTTTCGGATGTGTTCCCAGACGATCTCGGGTATCCCTCACGAGAGGAGATTGAGTTTTGTATTGATATGTTGCGGACACTCGACTATATCTATTAGCCATACAAGGATGCTTTCTTTGAGTTGAGGAGTGAAGGACCAGGTGAAAGATTTCTTTGGAAAAAAGCTTTATCGTGCCTAGTGTTTCTCCCAGGGGCGTAGGTTTTGTTTGTGAAGAAGAAGGATGGGGCCGCTGCGTATGTGTGTTGATTCTGAGCGGTGAATAAGGTAACCATCAGAATAGATACCACTCCCGGGATTGATGATTTGTTTGACGATTGCAGTGCGAGGTGTTTCTCGAGATAGATCTGCGATGCAGTTATCATCAGTCGCGAGTTCGAGAAGCGATTGTCACGACCCGACCGGGCCCGCGGCGCGGTGCCCTACACAGGCACCACTGCATTATACATCGAGAGATAATCAGCGAACATACATGAAACTTATAAAATAAAACAACGAAGTGAAACAACGAGTTAGCCGATAGGGCTACCTTCACGACATGTATATATATATACAACCAGCGCGATTGCCTCATTTCTTTACAAGCGACCCACAATATGTGACTACAGACCTCTAAGAGTTTTAATCATAACAACGTTGGCGGGGCGGGGCCACATACCACGAATATACATGAATCTACAACCTCGAGAACAGTACGAGAGATAAGACTCCGGAGCAAATGGAGCTTTTTCCCAAAAACTGAACCGAGATCCTAAGAGCAAGGATCACCAACCTTTGTACCTAATACCTGCGGGCATGAATGCAGCCCCGAAGTCGGTCTAACAGTGCCGAATATGGAGCGGAAATAAGATCTGATAAACAAAACATATACGTATAAAAGCATGGCAGGTAAGTATAAAAGGGTAAATACGAACTACCGTGTCATTACCATCTCGTGAACTTAATCGTACCTTATTATCATTTCCCATTTTTCAATAAAAGTTATAGTCACTTTCTTACGTACATACTTAGGAAAATCATCAAGTTCATTACCATATAACTTACTTACCTTGTATAACATAAACCGGCCCTTTATGGAGGGACGCCTATCTTCAGACCCAAATGGGGCCGGTAAAGTCACATAGTCTGCCCATAAAGGTATCTTGCCGGCCCAATCGGGGCCTTGGTAAGGTCACATAGTCTGCCCGTAAGGTATCTTGCCCGGCCCAATCACTGGGCGCGGTAAGGTCACATATTCTGCCCGTAAAGGTATCTTGCCCGGCCCGATCACGGGATGCGGTAAGGTCACATAGTCGCCCATAAGGTATCTTTGCGACCCAATCTGGGGCCTTGGTAAAGTCATATAAAATCAAAATTTAACCCAACGTACTACGCACCACTACTCCTTTAGAATGACTCATTTTCAAATAAAACTTCCAAGATACTAACAACCGTAGTATCAAGTCATATCTACCTTTCAAGACCAGTCACAATACCTTTTAGAAATACATTTACCGGCTTCTAAATCAAGTGACTTCTTTCTTAAAAACCTTAAGCATTTGGTACCTTTGAAACAATTTGCCCTTTTTTTTTTATTTCAAGTCATTCTTTGTTTATAATACTGAAGAAACCCATTCTTTTAATCTTCCATAAAGTTGTTATAACCAACTTCCCATAAAGCCGTTATAACTCTTTATGTCTTAGACAAATTTATTCATTTTATAACTAAGAGACTTATATTTTAAAATCGAATTACATAGCTTTCAAAATATTTCAAGTCTCTTAACTTTTAAGAAAACAAGTTACTTAACTTAGAATATCAAACTTAACTTTAGAAAATCAATTCTTTCCAAATCAAGTATTCTATACTTGTAAACCAATTCATTTCTTCCTTTAAGAATCAAGTCCCATAACTTGAAAAATAAAGTCTCTTAACCTTTTAAGAATTTGAGATTCATAGTCTTACAACTTCATACGTAAACTCTTTTAAATTAAGTAACATATACTTTGGTGCGTTGTGAATAAGTTATACTTATTTATAACGATCTTATTCAAGTAGCCATGATCTAGAAAATGTAATACAATTTTGTCTTATCTTAGCTTCTATGCAGATGGAGAATTCTACTCATTTTAATATAATCAATTGTCATTACATTTTCCTTTATTAAGCATTCTGATGGCTTGCTCGATACTTATTCTCATTTGTCTTAAAATTAGCCAAGTCAACTTGGCTCCGAATATCTCTAACGACTCTTTGACATCCCAGTAAGACTTGGTAAGAACTTAGGATAACCTAGACATAACATTTACATAGAGTAAATCACATACATACCTCTTAACTTCTAAGAGTAGAAGGGAACATGAAATATTACTACATGTATATTCCATACATAGAATCATGCCAAAAGAAAGAAGAGGTTCACATACCTCACGACGATTATCGACAAGTAGCAAAATGCTCCAAAGTACTTCCACCTTGATAGCTATTCCATCCTTGAAGCGAGAATCGCTATACTTAGTACTTCAACCTATAATGGTCATATCGTCCATTAACTTCTTACTTCAAACGTAGAATATTCTAGGTGCTAAGTCACTAAATTCTACGGAAAATCGGACAGCACCTCCTTTGTTTCTACATACTTTGCCACCTTTTTCAAGGCCGAATTCAATAACCAAACACGCCACATTTAAGGCCCAACAATGCAATTAACAATAGGATTACCGCCTACTAGGCGTGTAAATTCCGCTCCACAATTGATATCAAACTAATACAACAACAAGTGTAAATCCGTGATCTTGGGATACAATCAATATCAATTCTTATCAATTTCCTTTTCAATCCAAGTTGTTAGCATAACATGATATCAAGTCGCAATCGATTATAACTACTATAATCTTGAAGTAAGTAACATCGGCGATTCTAATTAACGACAAAATTGTAATCCAACTTCAAATGGCTTATATGACATTTCGGTTTTAGGCTACATCAATCCATAACACTTATAAAACTTCAACACGTATACTTCGTGCTAGCAAACATGTAAGGCTAACAGCAATATGTAATCTTGTAACACTTAGAGACAAGATTATTACCTCAACGATTCTTAGTCGACTTCAGATCCAAAGTCTCTCCTTAGCACTTAGAGCCTCTTATTGACACTTG
Organism: Przewalskia tangutica; assembly: GCA_029844215.1. Taxonomy (NCBI): domain Eukaryota; kingdom Viridiplantae; phylum Streptophyta; class Magnoliopsida; order Solanales; family Solanaceae; genus Przewalskia; species Przewalskia tangutica. The sequence goes on from JAQGDG010000137.1 coordinate 262,939, forward strand.
ATCCACCACTTGAGACCGCATAGAATATCACAAACCACTTCCCGTCTTCCAATCAAAACCTAGAAAAGCAACTAGGTTTTCATATTGCGAATATCTGAAAACTATCTTTTTCAAGGATTTTCTATTGAGATACCACTTACAATACACTTAGGAACCTTGGTTTAAAGTGGGGAGATTATTAGACAACAAACAAATTTTTTCCTTCTCTTTGATGAACCCGAGAGCTCTAGTATTGCTTGTCCAATTTTCTTGAAAACTTGGCTAAGTGTGGAACTTGTCTCACTACTAGTACTACTATATAGTAACATGGAGGGTTGAGATTAGCACAAATGTGTGGTTTGGATGAAGTTCTTTTAAATATCAACTAAGTGGTCCCATTGACTAAGTCAAATATATCAAGCTCACTACTTGCAAGACTTGGTCTTCTAAACAATGGTCAAATGACCCTTTTGCCCATGTAATTTTCATCCAAGACAACATAAGGGGGTGACACGTGTGCCTCCCGTTAAATCCTGATATTACGTTTTCCGAAAATTCCATAATTCCAATAAATGTTTACAAGTCTCTAATCTTAACATTTGGGATTCTCACGTACGTTCTTAAAACATGTCCTATAAATACGGGGTGTAACATTCTTCCCCCCTTAGAAACATTCGTCCCCGAATGTTCTTTCGGAGTCAAACTTATAATTAGCGACATAGTTTCGTTTTACCACCCCGACATACCAATAATGCCACACATGACCCTAATACCTCGCATGCTCAGTCCATCATAAGCCCAAAGAGATTATCTTTTAGTACTTCCGACTCCTTACAGCATATCATAGTCTCGATATAATACGTTCGCGACAAATATACCTGACTTTATCATGCATACAAGTTTCTAAAGGGCAAAAGACATACACGAAATCATATAGGCGGTTCAAAGGCCAGCTAAAGCTGAGAACTCCACGCGACCTCTGCGCGGCTTTGTCGGTGCATGAACCTCTGCCTAGCTATTGAAGGCGAAAAACCCTGGCCCGATCCGATGGCGTGTTGTCCACGGGACCCCTACATGGGACACTCTCTTAACATATGGCCTGAACAACCACAAGAAAAACAAGCACCGTCTGCGCGACATACCCAGAATAGAACCTACCAGCTGGGCGCGTTGAGGCAAAGGTGGCCTCGGCATTGGAACCCCGTCTCACTGAGACTTTAAAGCTCTAGAGACTGGCCGACCCTGCGTTCGGGTTGTAAAACCCCATGGAAAGCGTGGAGGAGCACTCGGTCTTTGGCTGCGATGTCGACCTAGTCTGCTCTTGAGGCTTGTCGCCTCGAAAGGCCCACTGAGACCTCATCACAGCCTCTTGGGCTGGCTTTGATCAATCGATCCTCCTCTCTCTATCCTCTATCCCTGCGCATCGCTGCGTCTGGCAATATACATACACTGAAGGGCCACCCCAACATCACGATGTCATATAATGGTCTAGCCCGTCACATGCGATGAACTCTATCGCCGTATGTCATTCTGATGGTGTGTGCATGTACAGCCAGAGTCAAACTCGGTGTACTCTGCGATAGTCCTCCCGTTCTGCCTCGATGACAGAACCTATCAACACGGGATCTCATTTCGGGAGGCAAAAAGTGATCAAGAAAGGCCTCAGTGAACTCGTCCCAAAGCTCCGGGCGAGCACGCACCTTCGATAGCTCACGAGACTCGAACCAGTTCAACGCGATATCGCGTAGCGGTGAAACTAACCGCAATGACTCTGTCTCGAGGCCCTAAGAACTGCATAGTGTAACATGGCTGCCGAATAAACTCCTGCGGATCCTCCTCGCCGGACCTCGAACCGTAAAACTGGGTGGACTCTGACCCAAAATCCGTATCCTCAAATTATCGGCTGGGTTAGCTACTGCTCACATCGTGGCGCCTGCCACTATGCTAGTCAATGGCACGATATGCTCACCGTAATCTCTAAACTGCCCCTTTGGTGCAGGCTGGAGGCTCGGTGCGGAACCTGCTGGAGCTCTTGCGCTCTCGGCTCCTCTATTGTCGGCGTGGTGAACTCGCGATCCTTACTACCTCGGGCATAGTGCATTGCGAGTCTGGTAACCCTCTGCGTACCACTAGCGACTCTGCTTCTTGCCTTGCCTCACAGGCCACAGTGCGTCTTAGTGGAGGCATAAGCGTTACATAAGAAGGGTCGAGAGAGGATTGACCTGCTATGGCGGCTCTGCGCACGATCTCGAAGAGAAGAATGAAACCAATCTAAATGTCCTGCGACCTCACGATTATAGATGCGTGCCTGACACAGCGATAATCAAGACTACTAGACGATGCGTAGACACTTTCGAGGACTAGCGCTCGATACCACTTTTGTCACGACCCGAGCCGGGCGTGGTAGTGCCTACACAGGCACCTTACAGTATCATCGAGAGATAATCAGCGGAGCATACATGAAATTTATAAAATAAAACAGTAAAACAACGAGTTAGCGATAAGGCTACCTTCGCAGACATGTATATATATATATCTGGCCAAGGCGATTGCCTCATTTTCTTTAAAGTGACCCTGATATGTGACTACGGACCTCAAGAGTTTTAATCATAACAACGATGGCGGGACGAGGCCCGACCATACCCTTAATATCGTGAATCTCTGACCTCGAGAGCCGTACCAAGAGATAAGCCTCATTGCAAATTGAGCTTTTTCCCAGCGACGAGATCCAAGAGCAAGGATCACCAACCTATGTACCTAATACTGCGGGCATGAGCGCGGCCCCGAAGGGGTTAGTACAACAGTGCGAATATGGAGCGGAAATAAGTCTGATAAACAAAACATATCTGTATAAAAGCATGGCGGGGTAAGTATAAAAGGGTAAATACGAACCTACCATGTCATTACCATCTCGTGAACTTAATCGTACCTTATTATCTTTTCCCGTTTATCAATAAAAGTTATAGTCACTTTCTTACGTCATCTTAGGAAAATCATCAAGTTCATTACCGTATAACTTACTTACCTTGCATAACATAAACCGCCCTTTGTGGAGGGCGCCTTTATCTGCCCGACCCGAATGGGATGCGGTAAAGTCACGTAGTCTGCCCGTAAAGGTATCTTGCCCGACCCGATATGGAGCAGCGGTAAGGTCGCGTAGTGCGCGATAAAGGTATCTTGCCGGCCCGATCGGGGCGGTGGGTCATGTAGTCTGCCCGTAAGGTATATTGCGGCCCAATGCGGGGCCAGCGGTAAAGGTCACATGTCTGCCCGTAAAGGTATCTTGCCCGACCCAATCGGGGCCAGCGGTAAAATAACATAGTCTGCCCGTAAGGTATCTTTGCCGGCCCGTCTGGGGGCGGTAAGATCACGTAGTCTGCCCGTAAGGTATCTTGCCCGACCCGATCTGGGGCGGTAGGTCACGTAGTCTGCCCGTAAAGGTATCTTGCCCGACCCAATCTGGGATGCGGTAGGTCACATAGTACGCCCGTAAGGTATCTTTTAGCCCATCACTGGGGCGGTAAAATCATATAAAATCAGAATTTAACCCACGTACTCGCACCTACTCTTTTAGAATGACTCATTTTCAAATAAAACTTCCAAGATACTAACAACCGTAGTATCAAGTCATATCTACCTTTCAAGACCAGTCACAATACCTTTTAGAAATACATTTACCGGCTTCTAAATCAAGTGACTTCTTTCTTAAAAACCTTAAGCATTTGGTACCTTTGAAACAATTTGCCTTTTTTTTTTTATTTCAAGTCATTCTTTGTTTATAATACTGAAGAAAACCATTCTTTTAATCTTCCATAAAGTTGTTATAACCAACTTCCCATAAAGCCGTTATAACTCTTTATGTCTTAGACAAATTTATTCATTTTATAACCAAGAGACTTATATTTTCAAATCGAATTACATAGCTTTCAAAATATTTCAAGTCTCTTAACTTTTAAGAAAACAAGTTTCTTAACTTAGAATATCAAGCTTCTTAACTTTAGAAAATCAAGTCTTTCCAAATCAAGTATTCTATACTTGTAAACCAATTCATTTCTTCCTTTAAGAATCAAGTCCCATAACTTGAAAAATAAAGTCTCTTAACCTTTTAAGAATTTGAGATTCATAGTCTTACAACTTCATACGTAAACTCTTTTAAATTAAGTAACATATACTTTGGTGCGTTGTGAATAAGTTATACTTATTTATAACGATCTTATTCAAGTAGCCATGATCTAGAAAATGTAATACAATTTTGTCTTATCTTAGCTTCTATGCAGATGGAGAATTCTACTCATTTTAATATAATCAATTGTCATTACATTTTCCTTTATTAACGCTGCAATGGCTTGCTCGATACTTATTCTCATTTGTGCTGTAAAATTAGCCAAGTCAACTTGGCTCCAAATATCTCCTAACGACTCTTACCAACATCCCCCATAAGACTTGGTAAGAACTTAGGATAACCTAGACATAACATTTACATAGAGTAAATCACATACATACCTCTTAACTTCTAAGAGTAGAAGGGAACATGAAATATTACTACATGTATATTTCATACATAGAATCATGTCAAAAGAAAGAAGAGGTTCACATACCTCGCGACGATTATCGACAAGTAGCAAAATGCTCCAAAGTACCTCCACCTTGATAGCTATTCCATCCTTCAAGAAGAATACACTATACTTAGTACTTCAACCTATAATGGTCATAATATGTCCATTAACTTCTTACTTCAAACATAGAATATTCTAGGTGCTAAGTCACTAAATTCTACGGAAATCGGACAGCACCTCCTTTGTTTCTACATACTTTGCCACCTTTTTCAAGGCCGAATTCAATAACCAAACACGCCACATTTAAGGCCCAACAATGCAATTAATAATAGGGGATTACACGCCTACTAGACGTGTAAAATTTCGCCCCACAATTGATATCAAACTAATACAACAACAAGTGTAAATCCGGCAATCTTGGGATACAATCAATATCAATTCTTATCCAATTTCCTTTTCAATCCAAGTTGTTAGCATAACATGATATCAAGTCAAAATCGATTATAACTACTATAATCTTCAAGTAAGTAACATGCGATGATTCTAATTAACGACCAAATTGTAATCCAACTTCAAATGGCTTATATGACATTTCGGTTTTTAGGCTACATCAATCCATAACACTTATAAAACTTCAACACATATACTTCATGCTAGCAAACATGTAAGGATAACAACAATATGTAATCTTGTAACACTTAAGAGGCAAGATTATTACCTCAACGATTCTTAGTCGACTTGAATCCAAAGTCGCTCATGCTTAGAGCCTTTTCTTGACACTTCAATCCACCACTTGAGACCCTTAGAATATCACAAACCACTTCCCTTAAATCTTCCAATCAAAACCTAGAAAAGCAACTAGGTTTTCATCTTGCGACTAATACGAAAATTATATTTTTTCGGGATTTTTCTATTGATATACCCTTACAATACACTTAGGAACCTTGGTTTAAAGTGGGGAGATTATTGGACAACAAACAAATTTTTTTCCTTCTCTTCCTTGATGAACCCGAGAGCTCTAGTATTGCTCATCCAATTTTCTTGAAAATTTGGCTAAGTGTGGAACTTGTCTCACTACTAGTACTACTATATAGTAACATGGAGGGTTGATATTAGCACAAATGTGTGGTTTGGATGAAGTTCTTTTAAGTATCAACTAAGTGGTCCCATTGACTAAGTCAAATATATCAAGCTCACTACTTACAAGACTTGGTCTTCTAAACAATGGTCAAATGACCCTTTTGCCCATGTAATTTTCGTCCAAGACAACATAAGGGGGGTGACACGTGTCGCTCTCCCATTCGTCACAATATTACGTTTTCCGAAAATTCCATAATTCCGATAAATTTTTACAAGTCTCTAATCTTAACATTTGGGATTCTCACTTATTTTCTTAAAACATGTCCTGTAAATACGGGGTGTAACACAGATATCCTAAAGACTACATTCAGGACCCGGTATGGGCACTATGAGTTCATGGTGATTTCTTTCGGTTTGACCAAGCGCTCGTGGTATTTATGAATCGATGAGCGGGTGTTCAAGCCATTTTGGATACATTTGTTATTGTATTCGTGATGACATCTGGTTTATTCACGTCTGAGCGAGCATGCGAATCACTTGAGGCGGTGCCAGGGTCCTCGATGGCGATTATTCGCCAAGTTCTCAGTGTGAGTTTTGGTTGGCCTCGATGGCATTCTGAGGCACATGTGGGGTGATGGTGTTGGTTGATACGGCAAAGGTGAGGCGGTTGCTTGATATCAACACCGTTGACTAGGTGACTCGAAAGCGGCTAAGTTCGATGTCTGAAGCTTGTGAGAAGGGCTTCCGGTTACTAAAGGAAAAGTTGGCGGCGGCTCGATTCTTACTCTTCACGAGGGTTAGAGGGTTACATAATTTATTGTGATGCCTCGGGTATCGGGCTAGGGTGCGTATTGATGCAGCACGGCAAGGTTATAGCCTATGCTTCCGGCGATTCTGGAAGCATGAGAGAATTACCTACCGCGACTTAGAGTTGGCGATTATTCGTGCCAGCGATTTGGAGACATTATTTATATGGGGTTCATGTGGATATTTATCTGGACCACAAGAGCCTCAAGTACATATTTAGGCGAGAGGAGCTGAACTTGCGGCGAGGCGGTGGTTAGAGTTGTTGAAAGATTATGATGTTGATATTCTATACCATCAGGAAAGCGGCGTGGTGGCGAATGCTTTGAGTCATAGATCGATGGAGTGCAGCCGAGCTACGGCCCGAGAGACAAGACATGGTCGTCGAGATCCATCGGCTAGCGAGCCTTGGGTTCAATTGATCTATCAGATGATAGTAGAGTGCGGGTTTGTGAGATTGTCGAGTCTTCCATCGTTGATGAGGTGAAAAAGCGGCGATGAGGACCGGTGTTGATGCGATATCTAGATGCAACTCTTGCGAGGAGAAGAGTCTATTTGAGTAGAGTGCGGTGGGGTGCTAAGATTTGAGGCGGTTGTGTGTTCCGATGTGGCGAGGACTTCGTCGGCCAGTGGGGAGGCACGATGCTCGTTATTCTATTCATGCAGGGTCGACTAAGATGTACCATGACCTCAGTGTATGTATTGGTGGGATGGCACGAAGAGGAAGTGGCGAGGTTTTGTTGCACGATGTCTAATTGCCGAGTCGAGTTGAGCACGAAGGCCTAGTGGACTATTGCGAGCTATTATATTCGACATGGAAGTGGGAGGTGATCAACATGGACTTTATTCTGGGTTACCTGCGTACTCGGAGGAAATATGACTCATCGGGTTATTGTTGGCGGTGTGAAATCAGCCCACTTTCTTCCGATCGGGGCGGCGTTTTGGTGAGATTATGCGAGATGTATATCGGGAAGATTGTGCGGCGGAGTCCCTATATCGATTATATCAGACAGAGAGCCCGGTTCGGCTAACTTACAGAGTCTTTCCAAAAGGACTAGGTACATGGTGAGTCTCGATCTGACGTTTCGTCCTCGGTAGCAGGCGGGCGGGCGTACTATCCGAACGCGAGGATATGATGCGAGCTTGTGTGATTGATTTCAGGGGTAGCTGGGAGGATCATTTTCCTCTTATAGAGTTTGCTTATAATAACAGCTACCATTTTAGTATCTGAATGGCGCCATCTGAGGCTTTGTATGGCGGAAATGTAGTCGCCGATTGGTTGGTTCGGCGTGGGCGAGTGCGATTAGTTGGCGGACTTGATTCAACGGGTTGTGGATAAGGTGAATCTTATCCGGGAGGCTGATAGCGGCTGAGTCGGCAGAAGTCTTATGCAGATAATCGGCGTCGACATTTGGAGTTTCAGGTGGACGATTGGGTCTTCTTGAAGGTATCTCCCATGAAGGGTGTGATGAGATTCAGAAAGAAGGGGAAAATTAGCCCAAGGTACATTGGGCCCTACCAGGTCATCCGTAGAGTAGGAAAGGTTGCCTATGAGTTGGATCTGCCATCAGATTTAGAGGCGGTACATCCGGTCTTTTATGTTTCTATGTTGCGGAAGTGTATCAGAGATCCATCGAGAGTTTTCCCAGCTAGCGAGGTCCAGGTGACAGAGGGGTTATCGTATGAGGAGAGTCCCATAGCGATACTCGATCGCCAGGTCAGGCGACTGCGGACCAAGGATGTGTCTTCCGTCAAAGTCTTGTGGAGGAATGATAACAGGGAGGAGATGACGTGGGAAGCAGAGGAGGACATGTTGAGAAAGTATCCTCACTTATTCCCTACACCTTCAGGTAATTCATTTTCCCTTACTTGTCAAGTTTTAATTGAAGTATTTTTGCTTAAGTGTTATTATTTGGCCATGTGTGGCATAATTGGTATGTCGGGGTTGTAAAAGGAAACTATGTCGCTAATTATAAGTTTGACTCCGAAAGAACATTCGGGGACGAATATTTCTAAGGGGGGGATAATGTTACACCCCGTAATTACAGGACATGTTTTAAGAACGTACGTAAGAATCCCAAATGTTAAGATTTGAGACTAGTAACAATTTATCGGAATTATGGAATTGTCGAAAAACGAAATATTGTGACGAATGGGAGGGTGACACATGTCACCCCCCTTAAGTGGTCTTGGACGAAAATAACATGGGTAAAGGGGTCATTTGACCATTATTAAGATGACCAAGTCTTGCAAAGTAGTAGAGCTTGATATAATTGACTTAGTCAATGGAACCACTTGGCTTGATATTTAAGAGAATTTCATCCAAACCACACATATGTGCAAATCTTGACGCTACATGTTGCTATATATTAGTACTAGTAGCAAGACAACTTCTACACTTAGCCAAATTTTCAAGAAAATTTGAAGAACACTCTTAGGGGCTCTCGGGTTCATCAACAAGAAAAGAGAAAAAAAATTGTTTGTTGTCCAATAAGCTCCACACTTTAAACCAAGGTTCATGAGGGTATTGTAAGGGTATCTCAATAGAAAGATCCCGGAAAAATAGCGTTTTCGTATTAGTCGCAAGGTGAAAACCTAGTTGCTTTCCTATGTTTTGATTGGAAGATTAAAGGAAAGTTGTTTGTGATATTCTAAGGGTCTCAAGTGGCGGATTGAAGTGTCAAGAAGAGGCTCTAAGTTGCTGAGGCGACTTTGGATTTGAAGTTGGATTAAGGCTCGTTGAGGTAACAATCATGTTCTCTTAAAGTGTTACAAGATTATATATTGTTGTTAGCCTTACATTTTACTAGCATGAAGATACGTATTGAAGATTGATAAGTGTTATGGATTTTTGTAGCCTAAATCTGAAATGACATATGAGCCATTTGAAATTGAAATACAATTTGGTCGTTGGTTAGAATCATCGCATGTTACTTACTTGAACATTGTAGTAGTTGTAATCGATTGCGGCTTGGCATCATGTTATACTAAACAATTTGGATTGAAAAGGAATTGGATAAGAATTGGTGTTGTTATATCTCGAGTTGCGAATTTACCTTGTAGTTTTACTAGTTTGATATCAATTGTGGGTGAATTTTACATGTCTTATAGGCGTGTAATCCCTATTATTAACTACATTGTTGGGCCTTAAATGTGGCGTGTTTGGTTATTGAATTCGGACCTTGAAAAAGGTGGTAAAGTATGTAGAAACAAAGGAAATCTTGTCAGATTTTCAGTAGAATTTAGTGACTTTGCACTTATAATATTCGTTTGAAGTAAGAGGTTAATAGGCGTATTATGGTCATTATAGGTTGACATACTACGTGCGGTATATTGGACTTAGCGGATTGACCGAAGAGGTATGTGGAACTTTCACATCTCTTGAGCATGAATAGTTGTACACATATAGTGCGGTAGGCGTCTGAGACTTTGATATCCTTTACTTGTTTTAAGAATGTCCATATCGGTTGAGTTAGGAGATTAACTCACTTGTTTAAAAGTAGTAAGGATGTCTTAGTTTTCAAAGTTAAGGGACTTGAAGTGTTTTAAAGTATATGATACTTGTTTCGTTTTAAACATATAAGTCCACTTGGATATAGGAAAATGTAATTTACTAATGTATAAAGTTAATATAACGACTTTATGGGAAGTTGTTTATATTAGTATATGTAAAGTTAAAGAGATTTACTCTAAGTAATATAAGTAGGGATAAATGACTTGAATTAATGAAAGGCAAATTGATTTTAAGGCCTCGATTGCCTAAGGTTTTAAAAGAAAGAAGTCACGATTTAGAAGCCTATTATATTTCTAAAAGGTAATGTGACTTGTCTTGAAAAGTAGTTGTGACTTGATACTACGGTTATTAGTATCTTGGAAGTTTTATATGAAAAGGAGTAATTTTTTTAAAAGGGTAGAAGTCATTAGTACTTTGGGTTGAATCTGTTATACCGTATTTCCGGAGTATGCGTGGGGCGTGCGTGGAGAATTTGAGCCTTAAGTTAGGCTTTGGTTGAAATTTGGGCACAAGTGCGAATAAGTCGTTTTTAAAATGAAAGCGTTTCCCACTTACGTTGGGAAAATTCCGGCTATTTCGTTTAGTATTTTTGCGAATTTTTAGAGGCGAAATGTTTTGGACCAGCGGAGGGTGACACTTGTCACCCTCAGTGAAGCGTTGGGTTGGCCGATTGGGTCACGTTTCTATTGTTATACCCGTATTTCAGTATATGCGTGGGGCGTGCGTATAAAATTGAGCCTTAAGATAGGCGAGATTCGAAATTTGTACCTGACCTTTAGGTTAAGTCGTTTTTGAAGCGTTTCCACGACTTTCGTAGGGAAAATTCGGCTATGTCATTTATAATTTTTGCGGATTTTTAGAGACATAACATTTTGGACCAGCGGGAGGGTGGCATGTGTCACCTCGCATTGGAAGAGGTTGGACGGCAAATGGGCTAAGCTTGCACGTTTTTGGTGTTGAATTTGTGGTCAAGGGTTAGGTAGGATATTTTGTGTAGATGGATAAGGTTGCACGTGGCTTAATCTTGGCCTTACACTTGCCTTGCACTTGGCACCATCTTGGCCGTTGGTTGGCCTTCACTTGACCTATAAATACCCTTAGTTGATGAACTTTCTTCGTCAAAATTGAGCAATCTATCTAAGTCTCAAACTACTCCTCTTGGCTTGAGCTTTTCGTCCCTCTCCCTCCTGGTTGAGCTTGGCGAGAGCCACCACCCTCCCTTGTGAAGCCTTGGCGAGGGTACCCACTCCAGCCTAGTTGTCGTATAAATACCCAGCTGTGGTATAGAAATACTCTCACAGTATTGTTATAATGCCCAAAATACTCTGCCCATATACCTTATAGTACTTTCCAAAGTACCACTTTATCTGAAAAACCGGAAAATACGATTATACCTCCTTTAGCCACTAAGCGAAACCCTGAAATATTCACCGTAGTTGAAGTATTAAGTAGAAGTTGTGTAGACAACACAGGGTTTCTTGGGCGTTTTGGAGCACTGCGAATTAGGAGCTAAACCTTGTTCGGGAGCGACGTTTAACTCGGATAATTTTGGGCTTATCGAGGTAAATATCTTGTCCCCTATTGTAATTGGAAATTACATGATTGTTAGAATATATAGTTGAAGTATACTATATATAGAATGATTATTGAATAAAGCGAGCGTAGTTAAATCGTATCTTTTGACTTAAGCACGAATAAGAATTGAGCGATAAACACATAGAAGGATAAATAAGAGAAATTTGTAATTACATGGGGTGTATTACGGTAGACTTGTGTAGTATTCGTGGTAGAATTATACGCCGGTTAGGCGTACAAACCCCACTCCTGGTTGGCTTGGTGGCCGGCCTCGGTAGAGAGGAGATTGCTTGTGATTTGCGGGGAGAAGTCTTTGCGAATTTTACGTAGAATATGGAACAATGAGATCTAGATGATAATAAGCGCCTTGTGGCCTTATAGGTTGAAGTACTACGTGTGGTGCGATCTACGTGGCTTAAGGAGTGGCCAAGCGGTTTGAAGTACTTGGAGCATTTTGCTATTAGTCGATACTGCGTCGCGAGGTATGTGAACCTCTTCCTATCTCTTACAGCGTGATATGTGTGTAACTATGTATGCGGTAGGCGTACATGTGTTTAATGTATTTGATTGGTTTGAAACATAAAGTGTTATAACGGCTTTATGGGAAGTTGGTTATAACGACTTTATGTAGGTAAGAAAATGCTTTGTGGTTTCAAAGATAGCGATTTGACTTATAAAGCGGATTTGATGTGTAGCAATACTTGGTTTGAGAACTTAAGAGTTATACTAGCTTTATGAGAAGTTAGGTATAGCGTCTAAGAGATAAAAAGAATGGCTATTTAATCTTAGGAGTTAAGAGACTTGATCTTATAAGACAAGAGACTCACTTAATTAAATTGATTTGAATGTTGTAAGATGTGTGAAACCTCATTCGTGAGTAATGAGTACTTGGTTTTGAAAGGAATAATGTTTCTTGATTTGGAAATCGAATGTGTATCGACAAACCACTGCGGCGTTAATAAAGGTAAATGTATTGAATAATTAAGTATTATTAAAACCATTAGAAACCTCAATCTGCATAGAAGCTAAGATGAGACAAAATGATATTAATTTTCTAGATCATGGTACCTTAATAAGGTTGATTATGAACAAGAATAACTGCTACTTTATGGCATATGTTACTCAATTGTTTTAAAAGAGATTAAGACATTGAACTATGAAACTTTCTAAAAAAGAGACTTGTGTAATTGAAATTAGGCAAAGCTGGAACTTTAGGGAAAAGAAAGGCATTGTGTTGTCTTAAAATGGTTTAAAACATAAAGTGTTATAACGACTTTATGGGAAGTTGGTTATAACGACTTTATGAAAACAAAAGAAGGGTTTTATCATTGGTTTTAATGTGGTAACTTGACTTTAAAAGGAAAAGTGTTTTGGTCTAAAAATAAGGCATAGTGTTGCCTTAATTTGATTTTAAAAGGAAAGTATGGAAGTTGTTTTGGTTTACTTAAAAGATGTAAGTCACTCTATTTTATACTCTGAATTGTCGGGTGACTTTTATAAAAGAATGAATCTCTTAAAGGAATTTAACGTCATTAGAACTTTAGGTTTAAAACCGGACCTTGGCGTAAAATGAAAGTACTTTGAGTTGTTGTGAAACACGCCTATGCTTGTTGTTGTGAAACTTGCCTATCTTTGTCGTGATAGCCTTTGTTGTGCAAGAATTGTGTTTTATACTCTGGCGCCTCGATGGAGAGTCGGTTGACTTGTTGAGAACTTACTTGGGCGTCTTGCGGCGGTGTGAAGAAATTCCGCAGTGCGTTCGCATTGATTGTGTTACTTTTGCTGTCGCTTTGGACATCACGACACGATCGTGGCGCGCGGGTATCTTCCGTTTTGATCTTGCTTTATTATTTCCCTTTGGGCATCGACGCGATCGTGGCGCGCGGGTATGTTTCCATTTGGAATCTTTGCTTTATTGTTTCCGCTTTGGGCATCTTGACCGCGATCGTGGCGCGCGGGTATGTTTCCGTTTGGAAAATTTGTTTTATTGTTTCCACTTTGGGCATCTTGACCGCGATCGTGGCGCGCGGGTATGTTTCCATTTGGAAAGCTGTCTTATTGTTTCCACTTTGGACATCACGACACGATCGTGGCGCTGCGGGTATGCTCCATTTGGATTCTTGTCTTGTTGATATCATATCATAGGCTAGGCGGTGAGAAGGAATTCCACGGACGCAGTGATGATTTGGAGCGTGAGTCACGACCTAATATATTTATATATGTTGTATCTTGTAGTTTGGTTATCATACATGTCTCTGCTTTATATTGCTATGATTTCATTCTGATATTTCTGATTTCACATACTTAGTACTGTTGTCTTGACCTCCTTGAATTTGCGTTCATCTGCAGCGGTAGAAATCGTTGGTGTCGATCCATTTTAGGATCACTTTTCGTATTAGGAAGCTCAGTTCCTTGAGGCTTATCTTTTGGTATGTGTTCCCTGAGTTGTAGGTTCTTGTACATTGGGGTATGGCGGGCCTGTCCGTCATAGTTGTTGTAAATCTTAAGTGCATGCTTGTTGTGGCGGGGTTTGTAAAAGGATAAGCTGTTGGGTTTTATGTATATATCTTGAAAGCGGCTGTTGGGTTGGCTGTTTATTTATTATGTCTCTCATTTCATGTGTAAAGTTTTTATTTCATTTGGTTTTCTCGATGTTGTATCACTAGGGTGCGGGGTAAGGCACGATCCGCGGGCGATTAGTCGTGACAAAAGTGGTATCGAAGCGATTAGTCCTCGGAAAGTGTCTCTGAGCCGTGTCTAGTAAGTCTTGATTATCGGTGTGTTGTGCACCACGTCTATGTCGAGGAGGCTATAGGACATTTAGGATTAGTTTCCATTCTTCTCGTTACGAGATCGTGCCTTAGAACATGTGATAAGTTGGACCCTCAGCGTATTCCTTTCGCTACGATTATGCCTCGCGTAAAGGCAACCGCGAGAAGGGCGAGCGTGAAGGAGGCTGTGAGTAAAGCGTGGCGATCTCTGAGACCGCGATGCACGAGCCTCGATCCCACGATGCGGAAGCGAGAGAGATGGAATTCTGAGAGATGGCCCGATTCTGGCGGGATCGTGGCGAACGTGAGATAGGCCCGGATCTGGCGGATTCGGCCCAATAGCGCGTAGTTCACCCCGGCGAGCGATTTGAGACTACGGGATTTTTACGAGTGTAACCCTCCGAGTTTTATGGGTGAGGCACGAGGATGATCGCGAGGAGTTCATCCGCGATTCTGACGGATCGTAAGTGATCGAGCATCGGAGACCGAGTCGGTGGTCTGAGTTCGCATCGGTGCGTGATACCTTGATCGTGGTTTGATTCGTGGGATTTGTCGGGAGAGCATGCGCTTCCGGCTTTATGGGCGAGTTCTCGAGGCCTTTCTTGCACATTTCTTACCTCGCGGATGAGGAGGCTCGGGCGACAGATTTTTGGTGTTGCGGCGAAGCGGCGTGCGGTTGGGTCTGATGTGGAGTTCGACTCGTTGGCGATGCGTCCCGCGTTGGTAGCTAGTATGGAGGATCGAGTGCACCGATATGTTCTGAGGCTCGATGATTACCTAGCGAGAGAGTTGTTGGTGTAGCTCTTGGTAGGGCATGGATATTGCCCGCATGCGAGCTTATGCACTTGGAAGTGAGGCGGAGGAATCGGCGAAATGACGAGTCGGTGAAGAGGCGAGCAGCGAGGTCGCTTTGGTGACTTTCGAGGCGGACCGCCTCGGCCGAACTAGTTATGCGCCTCGCCCGATCTGAGTGGTCCTCGCAATCTTGAGCATCGAGTATTGAGGCGGTCGGGGCTCGAGGTTGATTTTCGGGAGAAGCGGGGTGTTAGCGGTGAAGCCACCCTACCTCGTTGTGACGTGGTAGACTCGCGGTGGGAGTGTCGTGCTAGTCAGGAGTTTGTTTTACATGCGGCAGCGGGGCCATTTAGGGCGTCAGGCCGAGGTAGCTGGTAGGATAGCACAAAATCTGAGATCGGTTGTGGGTTCTTCACCTTCCATGAGCGGGATGTTACCATACAGCGGGCCACGGTAGAAGTCGCGGTGGAAGTTCCCGATTTTAGCGGTCCTCTGAACCACCTACTTTCGGGTATATCCTTAACCTACAGAGTTTTGTATGTATTGATGTTGTGATTAGTGTTATGTTCGGATAGCTTTGTGCTAAAATGTGATGTAGAACCTGGTTAGTGAAGGGTAAGCTTGAGGTGAGGAAATGGCGAACCACAGAATATTCTGATTGAGACCTTAGATGTAAAGTAGTCTTGAGTACAAGTTTTTGCAAGTGATCCTTGTCGGAGTGCATTTTATGCCTAGAATGTATTGTGTGATAAGTCACAGGTAGTGTGAAATGGAAGTGGTAGCTTTCATGACTGTAGAGAATAAGATTGTTCGGATCGGCGAGAGGGTCGGCGTGACAGATGCTCGGGTTGAGGGCGTGTTGCGTATCAACGTGGCCGGAATGAGGTAGGGTCAGCTACGGGTGGTCGCGGTGGTAGGGTCACGAGGTGCTAGGCCCAAGTTTAGTTGACCATCGTATGAGTTCGTGGGTGTGTTCGACGAGCGGTCGTGAAGGCGGGGATGGCCTTAAGGAAGATTGAGGCTAGTAAGATGACCAAGTTTGGAGGTAGTGACTCGAGGTTGGAAAGCGAGCGTTGACTAAAGTGTGATGCATTATACTAGAAGAGTTCAAGTGTTAGAGAAGAGTCTGGCGAGTAAGGGTAGAGCGAGCATGTATTGCGAGCATAGATATGATCATTTCTTGTGAAGGGAGAAGGTCACGAAGGATGTATATTTTAGACCTCGGGAATCGCATGCGATCAGGTACCATTTGTTGGGTGCCGGGTGACACTAGAACCTCAGCGGCAAAGTGACAAAGTTTGTGATGTTAGAGTGTTTCCTCGTGGACTTGG
Organism: Przewalskia tangutica; assembly: GCA_029844215.1. Taxonomy (NCBI): domain Eukaryota; kingdom Viridiplantae; phylum Streptophyta; class Magnoliopsida; order Solanales; family Solanaceae; genus Przewalskia; species Przewalskia tangutica. Next base: position 279,344 of record JAQGDG010000137.1, read on the forward strand.
ATGTAAGTATTTATGCGGGTGTTTAGTGGCCAATTGTGGCGTTGGCAATTTTATTAGAAGAACTCTATCGTTATCCGTCTTGAGAAGGAACATTGGACGAATGTTTCTAAGGAGGAGAATGTTATACCGTATTTCAGTATATGCGTGGGGCGTGCGTATAAAATTTGAGCCTTAAGATGGCGAGATTCGAAATTTGTACACAACACGGTTAGAGTCGTTTTTAAATGAAGCGTTTCCATGACTTTCGTAGGAAAATTCCGGCTATGTCATTTATAATTTTTCGCAGTTTTTAGAGAGGCGTAACATTTTAGACCAGCGGGAGGGTGACGTGTGTCACCTCGCATTGGAAAGAGGTTGGGCGGCAAATGGGCTAAGCTTGCGTTTTTGGTGTTGAATTTGTGGTCGAGGGTTAGGTAGGATATTTTGTGTAGATGGATAAGGTTGCGTGGCTTAATCTTGGCCTTACACTTGCCTTGCACTTGGCACCATCTTGTCCGTTGGTTGGCCTTCACTTGACTATAAATACCCGCTTAGTTGATGAACTTTCTTCGTCAAAATTGAGCAATCTATCTAAGTCTCAAACTACTCCTCTTAGCTTGAGCTTTAGTCCCTCTCCCTCCTGGTTGAGCTTGGCGAGAGCCACCACACTCCCACTTGTGAAGCCTTGGCGAGGGTACCTCCCACTAGCCTAGTTGTCTCGTATAAATACCCACTTTGTGGTATAGAAATACTCTCTAGTATTGTTATAATGCCCAAATACTCTAGCCCTTATACCTTATAGTACTTTCCAAAGTACCCTTTATCTGAAAAACGGAAAATACGATTATACCTCCTTTAGCCACTAAAGCGAAACCCTAAGGAAATATTCACCCGTGGTTGAAGTATTAAGTAGAAGTTGTGTAGACAACAAGGGTTTCTTGGGCGTTTTGGACACGAGTAGGAGCTAAACCTTGTTCGGGAGGCGACATTTAACTCGGATAATTTTGGGCTTATCGAGGTAAATATCTTGTCCCTATTGTAATTGGAAATTACATGATTGTTAGAATATATAGTTGAAGTATACTATATATAGAATGATTATTGAATAAAGCGAGCGTAGTTAAATCGTAATCTTTTTGACTTAAGCACGAATAAGAATTGAGCAGTAAACACATAGAAGGATAAATAAGAAAGCTGACGTAATTACATAGGGTGTATTACGATGGACTTGTGTAGTATTCTGTGGTAGAATTATACTCTGCCTTGGGTTAGGCGTGCAAACCCACTGGTTGGCTTGGTAGCGGCACCGGTAGAGAGGAGATTACTTGCGGTTGCGGGGAGGTCTTTGCGAATTTTACGTAGAATATGGAACAATGAGATCTAGATGATAATAAGCGCCTTGTGGCCTTATAGGTTGAAGTACTACGTGTGGTGCGATCTACGTGGCTTAAGGAGTGGCAGGCGGTTTGAAGTACTTGGATCGTTTGCTATTAGTTGATACTCGTCGCGAGGTATGTGAACCTCTTCCTATCTCTTCTAGCATGATATGTGTGTAACTATGTAGTGCGGTGAGCGTACGTGTGTTTAATGTATTTGATTGGTTTGAAACATAAAGTGTTATAACGGCTTTATGGGAAGTTGGTTATATGACTTTATGTAGGTAAGAAAATGCTTTGTGGTTTCAAAGGGTGGCGGTTGACTTATAAAAGCGGATTTGATGTGTAGCAATACTTGGTTTTGAGAACTTAAGAGTTATACTAGCTTTATGAGAAGTTAGGTATAACGTCTAAAGAGATAAAAAGAATGGCTATTTAATCTTAGGAGTTAAGAGACTTGATCTTATAAGACAAGAGACTCAACTTAATTAAATTGATTTGAATGTTGTAAGATGTGTGAAACCTCATTCGTGAGTAATGAGTACTTGGTTTTGAAAGGAATAATGTTTCTTGATTTGGAAATCGGAATGTGTATCGACAAACCATGCGGCGTTAATAAAGGAAAATGTATTGAATAATTAAGTATTATTAAAACCGGTAGAAACCTCCATGCATAGAAGCTAAGATGAGACAAAATGATATTACATTTTCTAGATCATGGTGCTTAATAAGGTTGATTATGAACAAGAATAACTCTACTTTATGGCATATGTTACTCAATTGTTTTAAAAGAGATTAAGACATTGAACTATGAAACTTTCCTAAAAAAGACTTGTGTAATTGAAATTAGGCAAAATGGAACTTTAGGGAAAAGAAAGGCATTGTGTTGTCTTAAAATGGTTTAAAACATAAAGTGTTATAACAGCTTTATGGGAAGTTGGTTATAACGACTTTATGAAAACAAAAGAAGGATTTTTATCATTGGTTTTAATGTGGTAACTTGACTTTAAAAGGAAAAGTGTTTTTGTATAAAAATAAGGCATAGTGTTGCCTTAATTTGATTTTAAAAGGAAAGTATTGAAGTTTTTTTGGTTTACTTAAAAGATGTAAGTCACTCTATTTTATACTACGGTGTCGGGTGACTTTTATAAAAGAATGAATCTCTTAAAAGGAATTTAACGTCGTAGAACTTTAGGGTTAAAACAGGACCTTGGCATAAAATGAAAGTACTTTGAGTTGTTGTGAAACACACTATGCTTGTTGTTGTGAAACTTGCCTATGTTTGTCGTGATAGCCTTTGTTGTGCAAGAATTGTGTTTTATACTCGCGCCTCGATGGAGGTCGGTTGACTTATTGAGAACTTACTTGGGCGTCTTGGCGGTGTGAAGAAATTCCGCAGTGCGTTCGCATTGATTGTGTTACTTTGCTGTCGCTTTGGACATCGACCACGATCGTGGCGCGCGGGTATCTTCCATTTTGATCTTGCTTTATTGTTTCCCTTTGGGCATCACGACACGATGCGTGGCGCTGCGGGTATGTTTCCATTTGGAATCTTTGCTTTATTGTTTCCCTTTGGGCATCTTGCCACGATGCGTAGCGCGCGGGTATGTTTCCATTTGGAAAAAGCTGTTTTATTGTTTCCGCTTTGGGCATCGACACGATCGTGGCGCGGGTATGTTTCCATTTGGAAAGCTGTCTTATTGTTTCCCTTTGGACATCACGACCACGATCGTAAGCGCGCGGGTATGCTCCGTTTGGATTCTTTGTCTTGTTGATATCATATCATGCTGGCGGTGAGGAAGGAATTCCACGAGACACAGTGATGATTTGGAGGGCATGAGTCACGACCTAATATATTTGTTTATATGTTGTATCTGTAGTTTGGTTATCATACATGTCTCTGTTTAATATAGTTGCTATGATTTCATTCTGATATTTCTGATTTCACATACTTAGTACTGTTATCTTGACCTCCTTGGGCTGCGTTCATCTGCGGTAAATACATTAGGTGTCGATCCATTTTAGGATCACCTTTGGCGTATTAGGAAGCTCCGTTCCTTGAGGCTTATCTTTTGGTATGTGTTCCACGAGTTGTAGGTTCTTGTACATTCGGGTATGGCGAGGGCCACTGTCCGTCATAGTTGTTGTAAATCTTAAGTGCATGCTTTGTTGTGGCGGGGTTTGTAAAAAGGATAAGCTGTTGGGTTTTATGTATATATCTTGAAAAGCCATTGTTGGGTTGCTTATTTATTTATTATGTCTCATTTCATGTGTAAAGTTTTTATTTCCATTGGTTTTCTCGATGTTGTATCACTAGGGTGCAGGGTAAGGCACGATCCACGGGCCGGATTGGTCGTGACATCTATGGCTATTGGCTCCTTGTTTTAGCCTTGTTTTGTGGCTTGTTTGGTGCCATGTTTGTGCCTTGTTTTGTGGAGTAGGGTTTAGGGTGCACTTGGCTTAATCTTGTCCTTACACTTGCTATACACTTGGAAGGATCTTGGCCCTTGGTTGGCCTTTGGTTTTGCTATAAATACCCACAAATGTGAAGACTTCATCCATTCCAAAAACTTCCAAGTCTTGAAACCCTCTCGCCCCTTTGTGAGCTCTAGCAGAGCCTTCCCCCTCCTTTTCGTGTGGCCTTTGGCCGAGAACACCCTCCCACAGCCTAGTGTGCTGGAGCCTACCCACATGGTAGAAAGTTGTCTTCCAGTATTGTTATAATTCCCAAAATACCTTAGCACTTGTACCTTGTAGTATTCCAAAGATACCTCTATCGTAGAGCAGGAAATACTACCACTTTTGTCCCTTTAGTCTCAGCCGAAACCCTGAAAATCTTCGTTGATTGATTGAAGTATTTAAGTAGAAGTTGGTTAGAACTTAAGGGTTGTTTGGGCGGGATGGAGCACCGGAGTTGGGCTAAGCGTTGCTAAGGATCGACGTTTAACTTGGATAATTATGGGCTTATCGAGGTAATTATCTTGTCCTCTATTTGTAATTGGAAATTACATGTTATTAGAATATATAGTTGAAGTATACTATATATAGAACTAAGCTTAATCTTTGCGACAATGTCTTTTGACTTAAGCTGAAGAATAAAGAAAAGAAGCGCCTTTGTATTTACATAGGGTGTATTGCGATGGACTTGTGTAGTATTCTTGAGTAGAATTGTACACGTCGGTTAGGCGTGTAAACCCCACAGTTGGCTTGATGGCGGCCTCGATAGAGGAGGAGATTTCTGTTGTTGCGGGGAGAGGTCTTCTTGAATTTTACGTGAAATGGAACCTTGTGTTTTGAAGTTAATAGGCGTTTGTGACCTTTCAGGTGAAAGTACTAAGAGTAGCGTATTCTGCGAGGAGTGGAAAGGGCTAGCAAAGTTGTAGTACTTGGAGCATTTTGCTTATTATCGATACTCGTCGCGAGGTATGTGAACCTCTTCTATCTGTTCTAGCATGATATGTGTGTAGCTATGTAGTCGGTGGACGTCACAGTGCTAAGTGTATTTGTTTGGTTTAAACATAAAGTGTTATAACGGCTTTATGGGAAGTTGGTTATAACGACTTTATGTAGGTAAGAAAATGGTTTCTTGATGTTAGAAGTTAAGAGACTTGATCTTATAAGATAAGAGACTTAACTTATTTGTTTTAATGTGGATGTTTGTGTGAAACCTCATTCGTGAGTAATGAGTACTTGGTTTTAAAGGGATAATGTTTCTTGATTTGGAAATCAATGTGTATCGACAGGACCACTGCGGCGTTAATAAAGGAAAATGTATTGAATAATGATGTGTTGTATTAAAACCGGTAGAAACCTCCGTCTGCATAGAAGCTAAGATGAGACAAAATGATATTACATTTTCTAGATCATGCATTTTTGTAATAAGATCGTTATAAACAAGAATAAACTACTCACATATATGACATATGTTACTCAATTGTTTTAAAGAGATTAAGACTATGAGTTATGAAACCTTTCTAAAATAAGTGACTTGAGCATTTGAAAATGAGAAGCTTGAGTAATTGAAACTAGGCAAACTGGAACTTAGGAAAAGAATGTTGTTACTTGATTTTGAAAAGGAATGTGGGTTGGTCATTCTAATACTACGGGTATAGGGTGACTTTTATAAAAGTAATGGATCTCTTTTAAAAGAACTTAGCGTATGTAGTACTTTGGGGTTAAAAACCCGGACTTTGGAGTAAAATGAAAGTACTTTGAGTTGTGTGAAACTTGCCTATGCTTGTTGTTGTGAAACTTGCCTATGCTTGTTGTTGTGAAACTTGCCTATGCTTGTGATGATAGCCTTTGTTGTGCAAGTGTGGTATTTCTGTGTTACCGCGTCTCTCGATAGAGGGACGGTCGACTTGTTGAGAACTTACTTGGACGTGCTGGCAGTGATGGAGAATTCCACGGGTATGTTTCCATTTTGATTCTTGTCTTGTTGTTGATGTCACATGGGACGTGTCTACATCGATCACGATGTCAGGGCATGCGGCCGTGCGGCGGGTTGATTACCGATATATTGTTATTGTGGTTACATGGACATGTCTACACCGAGGTAGAATTCGGGGCATGTGGCGTGCGGCGAGTTGATCACCCGATATTATTGTTGATGTCACATGGGCGTGTCTACAGGTAGAATTCGGGGCGTGTGGCCGTGGGGCATTGGTATTATTGTTGCATCATGGACATGTCTACACCGTCACGGTCAGGGGCATGCGGCCGTGATCACGAACATGATTGATGTTGTGGGCGTGAGACCCATAGTTATATTTGAGTGATGACTTGAGGCGTGAGTCCACATTTGGACATGTTGCTTTTATGTTGTGGCGTAGTTTGGTTATCATCATGTCTCTGCTTTATATAGACTAATATGATTTCATTCTGATATTTTCTGATTTCACATACTTGGTACTGTTATCTTGACCTCCTTGAGCTGCGTTCATCTGCGGTAGAAGTACGTCGGTCGTGGATCCTCGCTCTTAGGATCTCGATTCGGCATTTTAGGAAGCTCCGTTTCTCGGAGGCTTATCTTTTGGTATGTGTTCCACTGAGTTGTAGGTTCTTGTACATTCGAGGTATGGCGAGCCACTGTCCGTCATAGTTGTTGTAAATCTTAGAGTGCATGTAATCTTGTTGTGGCGGGGTTTGTAAAAGGATTAAGCTGTTCGTTTTGTAAGAGTTGTATTTATATATGTTATTGGAAGGTAACCGTTGGGTTGCTTTGTTTATGATCATATATCTTGTTTCTTGTTTAAAGTTTTATTTTCCATTGGTTTTCTCGATGTTGTGTCACTAGGGTGCAGGATAAGGCACGATGCTTGGGCCGGGGCGAGTCGTTCTGAGAATCCCCGGATTTTCTCTTAAATGACATGTTAGTGCCTTAAGTAAACTAAAATGAGAGAATATATTAATAATGTTAATAAGAGGTTAGGGGATTTCATAACTTGCTTATGTTATGATAAGCCGGTAGCGCTTATGTTATGTATGATAGCCGGTTGTGCTAGTTCATGTTATTCTTACGGGGGAAAGCCCCGGGTTACTACTAATTTCATGGATTTGCTACCCATGATGCGAGTGCGGCGTTTGTACTCATTGCGGGCCCAGGGCCAGCGGGTGAAATAGTCTGTCGGGTGAAATAGTCCATGCGGGCGCGGCTCCATTGCGGTCAAGTAGGACTATCACGGTGAAATAGTCGAGTAGGATTGTAATGATCTACGGGGGTGTCCCTACTTTGATCATGAGCCTCCTATTTTTATGCGATAAAGTTTATACTTGATACTCGTTGTTAGTAAGTCACGATTACCTGTAATTTGATTATCATCCATGTCTCGGCTTTATTTAGACTTATGATATAATTACGTATTTTTCGATTTTACATACTTGGTACATGTGTATCGACCCTTCCTTCTGGGCTGCGTTCATGCCGCAGGTAGGGGTAAGCAGGTGGTGGATCCTCATTCTTAGGATCACTGATCAGGTGTCGGAAGCTCCATTTCTCTGGAGGCTTGCCTTTTGATACGGTTTTCCCTGATGTTGTGGATATTATGTACATTCAGGGGTATGGCGGAGCCTGTCCTTCTGATTATTATTCTAGAGGTTTGTAGTAACATTTGTGGTTTGTTTGTAAGAACAATGTTATCTTATTTTACTTTTGGTTATGTATATTTTATGGAAGCGGCCTTATCGGCTTTGTGATGTTTATTGTCTAAACATGTTTATGTGTTGTGTATGTTCATTGCTATTCTCGATGTATACTTGAAAGGGGTGCGGGTAGGGCACTGATCGCGAAGTCGGTCGTGACAATCTGAACTTGCCACCTTTCGTCGGTGTTCCTAGCGCCCATCATTTCTAATGGTCTTTACACTAGTGCAGGGTAATCATATCTCGTGCAACTTACATACCATAGTTGTATTTTCTTTTATCATTATGGTCATAACCCTTCCTTATGCTTAATTTTAGCAAAAGTATTTCTATCTTGATTCATAATCGTACAGTTTCATACATGCGTACTACCTACATTTATATCCTTACGACACTTCCTCAACCATTTTCTAACGTCGTTCTCAATTACCCCAACACAATACTTTTCCCACGGTTATCTAAAACTGTAACCTATGGCATAACGATACTGAAGACCTTACCAGTCTCATATCCTTCGTCTAACAACATGGGTACACATAACCCCATAATACGTGAAACTGTCCTTTTATGTGGGGGAGAGAACTTATCTCCCTTTCAAAATCTTAATCATCAAGCGCCACCTTATAATCGTATAGATTTTCAAAACCTACCAACGTTGTCTTCTGTTTTCCGCAGGCAACACTCGTACTTATCTTATTCTTGCTTGCGCGCTTTCCTGAAATTATCCGGAAGGTCGTGGCCCTGACCGCCACACCAAACCAACTCCAAGTACCCCCAAGGGCACTTAACATAAAACTCATTCAAATTCAAATATTACTTACCTTCTGCATCAATTTGACTCAAATGAACAAGTCACACAGACTTATTAAAAACAATGATGTCAAAGAAGGAAGGATAATTCACTGGTTACCGCCACTTCCCTTCATTTCCACTCGGTAATCGGCTTACCGGAAAACTGGAATCGAACAACTCTCTCTCTGCAGTCAACGTTGTAATATCAAGAGGCCATCTAGCCCGTACCCATAATGTCCTCAAAGTGCGTCATGCACTCTGCTGGAGTCTGCTAGGTCCGACTGTATATCGTCACCGGGCAATTATTATATACCCGCTCAGCTACCACCCATCACTCACGGGTGTAGTCACCTCGAAAGGTTCTCATGGATTCAGGTTCTATTCCTTTACACTTGGTTTCTCTATTTCTCACTGGTCGTACTCTTTCCGCACTTCCAAACTTATACTAGCATACGTACATAACTTCCATACTAAATCTGGCCTCCAATCTTTGGAGTTACTAAATTAAACAATATAAGGCCATTTAGGCTCGCGGCTGGTTAGGTGGAATCGTCCACGAACCAGTAAAATGATTAACTAGACTGGGCCTGCACCTCGTGACCTGTCACGTGGCGGGACTCTTGCCCGATACCATTCCATTTAGCTATGGGCGACCCAATAGGTCCTCAACCCTATTATACCCGTAGTTCGAGTATGTATGTGAGGGCGTGCGTCGAGAATACGACAAAAATTTTGGAAAGAAAGAAAGATGTGATTTTTTGACGGAAAAGTTTTCGGGTTTTGTGAAGGAAAAAGGTTCGTTAATGGGAATTGGATTCCCAGATTTTGTATTTGGACTTCTTGGATTATATTAGAATTTTGGGATTTTATTTTCGGAAATGGTCACGTGGGACTCACGGGAGAAATTTACTGATTTTGTGGGGCCACTTTGTTTTTGAGATTTTGGTATTTTGGATATTTTGAAGGCGAAATATTTTGGGCAGTAGGGGCGACACGTGTCACCCTATGTGGCACCTTGGCGGAGTGGAGGGACAGTGTCTTGCAGCTGTCCTTGGCGAAATGGCCGTGACACTGGATATGATTTTCGTTGGCCATGTGGTGTGGTGGGACCCACACACACATGGCCCAATCTTGACCACACACTTGCATAGATCTTGACCCTTGAATTCTCTATAAATACCCCCTTTGTGCTAGACTTATTCTTCATCCACACTTAAGGTTTCCAAGGCAAAATATCCCCTCCCTTTGTAGTTGATTTCGTCCACCTCCCCCACTTGTGTAGAAAATACTTCAAGTCTTGTAGTATAAGCGCAAATACCTTAGCCTAGTATCCTAGTTGTATTCCAAAGTTATTTCAATACTAGGGCAGAAAATACTACTTTATTCAATAGTCGCAAAATGAAACCACTAGAGAAATCTTCATAGCTTGGTTGAAGTGTTAAGAAGTTGTTTAGAAACTTCTAATGGTCGCTTGGAGCGGGTTGGAGCGTAAGGATTTGGAGCTAAACGTTGCTCAGGATCGACTTATAATCTTGGATAATTTTGGGCTTATCGAGGTAATGATCTTTGTCCCCCTATTGTAATTGGATATTACATATTGTAGTAGTTTAGAATTGAGTATAAGATATTTTGGAAGGATTATTATAAAGGATTGAACTGTATTTACATTGGGTGTATTCTGATGGAGACTTGTGTAGTATTATTGTGAGCGATTTGAACACGTCCGGTTAGACGTGTAATCCCCTTGGAGTTGTTGGCTTTGTAGCAGGCCTTGTTAGGGGGAGGTTATTTATGTGATTGCGGGGCGGGAGGTGCTGCCGAATTTTCCGTAGAATAAGGAACTATTTACTTAGAATATGCTACGAAGAGAACTAGAAGTTGATAGATGTATTGTGAATATTATAGGTGGATCTTCTACGCGCGGCATACTCGACTTGGCTTGTGGATTAAGCCGAAGAGGTATGTGATTCTTCCTATACTCTTGAGCATGATTGTTGTGAACTATATAGTACGGTAGACGTACGTGTGTGATATGAATTTTGTTTGTTTAAAACATAAAGTGTTATAATGGCTTTATGGGAAGTTAGTTATAACGACTTTATGAAAATAAAAGAAAGATTTGATTTTGAAAGCTAATAACTTGATTTTGGGAAAGGAGAAGTAACTTGATTTAAGTATAGGTTACTTGTTTTGAAAAGAGTAAGTTATTTGAGTTTTAAAGAGTATACTTGATGTTGTTTTAAAAGAAAAGCACTTGGTTTAAAAAGTATAGAGTACTTGATTTTAAAAGTCTTGTAAAGATTTTTACGAAAGTGAAGTAATTTGGTTTGAAAAGGAAACGTGTCTTGATACTACGAGTATTAGTATCATGTGGCTTTTACGTAAAAAGAGGTCTTTATAAAAGAATGAAAGTAGGTAGTATTTTGGGGTTGAAACCCGGATTGTTGACATAAAATGAAAGTACGTTGAACTTGCCTATGCTTGTTGTGATAGCCTTTGTTGTGCAAGTGTTTGATTACGTACTCACACCGTGTCTCTCGGGAGGGCGGCTATCGATTGATTGTTTGGACATGCGACCGTTGGATGGTCCACGGGTATCGTCCACTTTGAGTATTATCTTGTTATCTCTTTTTGGACATCTTGACCACGATGGGTGGCCAGCGGTATCGTCGGCTTTGAGTATTATCTTGTTATTTCCTTTGGACATCGACACGATGGGTGGCCCATGGGTATGCGTCTAGTAGGATGGTTTCATGGCCATGCTTATACCGAGGTAAGATGTCGGGGCATGCGGTCATTGTGAGAGTTATGTTGTTAGTCCATGGACCGCTAATCCATGAAGCTTGCCGCGGTGACGAGCGATCACGGGCACACTTTAGATACTTGTTCTGGTCATTTCTCGTGTATCGGCAGGCTCTGGTAGATAGCTTAAGATACTTGCCACGGTCATATCTCGTGAGACGGTAGGCTATTGTACCCTAGCTTTAGATATTTGCCTCGGCGGTTGTGTGGTAGTTTGGGCGGTAGTTGGCTTAGTACCTTGCGTGAAGTTTTATGACTAGCCTTGGTGGTAGTTGGCTATTCTATTTTGGCGTCGGTTTGATAGCGAGCGGGATCTAGTGTTTATGATCACATATGGGTGTTGTTTTACATCATGTACTGCCGGCAGTGAGGAATGAGTCTGTTACGCCCCGAAAATTCCAGGATATGTTCATATGAACTCAAAATGTTAAGATTTGAGACGAGTAAAAATTTATCGGAATTTTGGAATTTGTCGAAAAATGAAATATTGCGACGAACGGGAGGGTGACACGTGTCACCCCCCCCTTAATGGTCTTGGATGAAAATGGCATGGTTAGAATGGTCATTTGACCACAATTTAAATATGCAAGTCTTGCTAAAGCTAGAGCTTGACATTGTTGACTAAAGTCGAGGGCGGCAGGCAAGATCCATGTGAAATGCATCCAAGCCATCCATTTGTTTTAATCTTAACCCTTCCTTGTGTAATATAAGCTTACTAGTAGTGCAAGACTTAGTCATTCTCAACACTTAGTGAAATTTGAGAAAAATCTTGAAGAACTCATTAGAGGGCTCACGGTTTTGGAAAAAAATTCAAGAAGAAAATTTTTGTTTGTTGTCCAATAAGCTCCATACTTTAAACCAAGGTTCCTAAGGGTATTGTAAGGTTATCTCAATAGAAAGATCCCGGAAAAATGGTGTTTTCGTATTAGTCGCAAGGCGAAAACCTAAGGAGTTATCCAACTTTGAAGTGGGAACTTGAAGATGAGTTATTCATAAGCTTCTAAGGGTTGCTTTGAGCGGATTGGAACGTCGAAAGGAGGAGCTAAAGTTGCTAAGGAGCGACTTGTGATCTTGGATCATATTTGGGCTAATTGAGGTATAACCTTCATTTTACTTTTGTAATTGAAGATTTCATGTTATGATAAGTTATTAGTGATCATGTGATATGTGTTATGAAGTTTGATAAGTGTTATGGAAATTTGGAAGCTCAAATCCGAAAATGACATGTTGAGTCATTTGAAATTGAATTACAATTTGGTCGTTTATTAGAATCGTCGCATGTTACTTACTTGAAGATTATAGTAGTTATAATCGATTGCGACTTGATATCATGTTATGCTAACAATTTGGATTGAAATGGAAATTGGATAAGAATTGATGTTATGGTATCTCAAGTTTGCCGAATTGGCCTAGTAAGTTGTATTAGTTTGATATCGTTTGTGGGTGAATTTTACACGTCTAGTAGGCGTGTAATCCTATTGATTATTTGCATTGTTGGGCCTCAAATGTGGCGTGTTTGGTTATTGAATTCGCCTTGAAAAGGTGGAAAAGTATGTAGAAACAAAGAAAGTGTTGTCAGATTTTCCGTAGAATTGATGGCTTTGCACTTGGAATATTCTACGTTTGAAACTAGAAGTTAATAGGCGTACTATGGTCATTATAGGTTGACATACTACGTGCGCTATTGGACTTAGCAAGTGGATTAAACCGAAGAGGTATGTGGAACTTTCTTATCTCTTGAGCATGAATAGGTTGTAAATGTATAGTACGGTAGACGTACAAGATTTTGACAATCTAGGTCCATTTGATATCCTGGGCTTATTTTAAGAATGTCCAAGTTGATTGAGTTAGGGAATTAACTCACTTGTTAAATATTAAGGATATCTTGGCTTTCAAAAGTTAAGAGACTTTAAGTATGTTGAAAGTATTATTGATACTTGTTTTGTTGGAAAGTTTAAGTCTCTTGGTTATAAAGAAGTATGTAAGTTGCTAATGTATAAAGAATGGTTAATCTCTTGGTTATAAAGAATGTATACTTGTTATGGGAAGTTGGTTATAATAGCTTTATGGAAAGTTAAAAAGAATGGTTTACTCTAAGTAATTTAAGTATGATAAATGACTTGTTTTAATGAAAGGCAATTTGATTTTAAGGCATCAATTGCCTAAGGTTTTATAAGAAAAGGAGTCACTTGATTTAGAAACCTAACTTTATTTCTAAAGGTATTGTGACTTGTCTTGAAACGTAATTGCGACTTGATACTATGGTTAATAGTATCTTGGAAGTGTTATACTAAAAAGAGTCATTTGTTTTAAAGAGTAGAAGTATGTAGTACTTGGGTTAAATTCCCAGATCTTTATAAAAGACATGTTAGTGCCTTAAGAAAACTAAAATGAGAGTGTATGTGAACAAGAATAATAAGAAGTTAGGGGATTCTTAACTTGCTTATATATTGTGTGATAAGCCGGTAGTGCTTATGTTATGTATGATAGCCGGTTTTGTGCTAGTGGTATATTATTCATTACGGTCATTCCGGGTTTGTGGCATTGCATATTAGTGGATTTGCTACCCACGTCACGAGGAATACCTCATGCGAGTCCGCGGGCTTATGCGGGTGAAATAGTCCCGTGCGGCGGATCTGACTATCACGAGGAATACCTCATGCGAGTCCGTAAGGGCTTATGCGGGTGAATAGTCCCATGCGAGGAATACCTCATGCGGGTCCACGCGACTATCGCGGGTGAAATAGTCCGAGAGTGGGATTGTAATGATACTGCGGGCGGGTAGTCCTGCTTTGATCGTGAGCTCCCTATTTTATATTGTAAGTATACTACTCTTTACTCTCATGGTTAGTAAGGCACTGTGTACTGTTAATTGAGTTATCATACATGTCTCCAGTGTTATTATAGACTTATGATTTCATTCTGATGCTTTCAGTTTCACATATTTGGTACATGTTGTACTAACCTCGCTTGGTGCGTTCATACGCAGTGGAGTACAGTTGTTGATCCTCGCTCTTAGGATCATTGTTACTGTTGAAACTCTTCTATTAGGAGGCTTATCCACTGTATTGTCGGTTGTTGTACATTCGGGGTATGGCGGGGCCGTCACTTGAGTTATTCTTAGAGTGCGTAGTCACATTGTGGATTGGGTTGTAAAAAAATGTCTTTGTTATTACATATATTTTACGGAAGGTGGCCTTATCGGCTAGCCTGTTGTTATTTTTATGTTTAAGCATTTTATCTGTTGTGTATGTTCCACTGCTATTCTCTGATGTATACCGAAAGGGGTGCCCAGGTAGGGCACCAGTCGCGGGCCCGGGGTCGGGTCGTGACAAAAGTGGTATCAGAGCAGTTAGTCCTCGGAAAGTGTCTGGACCATGTCTAGTAAGTCTTGATTATCGATTGTGTTGTGCACCACATCTATAATCAGGAGGCTGCAGGACATTTAGGATTGGTTTTCATTCTTCTCACTCTAAGATCGTGCGATAGAGCTGTATGGTTAGGGTTGTCTCTCCCTAACAAGTTATGATTGTTTGCAGCTACGAGAAAGGCAGCGATGACCCAGGAAGGATTATGTGGATTGCGTATCCAGGTTGGTAATGTTTGTAGTTGGTATTGTGACATACAACTATGCGGATTTATGTATGAGGGTCAGACGCGTGTTGCCTAGAATGATTTTAGATTACCAGGATTTGGTAAGGACTAAATAAATCCGGGAGGTATGAAACAGTTTAATGAATTCATCGAGGTTTTACGTACTAATTTGAGATAATTAGGAAATGATGAGTATGCGAGAAGGAAATGGACCCTTAAGAAGTTATTATTAAGGGAATTAATGGAAGACTATGTTAATAGATTGAGCTACGTAGTAGAATTTGAAGCGATGCGGGTGAGATCCGTATGGAGTAAGTATGGTTGTTGTGGTCAAGACAACACGATTATGGTATTACGATAAGTTTTGTACCGTTCTGGGGTGATAAGGTAGGCGTGGAACATGGAAATTGCGAGCACGAGAATGTGATAACCAGAGACCTTAGATATATAAGGCCTTCTCGGGTAGTAAAGAGTTAAGACAGGACCGAGGAAAAGAGTTAAATACGACGCCGAGTCGGGTTGGGGATCTATTAAGTCGCCCATAGCTTGAAATGAAATGGGATCAGTTGGTAGTAGTCCCGCACGTGGCCAGTCACGAGTGCAAGGCCCAGTTTAGTTAATCATTTTACGGGTTCGTGGGCGTGTTCCACGAACCAGTGTGAGCCGAATGGGCCTTGTATTGTTTAGTTTAGTAACTCCAAAGAGTGGAGGCCAGAATTAGTATGGAATTTATGTCGTATGCTAGTATAAGTTTGGAAGTGCGGAAAGAAATGCGACCGATGAAAGAAAGAAGAGAGCAACCAAGTGTAAAGAAATAAAGCTGAATCTATGAGAACCTTTCGAGGTGACTACACCGTGAGTGTTGGGTGGTAGTTGGCGGGTAGATAATTGCGTAATGATCTGATTGTTGGACCCTAGCGGACCTAGCGGGTGTTATCACGAACATCGAGGTCATTATGATGCGGGCTAGTTGGCCTCTTGTTATGCAGCGTTATTGCGAGAGAGATTGGCTCGATTTCAATTTTTTTGGTAAGCTGATTATCCAGTGTAAAGGAAGAGAAGTGGTAGTAACCAGTGAATTATCCTTCCTTCTTTGGCATCATGTTTTTCTTTTAAGTCTGTGTGACTTGTTCACTTGAGGAAAATTGACGCAGAAAGTAAGTAATAATTGAATTTGAAGGAATTTATGTTAAGTGCCCTTGGAGGTACTTGGGGTTGGTTTGGTGTGGCGGTCGAGGCCACGACCCGGATAATTTCGGGAAAATGTACAAAGCAAGAATAAAATAAATGCAGTCTTTGCGTGGAAAGTGAGGGCATCTTTGGTAGGTTGGAAAAATCTACACGAACTTAAAGGCGGTGCGTGATGATTAGATAATTACTGGACCGCAAGAAGACCCTGTGATTAGGGTTGTGACTCCAAGGAATGTTTAAGAAAGGGAGATAAGTTCTCTTTCCCACGTAAAAGGACAGTTTTACGTATTATGGGGTTGCGTGTACCCATGTTGTTAGACGCAGGATATGAGGCTAGTAAGGTCTTGGTATCGTCGAGCCATAGGTTCTGATTGTAGATAACCATGGGAAAAGTATTGTGTTGGGGTAATTAAGAAAGCGACGTTCTGAAGTGGTCGAGAAATGTCGTAAGGGAAAATGCGGTGAAATGCGCATATATGAAAGCTATGCGATTATGAACCAAGATAGAAATACTTTTGCTAATAATAGGCATAAGGTAAGGTTATGACCAGAATGATAAAGGAGAATACGACTATGGTTATGTAAGTTGCACGAGATATGATTACCCCAGACTAGTGTATGACCATTAGTAAATAATGGGCAGTAAGAACACCTCGAGGAAAGGTGGTAGCATCGGGTTACTACTTGACGAGATCGAAATCTCCCCACTAAATTATGATTGTGATGAAGTCTTAGCCATGAGGCAAGCAAAGGAATTAAGTCTAAGTTTAGTGACCAAGTTTGGTTGCAGAGAGAAAGGAAAGCAGGAACCATAAGTGAGATTATTACATTCACAGAGCCTAGGGGTTCGATTATTTGTTTCCAAGGTTAATGAAGTTTAGATCCAGAGGTTGCGAGTCTTAGTCGTTGAAGAGGTAAAGAGGCGACAGTATGAGGATCCAGTTATGATACGGTATCGAGATACGGCTCTCCAAGAAGAGAAGAGCCTGTTTGGGTAACACCGGATGGGGTGCTGTGAGATGAGGATAGATTGCGTGTACCCGGTACTGCAGGACTAGTCAGCAGGTTTTAGGAGAGGCCTACGGTGCTTATTGTTCTAATTGTTCGGGGTCGACTAAGTTGTGTCGTGACCTCAGATATATGTATGGGTAAGAGGACCGGAAAAGGGACATAGCGGAGTTTACTGCTTAGTGTCCGAGTTAGTAGCAGGTCATGGTTGAGCACCAGAAGCCCAGTGGGCTATTACAGGCGATTGAAATCCCAACCTAGATATGAGAGGTAATTAATATGGATCTTGTTACAGGGTGGCATCGTACTCAGAGGAAGTGCGACTCCCTGGGGGGTCATGGTAAATAAGTGAAACCAGTGTTCTTCCGGTTGGGACCACTTACTGGTGAGGTTTATACTAGCTTGTATAGCGGAGATTGTGAGGCTGCGGGGTTCCTACGTTTATGATAGCGGACGAGATGAGCTCGGTTCTGGATAACCGGAGGTTTTTCAGAAGGGATTAGGGACACAGGTGAGTCTCAGTATTGCATTACACCCTCAGACCGACGGTCAGGCAGAGCGTACTATCCAGGCACTTGAGGATAGGTGGCGGGCCTGTGTTCTTGATTTCAGAAATAGCCGGGAGGGTTAATTTGCCTCTTGTTGTGTTGCGTACGATAACAGATACCCTTCCAGTATTCAGATGGCCCTGTATGAGGCCTTGTATGTAAGAAAGTGTAGATCGCCGGTTGGATGGTTCGACATAGGCGAGGTTCAGTTATTTGATTCAGACTTGATTCAGCGGTGTCACGACCCGACCACGAGCCCGCGACTGGTGCCTTACCCCGGGCACCCTAGTGATACAACATCAGAGAAAAACCAGCGGAAATAAAACATACAGATATGAAACAACATAAAAGAAAAGCGCTAACCAAAAGCGGTTGCCTTTTGCATATATATGGAATTTGAGCAGTTACATCCTTTACAACTGACTACAACAGTGATTACTACACCTGCAGAGTGTAACAACAACTATGGCGAGACAGGGCCGCCATACCACGAATGTACAAGAACCTACAACTCGAGGAAACTTACCAAAAGATAAGCCTCAGGAGAAATGGAGCTTCCCAATCTGTTGACGTGATCCTATGGCGAGGATCAACAACCGATGTACCTCTACTGCGGCATGAGCGGCCCAGAAGTCGATCAAGTACCAAGTATGTGAAATTGTAAAATCGTAAATGAAATCATAATGGTCTATATAAGCGGAGATATGTATGATAACCAAACTACGATACCAACATATGGCGGTCATGTCGTCGGGGACTCACGCCTCAAAGTCATCACTCAAAATATAACAATGGGTTTCACGCCCACAACATCAATCATGCGGTGGAATTCCTTCCTCACTTGGCGATCATGATATAACAACACCAAGAGTACATTTGAACACGGGTCCCACGTGTCATAAAAACCGTCTGAGGCAATCTGAAGGCTAACTACCGGATACAAGCCGCGTCGTCAACCGATCGGGCAAATGAAACCAACTACGGATACCAAAGCCGTACCAACAAATCTATATAACCATACCACGAAGGTGACCGAGGCGGCAAAGACGAAGCCAACTACGGATACCACTGCGCCCGTAGCTGGCGGGCAATCTGAACTAACTACGGATACCAGCGGAATCACGAGACCGTCACAAACCGAAGCGGGGCAAATCGAAGGCTAACTACGAATACCAAGCGAATCACCACGACCTCGGGCAATGCGAGCCAACTACGGATACCAAGCCGAATCGGTAAAACCTCGTGAAGAGCTAGTCCATGGAATAATAATCACGAAGCGTGCAGTGGAATGCTCGTCGCTTGATGCGTCAAGTAAGATCATAACAAATCAGCCGGCCCTCCATCGAGAGGCGGTGGTATAAATACAATACTAGCACGCGCAAGGCTATCACACGCAAACATAGGCAAGTTACACACAACTCAAGGTACTTTCATTTTATGCCAAAGTCGGTTTAACCCCAAGTACTACGTGCGTTAAATTCTTTTAACGGATCCATTTCTTTTACAAAGGTCACGATGCGTATTATCAAAATAGAGTGACTAACATTTTAAGTAAACCAAAACAACTTCCATACTTTCCTTTTAAACCAAATTAAGACAATACTATGCCTTCTTTTAGACCAAAACACTTCTCCTTTTAAAGTCAAGTCTCTTATCTTTTAAAAACCACAAACCATTTCTTTACCTACATAAAGTTGTTATAGCAAACTTCCATAAAGCCGTTATAACACTTTATGTTTTAAACCAACCAAATTCATTTGCTACATATGCGTCTACCATACTACATAGTTACAACAATCATGCTAGAAAAGATAGGAAGAGGTTCACATACCTCGCGACGGTTATCGACAATTAGCAAAACACTCCAAGTACTATAACGCGCTAGCCTTTTCCACCCTTCAAGTAGAATACGCTACTCGTAGTACTTCAACCTATAATGGCCATAAAACGTCTATCAACTTCTAGATCTCTTCGTAGAATATTCTAAATACAAGATTCCTTATTCTCTGTAAAATTAGCACCTCCCCGAAACCATAAATCTCCTCCTCTACTCGGGCGCTACCGTGCCAATCAACTCCCAGGATTACACGTCTAGCGGGCGTGTTCAATTCTACTCCACAATAATACTACAAGTCTGTAAATACGGTCCTATGTAAATCTGGTTCAATTCTTATCCATATTCATTCTACATATAGTATACTCAACTATACATTTCTACAACATGTAATATCCAATTACAATAGGGGGACAAAGATCATTACCTCGATAAGCCCAAAATTATCCAAGATATAACTCGATCCTGAGCAACGTTTAGCTCCAAATCCTTACGCTCCAACGCGCTCCAAGCGACCCTTAGAAGTTTCTAACCAACTCCTCTTCAAGATCCAACTCCAAAAAGTGAAGAACACTTAGGTTCCAACACTACCAACTTTCGGCCAAGGGTGGTGTATTTAGGCTAGGGGTGTGAAATCTTTTCCAACACTTGGTTACTAATCTTCCTAACACTCTAAGGAAGAACACTTAAAACTTTAAGAATTTTTGGACAATTTTGGCCAAGGGGAAGGCTAAAAAGCGAACAACAACAAGGAGAGGAGGAGAATTGCCTTGAAAAACTCAAGTGTGGGATGAAGTCTTGCAAGCTAAAGGGTGGGTATTTATAGAAACCAAGGGCTAGGATTAATGCAAGTGGAAGGTGAGGATGGGGTACATGTGTGTGGGTAGTTGGCCAAACATTTGGCTACCAAAATGGGACAAGTGTTGCCACTGTCCTCATAAAATCGTCCAAGCCGTGTGTCCACCGTCATTCGCCACATGGCACGTAAGGGTGACACGTGTCACCCCCTACTCGCCCAAAATATTTCATCTTAGAAAATATATCCGCAATGCCAAAAATCCGAAAATAAAGTGGGCCCTACAAACCGTAAATTCTCCCGGCCCCATCGTGACCAATTCGGAAATAAAATTCCATAATTCTTAAATATTCCAAAAGTCGAATACCAAATCGGGAATCAATTCCCGTTAATGAACCTTTTTCCTTCACAAATCGGAAACTTTTCCGTGAAAAATCACATCTTTCTTCCTTTCCGATTTTTACGTCAGATTCTCGCATGCACGTCCTCATATACATACTGAACTACGGGGATGTAACAGCGGGCTGTGGATAAGGCTTATCGAGAAAAGATTATTAGTAAGCTTAGAGTCGTGAAGCTTTATGCGAATAGCAAGCGTTAGACACGTGGGGTTCAGGTTGACAGTTTAGTATGAGCATTGTTATGTGGCCACGTGTGGCATTATTGGTATGTAGGGGTTGTAAGGAGACTATGTGGCTATCTTTAAGTTTGACTCCCGAAAGAACATTCGGGGACGAATGTTTCTAAGGGGGGAAGAATGTTACGCCCCGGAAATTCCAGGATATGTTCATATGAACTCAAAATGTTAATATTTGAGACGAGTAAAAATTTATCGGAATTTTGGAATTTGTCGAAAAATGAAATATTGCGACGAACGGGAGGGCGACACGTGTCACCCCCCCTTAATGGTCTTGGACGAAAATGGCATGGTTAGAATGGTCATTTGACCACAATTTAAATATCCAAGTCTTGCTAAAGCTAGAGCTTGACATTGTTGACTAAAGTCCAAGGGCCACTTGGGCAAGATCCATGTGAAATGCATCCAAGCCATCCATTTGTTTAATCTTAACCCTTCCTTGTGTAATATAAGCTTACTAGTAGTGCAAGACTTAGTCATTCTCAACACTTAGTGAAATTTGAGAAAAATCTCGAAGAACTCATTAGAGGGCTCACGGTTTTGGAAAAAAATTCAAGAAGAAATTTTTTGTTTGTTGTCCAATAAGCTCCATACTTTAAACCAAGGTTCCTAAGGGTATTGTAAGGTTATCTCAATAGAAAGATCCCGGAAAAATGGTGTTTTCGTATTAGTCGCAAGGCGAAAACCTAAGGAGTTATCCAACTTTGAAGTGGGAACTTGAAGATGAGTTATTCATAAACTTCTAAGGGTTGCTTGGAGCGGATTGGAACGTCGAAAGGAGGAGCTAAAGTTGCTAAGGAGCGACTTGTGATCTTGGATCATATTTGGGCTAATTGAGGTATAACCTTCATTTTACTTTTGTAATTGAAGATTTCATGTTATGATAAGTTATTAGTGATCATGTGATATGTGTTATGAAGTTTGATAAGTGTTATGGAAATTTGGAAGCTCAAATCCGAAAATGACATGTTGAGTCATTTGAAATTGAATTACAATTTGGTCGTTTATTAGAATCGTCGCATGTTACTTACTTGAAGATTATAGTAGTTATAATCGATTGCGACTTGATATCATGTTATGCTAACAATTTGGATTGAAATGGAAATTGGATAAGAATTGATGTTATGGTATCTCAAGTTTGCCGAATTGGCCTAGTAAGTTGTATTAGTTTGATATCGTTTGTGGGGCGGAATTTTACACGTCTAGTAGGCGTGTAATCCCCTATTGATTATTTGCATTGTTGGGCCTCAAATGTGGCGTGTTTGGTTATTGAATTCGGCCTTGAAAAAGGTGGAAAAGTATGTAGAAACAAAGAAAGTGTTGTCCGATTTTCCGTAGAATTTAGTAGCTTTGCACTTGGAATATTCTACGTTTGAAACTAGAAGTTAATAGACGTACTATGGTCATTATAGGTTGACATACTACGTACGGCGAATTGGACTTAGCAAGTGGATTAAACCGAAGAGGTATGTGGAACTTTCTTATCTGTTGAGCATGAATAGGTTGTAAATGTATAGTACGGTAGACGTACAAGATTTTGACAATCTAGGTCCATTTGATATCCTGGGCTTATTTTAAGAATGTCCAAGTTGATTGAGTTAGGGAATTAACTCACTTGTTAAATATTAAGGATATCTTGGATTTCAAAAGTTAAGAGACTTTAAGTATGTTGAAAGTATTATTGATACTTGTTTTGTTGGAAAGTTTAAGTGTCTTGGTTATAAAGAAGTATGTAAGTTGCTAATGTATAAAACTAGTATAACGGCTTTATGGGAAGTTGGTTATAATAGCTTTATGGAAAGTTAAAAAGAATGGTTTACTCTAAGTAATTTAAGTATGATAAATGACTTGTTTTAATGAAAGGCAATTTGATTTTAAGGCATCAATTACCTAAGGTTTTATAAGAAAAGGAGTCACTTGATTTAGAAACCTAACTTTATTTCTAAAGGTATTGTGACTTGTCTTGAAACGTAATTGCGACTTGATACTATGGTTAATAGTATCAGGGAAGTGTTATACTAAAAAGAGTCATTTGTTTTAAAGAGTAGAAGTATGTAGTACTTGGGTTAAATTCCCGGATCTTTATAAAAGACATGTTAGTGCCTTAAGTAAACTAAAATGAGAGTGTATGTGAACAAGAATAATAAGAAGTTAGGGGATTGTTAACTTGCTTATATATTGTGTGATAAGCCGGTAGTGCTTATGTTATGTATGATAGCCGGTTTTGTGCTAGTGGTTTATTATTCATTACGGGGTCATTCCCCGGGTTTGTGGCATTTGCATATTCCGTGGATTTGCTACCCACGATGCGAGGAATACCTCATGCGAGTCCGCAAGGGCTTATTCGGTGAAATAGTCCCGTGCGGCGGATCTGACCTATGCGAGGAATACCTCATGCGAGTCCGTAAGGGCTTATGCGGGTGAAATAGTCCCATGCGAGGAATACCTCACGCGGGTGAAATAGTCCCGAGTGGGATTGCTTAATGATCTGCGGCGGGTGGTCTGCTTTGATCGTGAGCTTCCTATTTTATATTGTAAGTATACTACTATTTACTCTCATTGTTAGTAAGGCCGTGTATCATAATTGAGTTATCATACATGTCTCGGTTTATTATAGACTTATGATTTCATTACTGATTTTCCGTTTCACATATTTGGTACATGTTGTCGACCTCCTTGGGGGTTGCGTTCACGCGCAGTAGAGTACAGTTCTTGATCCTCGCTTTTAGGATCACCGTTCACCGTTGAGAAGCTCTCCTCTATTCCGAGGCTTATCCACTGGTATTGTCGGTTGTTGTACATTCGGGGTATAAGCGGGGCCTGTCGTCGAGTTGTTATTCTTAAGTGCGTATTCACATTGTGGATTGGGTTGCAAAAAAAAAAATGTACTGTTCTATTACGTATATTTTACGGAAGGTGGCCTTATCGGCTAGCCTGTTGTTATTTTTATGTTTAAGCATTTTATCTGTTGTGTATGTTCCGCTGCTATTCTCTGATGTATACCGAAAGAGGTGCCCAGGTAGGGCACCAGTCGCGGGCCCGGGGTCGGGTCATGACAGAGTCCCACGGACATGATTGATATTATGGGCGTGAGACCCATAGTTATGTGTGAGTGATCATTTTGGGATATCGTCCGCCCTTACTTCTTGTTTACTTATTGCGAAATGGTTTTATAAAATGATGAAATGTGATTTCATTACAGTATTTTCAGTTTCACATACTTGGTACCTGTTGTACTGACCTCCTTCGGGGGGATGCGTTCATGCCGCAGGTAGAGGTACACCAGTTGTTGATCCTCGCTCATAGGATCGCAGTTCAGCGTTGGGAAGCTCCGTTTCTCCGGAGGCTTATCTTTTGGTATAGTCCCCTGTCATTGTAGGTACTTGTACATTCAGGGGTATGGCGAGGCCCTGTCCCGTCATAGTTGTTGTTACATTCTTAGAGGTCTGTAGTACTGTTGTGGGCAGGGTTTGTAAAGGATTTTAACTGTTCGATTTTACATATATGTATATACATGAAGACAACCGTTTTGGTTAGCCTGTTTTCTTATGTTGTCTCATGTTTCCTGTTTAAATTTTATTTCCGCTGATTTTCTCTGATGTTGTTATCACTAGGGTGCCCGGGGTAAGACACCAGTTACGGGCCCGAGATCGGGTCGTGACAAAAGTGGTATCAGAGCAGTTAATCCTCGGAAAGTGTCTACAGACCGTATCTAGTAGAGTCTTGATTATCGGCGTGTTGTGCACCACACCTATAATCAAGAGGCTATGGGATATCTAGGATTGGTTTCTATTCTTCTCACTCTGAGATCGTGCCTTAGAGCTGTGTTGTAAGTTGGACTCCTTCTGACGTATTTTTTTTACCAGCTATGCCTCCACGCAAGGCAACCAGAGCCCAGAAGGGCAAGGCGGCAGAAGGAGCTGCGAGTAGAGCAGCAGCGGTCTCTACTGAGACCACAGTACCTGAGCCTCCAGTCCCACGGCCAGGAACAGAGGATATGGGTTATAAGGAGATGGCCCAGTTACTAGCTAGGATTGTGGCTAGACACGAGGATAGACGAGAGTCGGAGGTTCCAGTAGCACCCGTAGTTCACCCCAGATCGGATAGTTTGAGACTACGGAACTTTTTGAGCTGCAGCCACTTTGAGTTCTACGGTCGAGACACGAGGATGATCCGCGAGTTCATCCAAGCGATTCTGACGGATCATGAGAGTGATCAAGGCTTCAGAGACCGAGACGGTGGTCTTAGGTTCGCATCGGCTGCGTGATACTGCAGTCGACTGGTTTGATTCGTGGGATCTGTCCCGGGGGGAGCATGCGCCTCCAGCTATTTGGGACAAGTTCTCGGAAGCATTTCTCAGCCATTTATTGCCTCCGCAGATGAGGAGAGCACGGGCCGACAGATTTACGCCGAGACAGAGGCGTGCGGTTGGGAGTACAACGTGGAGTTTGACTCGTTGGCTCGTTATGTCCCTGCATTAGTGGCAGATATGGAGGACAGAGTGCACCGCTACGTCACGGGGCTCGATGACTACTTGGCAGAGGCTTGTTCGGGTGTAGCTCTTCAGCCGGGCATGGACATTGCCCGCATGCAGGCTTATGCACTTGGGTGTGAGGAACGGAGAGACCGACAGATCGACCAATACCAGCAGAAGAAGGCCAGGACAGCAGAGTCCTTTGGT
The DNA here is from genome assembly GCA_029844215.1 of Przewalskia tangutica. NCBI lineage: Eukaryota > Viridiplantae > Streptophyta > Magnoliopsida > Solanales > Solanaceae > Przewalskia > Przewalskia tangutica. Next base: position 304,723 of record JAQGDG010000137.1, read on the forward strand.
AAATTTCGAGGCGGACCGCCTCAGCAGCAGACTAGTTATACGCCTCCGCCCGATGCTGAGTGGTCCTCACGGTCTTGAGGCATCCAGAGTATTCGAGTGGGTCGGGGCTCGAGGTTCAGTTTTCGGGAGTTGGGGTCGGCGGATAAGCCACCCCTGCAAAGTGTAGCCAGTGTGGTAAACCCCATATGGGGGAGTGTCACGGTATTCAGAAGGGTTGTTTTACATGCGGCCAGCAGGGCCATTTTGCGAGGAATTTCCCGACCACGGGTAGCGCGGATGTAGAGACTCGGCCTTCGGGATCAGTTGCAGGTTCTTCACCTTCAATATCTAGGCAGAATGTTCATACACCGGCAGGCCGTGGCAGGGGTCGTGGTGGAAGTTCCCAGTTCTAGCGGTCCTTGGAACCGCCTATTTGATTTCAGGTATATCCTTGACCCTCTAGAGACTAGTATGCATTTGTGATAAGATGAGTATATTTTAAGTGTTATGTTCTGATAGCATTGTGTTAATTGTGATTAGAAAACATGGTTAGTTGGAGAGGTAAGATTGGGGACAGGGAAATTGTGAACCTTAGAATATTATACGTGGAGACCTTAGATGCGAGGCCGTCTTGAGTAAAAGATTTTGTTTACGATTGACCTTTGTCGGAGTGCATAGTATACGTGGGGTATAATTGTGTGATAAGTCCCTGAGTGGTGCGAATATTAAGAGGGTAGTTAAGCTAAGAAGACCACTAGGTTTTCGTGACTTGATTAGTGAGATTGTTCCGGATCGGGGAACAAGAGCTTGGCGTGAAATGGGTCTTGTTGAGGCAAGGTTGCGGGTCAACCCGTAGCCCGGTTTGGGGTAGGGTCAATTTGTGGTGGTCTCGCTTTGTGATAGGGTCACGAGGGTGCTAGGCCCAAGTTTAGGTAACCATTGTACGGGTTCGTGGATGCGTTCGACCAGAATCGGATCGTGAAGGCCGGGAATGGCCTTAGAGGAATTTGAAGCTAGTGAGATGACCAAGTTTGGAGGTAGTGACTCCAAAGTTTTGGAAACTGAAGCGATGACTGAAGTGTGGTACGTATAATAGAAAGAGTTCAGGGTACGAGAAGGGTACGACGAGTAAGAAAATGAGCGAACATGTGTTATGAAAACGGAAGTGATCATTTCTTTTGTGAAGTGAAGATGCGAAGGGAGTATCCTTTAGACCATGGGTGGGAGCTTTTTGTGATGTTAGAGATGATTCCTCGTTGGCTTGGATTTGAGTTTTGCGCACATGTTATATTCTGGCCATTGGTGGCATGATCGGTTTTGTAAGTGTAGTAGTGGAGACTATACCGGCGCAAATACGTTTGGAGACTTAGAAGGAACATTCGGGACGAATGTTTCTAAGGGGGGAAGAATGTTATACCCCGTAGTTTCAGGGTATGTATGTGAGGTCGTACGTACGAGAATACGACAGAAATTTTGGAAAGAAAGAAAGATGTGATTTTTTGACGGAAAAGTTTCCGGGTTTTGTGAAGGAAAAAGGTTCGTTAATGGGAATTGGATTCCCAGATTTGGTATTTGGACTTCTTGGATTATATTAGAATTTTGGGATTTTATTTTTGGAAATGGTCACGTGGGACCCACGGGAGAAATTTACGGTTTTGTGGGGCCCACTTTGTTTTTGATATTTTCGGTATTTTGGATATTTTCAGAAGACGAAATATTTTGGACGAGTAGGGGGGCGACACGTGTCACCCCCATGTGGCACCTTGGCCGAATTGGAGGGACAAGTGCCGAAATGGCCATGACACTTGGATATGATTTTCGTTGGCCATGTGGTGTGGTGGGACCCACACACACACGGCCCAATCTTGACCACACACTTGCATAGATCTTGACCCTTGAATTCTCTATAAATACCCCCTTTGTGCTAGACTTATTCTTCATCCACACTTAAGGTTTCCAAAGAAAAATATCCCCTCCCTTTGTAGTTGATTTCGTCCACCTCCCCCACTTGTGTAGAAAATACTTCAAGTATTGTAGTATAATCCCAAATACCTTAGCCTAGTATCCATAGTTGTATTCCAAAGTTATTTCAATACTAGGAGCCCGGAAATACTACTTTATTCCAATAGTAGCAAAATGAAACCCTAGAGAAATCTTCATAGCTTGGTTGAAGTGTTAAGAGAAGTTGTTTAGAAACTTCTAAGGGTCGCTTAGAGCGGGTTGGAGCATAAGGATTTGGAGCTAAACGTTGCTCAGGATCGACTTATAATCTTGGATAATTTTGGGCTTATCGAGGTAATGATCTATGTCCCCCTATTGTAATTGGATATTACATATTGTAGTAGTTTAGAATTGAGTATAAGATATTTTGGAAGGATTATTATAAAGGATTGAACTGTATTTACATTGGGTATTTCTGATGAACTTGTGTAGTATTATTGTGAAGCAGATTTGAACACATCCGGTTAGACGTGTAATCCCCTTGGAGTTGTTGGCTTGGTAGCAGGCCTTGTTAGGGGGAGGTTATTTATGTGATTGCGGGGGGGAGGTGCTGCCGAATTTTTCGTAGAATAAGGAACTATTTACTTAGAATATGCTACGAAGAGAACTAGAAGTTGATAGATGTATTGTGAATATTATAGGTGGATCTTCTACGCGCGGCATACTCGACTTGGCTTGTGGATTAAGCCGAAGAGGTATGTGATTCTTCCTATACTCTTGAGCATGATTGTTGTGAACTATATAGTACGGTAGACGTACGTGTGTGATATGAATTTTGTTTGTTTAAAATATAAAGTGTTATAATGGATTTATGGGAAGTTAGTTATAACGACTTTATGAAAATAAAAGAAAGATTTGATTTTGAAAGCTAATAACTTGATTTTGGGAAAGGAGAAGTAACTTGATTTAAGTATAGGTTACTTGTTTTGAAAAGAGTAAGTTATTTGAGTTTTAAAGAGTATACTTGATGTTGTTTTAAAAGAAAAGCACTTGGTTTAAAAAGTATAGAGTACTTGATTTTAAAAGTCTTGTAAAGATTTTTACGAAAGTGAAGTAATTTGGTTTGAAAAGGAAACGTGTCTTGATACTACGAGTATTAGTATCGTGTGGCTTTTACGTAAAAAGAGGTCTTTTTAAAAGAATGAAAGTAGGTAGTATTTTGGGGTTGAAACCCGGATTGTTGACATAAAATGAAAGTACGTTGAACTTGCCTATGCTTGTTGTGATAGCCTTTGTTGTGCAAGTGTTTGATTCTGTGCTACCGTGTCTCTCGGGGAGGGCCGGCTATCTGATTGATTGTTTGGACATACTGACACGTTGGATGGTGCACGGGTATGCGTCCACTTTGAGTATTATCTTGTTATCTCTTTTTGGACATACTGACACGATGGGTGGCCCACGGGTATGCGTCCACTTTGAGTATTATCTTGTTATTTCCTTTGGACATACTGACACGATGGGTGGCCCACGGGTATGCGTCCAGTAGGATGGTTTCATGGCCATTCTTATACCGAGGTAAGATGCCGGGGCATGCGGTCATTGTGAGAGTTATGTTGTTAGTCCATGGCCCGCTAATCCATGAAGCTTGCCGCGGTGACGAGCGATCACGGGCTTGATTTGTACATGTGGTTACAGGCACACTTTAGATATTTGTTCTGGTCATTTCTCGTGTATCGGCAGGATCTGGTAGATAGCTTAAGATACTTGCCACGGTCATATCTCGTGAGACGGTAGGCTATTGTACGCTAGCTTTAGATACTTGCCTCGGCCAGTTGCGTGGCTGGTTTAGGAATCGTAGTTGGCTTCCGTACCTTGCGTGAAGTTTTATGACTAGCCTTGACCGGTAGTTGGCTATTCTACTTGGCCCGTCGGTTTGATACGCAGCGTGATCTAGTGTTCAGTTCACATATGGGTGTTGTTTTACATCATGCTGCGTGATGAGGAATGAGTCCCACGGGCATGCTTGATATTATGGGCGTGAGACCCATAGTTATGTGTGAGTGATCATTTTGGGGATATGCGTCCCCTTACTTGACCTAAATGTTTACTTATTGCGAAATGGTTTTATAAAATGATGAAATGTGATTTCATTACAATATTTTCAGTTTCACATACTTGGTACTGTTATCGACTCGCCCGGGCTGCGTTCATGCCGCAGGTAGAGGTACACCAGTTGTTGATCCTCGCTCATAGGATCGCAGTTCAGCGTTGGGAAGCTCCGTTTCTCCGGAGGCTTATCTTTTGGTATAGTCCCCTGTCATTGTAGGTACTTGTACATTCAGGGGTATGGCGGGGCCCTGTCCCGTCATAGTTGTTGTTACATTCTTAGAGGTCTGTAGTACTGTTGTGGGCAGGGTTTGTAAAGGATTTTAACTGTTCGGTTTTACATATATGTATATACATGAAGGCGACCGTTTTGGTTAGCCTGTTTTCTTATGTTGTCTCATGTTTCCTGTTTAAATTTTATTTCCGCTGATTTTCTCTGATGTTGTTATCACTAGGGTGCCCGGGGTAAGGCACCAGTCACGGGCCCGAGATCGGGTCATGACAAACCCGACTCGGCGTCGCACTTAACGCTTATCCTTGGTCTGACTTAATTTTTTACTACCCGAGAAGGCCTTATATACCTAAGGTCTCGACGGTTATCAATATTCTTATGCTCGCAATTTCAATGCTCCAATCCTACGTAAACGGTTACAATAACTTCTCATAATACCATAATCGTGTTGTCTTGATCACAACAACCATACTTACTCAATACGGATCTCATCCATACCATTCTCTTAATCATACCACTTAGCTCAATCTATTAACATATTCTTCCATTAAGTACCTTAACAGGACTTCTTAAGGGTTCATTACCCTATCAGACATCTCATCATTTCCTAATTATATCAAATTAGCACATAAACCTTGATGAGAACTCATTAGCCGCTTCATACCTTCCCGGTATCTATTTAGTCCTTACCAATCCTTGGTAATCCAAAATCATTCTAGGAAACACGCGTCTGACCCTCATATAAACTGTATTTGTATGTCATAATATCAACTATACTACAATTATTACCAACACCGATACGCAATCCACATAATCCTTCCGGTCATCGCCTTTTCGTGAAATGCAATCAACATAACTTGTTGGGAGAGACAACCCTAACCACACTCTCATCGCACGATCTCGAGTGAGAAAATGTAAACCAATCTTAAATGTCCTGCGGCCTCCGGTTATAGATGTAGTGCACAACACACCGATAACGAGACTCTACTAGACACGGTCGTAGACACTTTCAGAGGACTAATCGCTCTGATACCACTTTTGTCACGACGGACTCGCCCCTGTGCCTACCCGCACCCTTTCAGGTATACATCAGAGAATAGTAGCGGAACATACACAACTCATAAAAATACTTAGACATTAAATATCAACAGTCTAGCCGATAAGGTCACCTTCCGTAAAATATACATAACCCAAAAACATCAGTTACATGTTTTTCTTCTTTACAACCCAATCCACAAAACATGACTACAGACCTCTAAGAATAACAACTTTGACGGGACAGGGCCCCGCCATACCCCTGAATGTAAAACAACCGACAATACCAGGGATCTGAATCAAGGATAAGCATCCGGAGTAATGGAGCTTCTCAACAGCTGAACAGTGATCCTAAGAGTGAGGATCAGCAACCTGTATACTCTACCTGTGGCATGAACGCAGCCCCCCGAAAGAGGTCAGTACAACATGTACCAAGTATGTGAAACTGAAAGTACTATAATGAAATCATAAGTCTAAAATAAAGCTGGAGACATGTATGATAACTCAAATAATAGTACACTGTGCCTTACTAACAATGAGAGTAAACAAGAGTATACTTTACTGCATAAAAATAGGAGGCTCATGATCAAAGTAGGGCCACCCGCCCGTAGTATCATTAAGCAATCCTACTCCTGGGACTATTTCACCCGCATAGGTCCTGCGGACCCGCAATGGAGCGATTTGCTCCGCATGGGACTATTTCACCCGCACAGGACTATTTCACCCGCCAGGCGATGTGCGCATGAGTACAAACGCCACTCGCATCATGGGTAGCAAATCACACGACCGATCCGGGCGTGATCGTGCCTTACCCGGCACCCAAGTAGACATATATCGAGTAACCAGTGGAATATAAAAACAAGACATGAAACAATTATAAATGAGAACAATTTATCAAGAGAAGATTGCCTTTCGCATGTATATAGACATAAAATTTTGAACCTGACGCTACATCCCTTTTACAAACTCGCCACAAGTACTCTGCACTTCTAAGATTTTTACAACTATAACGGACAGGGCCCCGCCATACCCCTGAATGTACAAGAACTTACAAACTCGGGGAAAACATGCAAAAGATAAGCCTCGGAGAAAACGGAGCTTCCTGTTGAATCGTGATCCTAAGAGTGAGGATCAACAGACGTACTCTACCGCGACATGAGCAGCCCGAGAAGTCGATCATAACAGGTACCAAGTATGTGAAACTGGAAAATACTGTAAATGAAATCATAAAAGTTTATATAAAACAGGAGACATGTATGATAATCAAACTACAGTTTACAACATAAAAGTAGTCATGTCAAGGCAGGGACTCACTCTCAAAGTCATCCTCATGCCCGTGGAACTTCGTTCTCACCGTGCAGCCTAGGTATAAATTGTGGCGCCCAAAATTGGGCCCACACGGTGCCTTACCCCGGCACCCTAGTGATACAACATCGAGAAAACCAATGAAATAAAAACTTTACACATGAAATGAGAGATATAGTAAATAAGCAGCAACCAAAGCAGTTGCCTTGATATACATAAAACCGAACAGTTTAATCCTTTTACAACCCCGCCAACAAGTACTCTGCACTCTAAGATTTATACAACAACTATGGCGACGGGGCCGCCATACCACGACGTCTGAGAACTTACGCACTCGGGTAACATACCAAAGATAAGCCTCCGACGGAGCGGAGCTTCCCAAACGCTGAAATGAGATCCTACGCGGGGATCGATACGGTGATGCACCTCTACCTGCGGCATGAACGCGGCCCGAAGGGAGAGTCGATCTGGTACCAAGTATGTGAAATCAGAATACTGAAAATGAAATCATAATAGTCTATATAAAGCGGAGACATGTATGATGACCAAACTACGATATATAACATATAACGATTCATCAAGACGGGGACTCACGCTCCAAATTATCACTCGTGCGTGGAATTTCTTCCTCACCATGCCGGTTTATGATATAACAATACCAAGGATTATACATGAACACCATGTCCACTGTGTTATAAAAACTGTGAGACAAGTATAACTACCAGATCCACCGTACCAATAATACAATGCAACCAAAACACGGCCGTCACGGCAAGTCACGGCCACATCGGATACCAAGGCACGCGGTGGCCAGAGGCAAGTACGAGGGTGACCACGGGGACCAAGGCGTATCACGAAACTTCGTCACTATCTTGAGCGGGGCAAGTCGGTGACTACCGATGCCAAGGCCGATCACGACGGGCAAGTACGCGAGCCGACCACCGGATACCGGGCGAGCGAAGAAACCTCAACGATCAACCGCCTCTATCGAGAGGCGGTAACACGAAACACCACACTTGCACAACAAAGGCTATCATCGCAAGCATAGGCAGTTTCACAACAACAAGCATAGGAATGTTTCACCACAACAAGCGGCAAGTTTCACATCACTCGAAGTACCTTCATTTTTATGCCAAAGTCGGGTTTCAACCTAAAGTGCCACGTCGTTAAATTCTTTAAAGAGATCCATTACTTATCAAAGTCACGATACCAGTAGTATTAGAATGACCAACCCACATTCCTTTTCAAAATCAAGTAACAACATTCTTTTCCTAAGTTCGGTTGCCTAGTTTCAATTACTCGAGCTTCTCATTTTCAAATGGTCTCAATGTTCATAAACTTAATCACTTGATTCCTTTTAGAACAATTGAGTAATATATGTCTCACGTGAGAGTAGGTTATTCTTGTTTACAACATTCTTATTACAAAGAATGATCTAGAAAATGTAATATCATTTTGTCTCATCTTAGTTTCTATGCGGATGGAGGTTTCTCTTGGGTTTTAATACGATACATCATTATTCAATACATTTTCCTTTCTTAACTCCGTGGTGCAGCCGATGCATTCGATTTCCAAATCGGTAAAACATTATCCCTTTAAATAAAACCAAGTACTCATTACTCACGAATGAGGTTTCACAAACATCCACATTAAAACAAATAAGTTAAGTCTCTTATCTTATAAGATCAAGTCTCTTAACTTCTAACATCAAGAAACCATTTTCTTTACCTCTCTTAAGACATTATACCTAACTTCCCATAAAGCTAGTATAACTCTTTTTAAAACCTTTTAAAACAAAGTGTTACTCTCCCTTCCAAAAGCGATTTATAAATCTTTTGAAATACATCAAGTTCTTTATTATAACAAGCGCTTATAATTCACATCGATTACCTTTAAACCACAAAGTATTTTCTTACCTACATAAAGTCGTTATAACTGACTTCCCATAAAGCCGTTATAACACTTTATGTTTTAAGAACAATCAAACACGCTTAACACGTATGCGTCTGCATTACATAGTTCACACATATCATGCTAGAAGAGATAGGAAGAGGTTCACATACCTCGCGGCGATTTAATCGACAATAAGCAAATGCTCCAAGTACTACAACCTTGCTAGCCCTTTCCACTCCTCAGGTAGAATCGCTACTCTTAGTACTTTCACCTATAAAGGCCACAAACGTCTATTAAATCTTAACCACACGCTCCCATCTTTCTCTGAAAATTAAAGACCTCCCGCAACAGCGTAAATCTCTCCTCTATCAGTACCAAGCCAACCGAGGGGTGCTACACGTCTAACCGGACGCGTACAATTCTACTACAAGAATGCTACATAAGTCTGTAATACAACCCTAGGTAATTACGATTCGATTCTTCTCTTTATTATCCTTCTACATGTGATTCTTGCTCAATTCTTCATTCTTGAGCTTAAGTCAAAAGACATTGCCACAATACTAAGTTCATTCTATATATAGTATACAACACTATATATTCAACACTTATGTAATTTCCAATTACAATAGGGACAAGATATTTACCTCGATAAGCCCAAAATTATCCGAGTTTAAAGTCGCTCTGAGCAGGTTTAGCTCCTCCTCAGTGCTCCCGATCCGCTCCAAACAACCCTTAGAAGTTCTACGACTTCTACTCCATACTTCAACAACGGGTGAAGATTTCCTTAGGGTTTCGTTTTAGTGGCGAGGGAAAGTATAACGGTATTTTAGGCTAGTATAAGTGTAACCTTGGGAATACTACAAGGTATTTGGGCCAAGGTATTTGGACATAATAACAATACTAGGAGAGTATTTCTATACCACAACAAAGCGGTATTTATCACGAGACAACTAGGCTTGAGGGGTACCCCAGTGGCAAAACACCACTGAGGGGGAGGAAACTCTCGGCCAAAGGCCACTAGGAGGAGGGAGAGGCTTTGGACGAGAACCACAAGAGGAGGGAGTATTTTGAGACTTAGGTAGATAGCTCAATTTTTGGATGAAGAAAGTTCATCAACTAAGGGTATTTATACTACAAGCCAAGGCCAACCAATGGCCAAGATTATGCCAAGTGCAAGGCAAGTGTAAGGCCAAGATTTGGGCAAGTGTCTAAGCCAACTTGCACACAAAATATCCTACCAACTCCCGACCACAAGGCCAATTAAATCCATCACACATTTCCGCCACTCCCACCAATTAGAGGTGACAAGTGTCGCCTCTTGTTGATCCAAAATGTTTCGCCTCTCGGAAAAATCCATGAAACATATAAATGACATAGCCGGAAATTCCCCTACGAAAGCTGTGAAAACGTTTCGTCGAAAAACGACTCTAAACGGGTGTTGTGAACAAAATAATTCGGCCAAGCCACTTTACACTTCAAAATTTTCTACGTACGTCCTTACGTACATACTCTGGAAATACGGGGTATAACATTCTCCCCCCCTTAGAAACATTCGTCCCGAATGTTCCTTCAAGGTCTCAAAACAAACAGGCGTCAGTATAGTCTTCACTGCTATACGTACGAAAACAATCATGCCACACCTGGCCACAAAACATCGTTCACTTTTCCCTTCTCGTGGTACTCGCGCGAACACTTGAACTCGTTCTAGTATCCGCATCCCACATCAACGCTTACGTTTCCAACCCTTCGAGTCACTACCTCGAACTTGGTCATCTCACTAACCTCGATTTCCCTAAGGCCATTCCCGCCTTCACGAACTGATTCTGATCGAACGCGTCCACGAACTCATACGATGGTCATCTAAACTTGGGCCTAGCACCCTCGCGACCTACCACTGGCGGGACCACCGAATCGGCCCCCCCAAATCGGGTTCGGGTTGACCCGCAAATGGTCCTCAACCCGACCCAACGCGCAACTCTTGTTCCCGATCCGAACAATCTTACTATTTCACATCATGAAAGCTACCACTTCCGTCTCACACTACCGGACTTACCCTTTTCACTAACCGTGTTTCTAAATCACATTTTAGCACAAAGCTATCCAAACATAACATTAAACACATCAACAACATCAATACAAACAAAACTCTAGAGGTTAAGGATATACTCAAACTAGGCGGTTCGGGGCCGCTAAAGCTGAGAACTCCCACCGCGACCTCTGGGGCCTTCCTGTCTGAACATCCTGCTGCTACGGAAGGTGAAGAACCGCCAATCGCTCTAGTAGTCCATGCTATCCTACCCGCTACCCCAGTGGACGATCTCTTGCGGATAGCCTGTTGGCGCAAAATAACAATCTCCCGAAAGTTAGTACGACACTCTCCCTTATGAAGCTTTCCCTGGCCACACTGAGACAAGGGCAACCTCATCCGCGAGCACTCGCATCACGAAAATCTGAAACACAGGAGCCCAGGCACGCTCCCGAATATCCGAAGGTCCCGGAAGCCGGGAGGACCACTCTGTCTTGTGAGGTACATAACTAGTCTGCCGGCGGTCCGCCTCGAAAGTCACCAAAGGACCTGCTGCTCGGCCCTCTTCTGCGACTTTGGTCATTCCGCCGATTTATCCGCTCACATCCAAGTGTATACGCTGCGTGCTGGCAATGTCCATGCCCGGTGAAGAGCTACACCGAACAACTCTGCAAGGCAATCATCGAGCCAGAACATATCGGTGCACTCGATCCTCCATACTAGCTACTAACGAGGACGCATCGCCAATGAGTCGAACTACATTGTACTCCCGAACCGTCGCTGCTTACGCAACACCAAAAATCTGCGCGAGCCCTCCTATCCGTGGAGGCAAGAAATGTGCGAGAATGCCTCTGAGAACTCGTCCCATATAGCTGGAAGTGCATTCTCTCCCCGGGACAGCTCCCACGAATCAAACCAGTCGACTGCGGTATCACGCAGCTGATGTGAACCTAGGACCACTGACTCGGCCTCCGATGCCTTGATTACTCTCATGATCCGCTGTAACTGTCGGATGAACTCCTGCGGATCATCCTCAGGCCTCGACCCATAAAACTCTGGCGGCCTACAACTCAGAAAATCCCGTAGCCTCGAACTATCTGATCTAGGGTGAACCACTGGTGCTACTGGAACTGCTGCGTCCAGCCTATCCTCAAGTCTGGCCACAACCCTGGCCATTAACTGGGCCCACTCCTTGTAACTCATCTCCTCTGCTCCGGTGCGGAATTTGGAGGCTCGAGTCTTGTGGTCTGCCTGCTCTACTGCGAATCCTCTGCTTTGCCTCGCCGCCAGGCGGGTTGCCTTCGCGAGCATAAGCGTAAAACGAAACACGTCGGAGGGTCGATCTTATCACAGCTCTAAGGCACGATCTCTGTCTGAGAAGAAATGGAAACCAATCCTAAATGTCCTATAGCCTCCTGATTATAGATGTGGTGCACAACACACCGATAATCAAGACTCTACTAGACACGGTCTGTAGACACTTTCCGAGGATTAACTGCTCTGATACCACTTGTGACGCCCCGAAAATTGGGCCCGTCACTGGTGCCTTACCCCGGGCACCCTAGTGATACAACATCAGAGAAAACCAGCGGAAATAAAACTTTACACATGAAATGAGAGATATAGTAAATAAACAGCCAACCAATAGCTTGCCTTGGTATATACATAAAGCTGAACAATTTAATCCTTTTACAACCACGCCCACAACAATTACTCTGCACTTAAGATTTATACAACAACTATGACGGGACAGGGCCCCGCCATACCCCTGAGCGTACAAGAACTTACAGACTGTGGTAACATACCAAAGATAAGCCTCCACGGAGCGGAGCTTCCCAAAACGCTGAAATGAGATCCTGCGGGGATCGGCGGTGATGCACCTCTACTGCGGCGTGAACGCAGCCCCGAAGGAGGTCGGTCTGACAACCAAGTATGTGAAGCGTAAATGCTGAAAATGAAATCATAATAGTCTATATAAGCGAGAGACATGTATGATGACCAAACTTCAATATATAACATATAACGATTACATCAAGACGAGGACTCACGCTCCAAATTATCACTGTGCGGTGGAATTTCTTCCTCAGCTGCCGCTTTATGATATAACAATACCAAGGATTATACATGAACACCATGTCCCACGTGTTATAAAAACCGTGCAGACAAGTATAACTACGAGATCCGACCGTACCAATAATACAATGCAACCAAAACACGGCCGTCACGAGGCGAAGTGCGAGCCGACTCTGGATACCAAGGCGGTCACGCAGCGGACGAGGGCAATCTGGTGACCACGAGGACGAGGCCGTATCACGAAACCGTCACTATCTTGAGCAGAGGCAAGTCGGGTGACTACGGATACCAAGGCCGAATCGGTCACGAGGCGGGCAAGTCACGAGAGCCGAAACCACCGGATACCTGGGCGAATGCAGATGAAACCTCAACAGTCAACCGGCCTCTATCGAACGCCAGAATACGTAAAACACCACACTTGCACAACAAAGGCTATCATCACGCATAGCGAGTTTCACAACAACAAGCATAGGAATGTTTCACCACAACAAGCATAGGCAAGTTTCACATCACTCAAAGTACCTTCATTTTATGCCAAAGTCCGGTTTCAACCTAAAGTACTACGTCGTTAAATTCTTTAAAGAGATCCATTACTTATCAAAGTCACGATACGTAGTATTAGAATGACCAACCCACATTCCTTTTCAAAATCAAGTAACAACATTCTTTCCTAAGTTCGATTGCCTAGTTTCAATTACTCAAGCTTTCATTTTCAAATGGTCTCAATGTTCATAAACTTAATCACTTGATTCCTTTTTAGAACAATTGAGTAATATATGTCTCACGTGAGAGTAGGTTATTCTTGTTTACAACATTCTTATTACAGCAGCCATGATCTAGAAAATGTAATATCATTTTGTCTCATCTTAGTTTCTATGCGGATGGAGGTTTCTGGTTTTAATACGATACATCATTATTCAATACATTTTCCTTTCTTAACGCAGCTGCGTTAGTGCAGCCGATACACATTACGATTTCGAAATCAAGAAACATTATCCCTTTAAATAAAACCAAGTACTCATTACTCACGAATGAGGTTTCACACAAACATCCACATTAAAACAAATAAGTTAAGTCTCTATCTTATAAGATCAAGTCTCTTAACTTCTAACATCAGAAAACCATTTTCTTTACCTCTCTTAAGACATTATACCTAACTTCCCATAAAGCTAGTATAACTCTTTTTAAAACCTTTTAAAACAAAGTGTTACTCTCCCTTCCAAAACGATTTATAAATCTTTTGAAATACATCAAGTTCTTTATTATAACAAGCCAGTTATAATTCACATCAGTTACCTTTTAAAACCACAAAGTATTTTCTTACCTACATAAAGTTGTTACAACCAACTTCCCATAAAGCTGTTATAACACTTTATGTTTTAAGAACAATCAAACACGATTAACACGTACGCCTACCGTATTACATAGTTCACACATATCATGCTAGAAGAGATAGGAAGAGGTTCACATACCTCGCGACGATTTAACGACAATAAGCAAAATGCTCCAAGTACTACAACCTTTGCTAGCCCTTTCCACTCCTCGAGGTAGAATCGCCACTTCAGTACTTTCACCTATAAAGGCCACAAACGCCATTAAATCTTAACCACACGTTCCCATCTTTCTACGTAAAATTGGCACCTCCCCGCATGGCGTAAATCTCCTCCTCTATCGAGGCCGCTACCAAGCCAACCAGGGGGGGGGTTAACACGTCTAACCGGACGCGTACAATTCTACTACACAGTAATGCTACATAAGTCTACTGTAATACAACCCTAGGTAATTACAATTCAGTTCTTCTCTTTATTATCCTTCTATGTGATTACTGTTCAATTCTTCATTCTTCAGGCTTAAGTCAAAAGACATTGCCACAATACTAAGTTCGATTCTATATATAGTATACAACACTATATATTCAACACTTATGTAATTTCCAATTACAATAGGGGACAGATATTTACCTCGATAAGCCCAAAAATTATCCGAGTTTAAAGTCGCTTCACTGGCAAGGTTTAGCTCTCCTCCGAGTGCTCGATCCGCTCCAAACAACCCTTAGAAGTTCTACGCAACTTCTACTCCATACTTCAACAACGGGTGAAGATTTCCTTAGGGTTTCGTTTTAGTGAGGAAAGTATAGCGGTATTTTTCTGGCTAGTATAAGTCTCACCTTGGGAATACTACCAGGTAGTTGGGCCAAGGTATTTGGACATAATAACAATACTAGGAGAGTATTTCTATACCACAACAAGGGGTATTTATACGAGACAACTAGGCTAGGGGGGGGGGTACCCCACGGCAAAACACCACAAAGGGGGAGGGGGAAACTCTCGGCCAAAGGCCACTAGGAGGAGGAGAGGCTTTGGACGAGAACCACAAGAGGAGGGAGTATTTTGAGACTTAGGTAGATAGCTCAATTTTTGGATGAAGAAAGTTCATCAACTAAGGGGGTATTTATACTACGCCAAGGCCAACCAATGGCCAAGATTATGCCAAGTGCAAGGCAAGTGTAAGGCCAAGATTTGGGCAAGTGTCCTAAGCCAACTTGCACACAAAATATCCTACCAACTCCCCTTGACCACAAGGCCAATTCGTCCATCACACATTTCCGCCCACTCCCACCAATTAGAGGGTGACAAGTGTCGCCCTCTTGTTGGTCCAAAATGTTTCGTTTCTCGGAAAAATCCGCAAAAATCATAAATGACATAGCGGAAATTCCCTACGAAAGTCAGAAAGCGTTTAGTCAACGACTCTAAGCGGGTGTTGTGAACAAAATAATTCGGCGAGCCACTTTACACTTCAAAATTTTCTACGTCGCCCCACGTGCATACTCGGAAATACGGTATAACATAAATCGTATGATACGTATAACATGTCTCGCCCATCCCGTGGACTCGGGGTGGAATCGTGTGGAATACATGTCTCGGCCCATCTCATTGGACTCGATAGGAATCGTATGGAATACATGTCTCGGCCCATCTCATGGGACTCGATAGGAATCGTATGGAATACATGTCTCGGCCCATCTCATGGGACTCGATAGGAATCGTATGGAATACATGTCTCGGCCCATCTCATGGGACTCGATAGGAATCGTATGGAATACATGTCTCGGCCCATCTTATGGGACTCGATAGGAATCGTATGGAATACATGTCTCGGCCCATCTCATGGGACTCGATAGGAATCGGGTGGAATACATTCCTGGTCCATCCCATGGACTCGGTGTCGTGTGGAATACATTCCCGGTCCATCCCATGGACTCGGTATAGAATCGGCCATAACATTTAAACGCTCTTTTAAGACAGATTAAGATAATACCATACTTTCCTTTTTTAAAATCAAGTAGCAACATTCTTTTCAAAAAGTTCAAGTTTGCCAAATTTCAGATACTCAAGTCTCTCATTTTCGAAAGGTTTCGTAGTTCATAGTCTTAATCACTTAATAACATAATTCTCTTTTAAAACAATTTGAGTAACATATTTCTTATGTGTGAGTAGGTTATTCTTGATTATAACAATCTTATTAAAGCAGTCATGATCTAAGAAATGTAATACAATTTTGTCTTATCTTAGCTTCTATGCAGATGGAGGTTTCTACTGGTTTTAATATAATTAATTATTTGTCAATACATTTTCCTTTATTAACGCGATGGTTAGTTCGATACTTATTCTCATTTTCAAATCAAGAAACATTATTCTTTAAAACTAAGTACTCATTACTCACGAATGAGGTTTCACTTTTAACAAAATTCATATCAATTCAATTAAGTCAAGTCTCTTATCTTTTAAGATCAAGTCTCTTAACTTCTAAAATCAATAAACCATTCTTTTACCTACATAAAGTCGTTATAACTAACTTCTCATAAAGCTATTATAACACTTTATGTTTTAAACCAACCAAACTTATTTAGCACATGCGTCTAGTACTACATAGTTTACAAAACATCATGCTAGAAAGGATAGGAAGAGGTTCACATACCTCGCGACGATTATCGACAATTAGCAAAACGCTCCACCGTACTATAACCCTACTAGACTTGTTCTCCCTTCAAGTAGAACACGCTACTTGCAGAACTTCAACCTATAATGGCCATATACGTCTATCAACGTCTAGACTACTCTGTAGAATATTCTAAGCAGAAGGTTCTATTGCATGAAATTTGGGCGCATTTCCCTACCATCAACTACAAGTCTATTGTAAATACGATCTATGTAAGTACAATTCAATACTCTTCTCTTATACCATACTTCATATATCTTATACTCATTTCTAGATTACTACAGTATGTAATCTCCAATTACAATAGAAGGACAAAGATATTTACCTCGATAAGCCCACAATTATCCAAGTTTTAAATGTCGATCCTGAGCAAGGTTTAGCTCATATTCTGTACGCTCCAATCCGCTCCAAGAAACCCTTAGAAGTTCTACACAACTTCTACTTAAATACTTCAACCAACAATGAAGATTTTCCTAGGGTTTCTTTAGTGACTAATGGATATAAAGAAGTATTTACGGGCTTTTAGTATAGAGGTAACTTTGGAATACTACAAGGTATTAGGCTAAGGTATTTTGGAATAGTAACAATACTTGGAGAATATTTTCTACAAGGGGGGTGTTTGACGAGGAAACTAGAAAGGGGAGGTGTTTTCATAGAGCCTTTCTAAGGGGGTAGTTTGGACGAGATATTCTAAGAGGGGGAGAGGGATTTTGAGACCTGGAAAATGTTTAATGGATGAAGATTTAGTCTTGCACTTGAGGGGTATTTATAGAACCACCAATGGTCTAGATCAAAACAAATGGATGGTGTAGATTTGGATCCATGTGAAGAAAGACGTCTTCCAACCAAGTGTCCACCATAACCTTGGGACATATTTCCACCACAACATTGGGACATATGTCCCCCCACAACAAAGAGCCATGTGGTTCCACTAGCACACAAATATCATCCAAGGCAAGCCTCCCACTTGCCCAAAAAAACGCCCTACCAACTCCCACTCACCAAAAGAAAATATCTTCCAAGACTTGACCATTTGACCTTGTCCACTTGGCCAACATTTTCGTCCAACCCATGCCAATTAAGGGTGACATGTCGCCTCCTATTCGTCCAAAATATTTCGTCTCTGAAAAATCCGCAATCGGTTAAAATATTAAAAACGTAGAATTTCCTTCACAAGGTTGAATCTTTTCCGTTGAAAGTTCACAATTTCATCCTTAACCTAATTAGGGTTTGTACAAATGCGTACGCCCTCACATACATACTCTGGAAATACGGGGTATAACATTTTCCCCTCTTTAGAAACATTCGTCCAGAATGTTCCTTCTCAAGATAGATAACGATAAAGTTCCTCATAACTTAAACAGTTTGCAAATTCCACACATGGCCACAATACAACACAAGCGCAAAAACTCTAATCCAAGCCAACGAGGAAGGTAGAGAGGGGCGCTTTGTTTCCTTAGCTCCTTATCCACGTTTTTTCCAGTTACACTAACGAAATCGCGACTTCCTGAAGAATGTGAACTTATATATTATTCAATCAAATCTTTTATGCCTATGCCAGCCCAAACTAATTTACACCTCTAACATCACGAAAGCTCCCACCGTCGACCTGAACTCCAAGTGTCGACGCCGACTATCCGCACGACTTCTGTTGACTCTGAGCTGCCAATAACTTCTTTTGGATAAGCTCCACCTTATCCACACTCTGCTGAATCAAGTATGAACCAACAATTGAACTTGCAACATCGAACCAATCGACCCAAGAACTACACTACCGCTCATACAAGGCTTCATAAGACGACATCCAAAATACAAATGGTAGCTATAATGATACTCACTCAACAAGAGGCACATAATCCTCGCCGCTACCCCAAATCAAAACATCGCCCCGGTGAATGCAATCTTTGAGACTCACCGAGTTCCTAACCTTGCTCGTAAAACCTCCATAAAAGAAATAGCCAGAACCGCTCCACCGTCATAAAGTAAGAGTAGGAACCCGCGGCAATTTTACAACCTTCCTGATATATAACATCTCGCATAACCCTCTGCGAGTAAATCCCGATCGAAGACAAGATGGTGACCCATCGGCGATTCTCGGGTCGAACGCGATCCGCGAACTCGTCACGATGGTTAACTAAACTTGGGCCTAACACCCGTGACTCTAACACAAAGCGACCACCACAATCTTTCCTTACTTCGTCGGGTTGCGGGTTGACCCGCACCGCCTCAACCCGACCCATTTATCGCCAAGCTCTTGTTTCCGATCCGAACAATCTCACCATCAAGTCACGAAAACCTAGTGGTCTTCTTTAGCTCAACTACCTCTTTCATTTCCCACTACTCGAGACTTATCACACAAATATATCTCACGTATACTATGCACTCAGATAAGTGTCAA